>RJWH01000053.1:0-600000 GCA_004363575.1 Solenodon paradoxus
AAATATAACTGACTGCTTCTTATGTGCCTTTCTCGACCGCTCCCCAATTGCAGCAGTCCCTATACCCACCCCTCTTATTGTCTCAAAGTCCCCAATATCCTTTACCATGAAAGAAGTGCCACTCTTCCGGGACTTGATGGGCGACCACGAGGTATGTTACGCTGCCACAAGTTCCTCCTCCTGCAACCAGACTGTGCAAAACTTGGGAACCACCACCAGCCCTCCAGGTACATTTTTTTGGTGTAATGGGACGTTGTTACGGACCATCAATTCCTCCTCCGCCTTTCCATGCTATCCGACTGTGCTAACCCCACAGCTTATGCTTTATGGTGAAGGAGAACTTGAGGCCAAGTTGGCCAGGCAGAGGGAGAAACAGGCTGTCTTCTTGCCTATACTCGTGGGCCTAACCTTCACCACCACTTTGATAGCTGCTGGAATAGGCAGTGCAGGCTTAGCACACAGCCTACAAACCACCCACCAACTGCGGGCTGAGCTAGAGCAGGCCCTTGATGCCTCTGCCACCTCTCTAGCCTCTTTGCGAAGACAAATAGCCTCAGTAGCCCAGATTGCTCTGCAAAACCGCAGGGCCCTTGACCTCCTAACAGCAGAAAAAGGGGGAACATGCCTTTTCTTGCAGGAGCAGTGCTGCTTTTACGTAAACGAAAGCGGCCTGGTAGAGGACAACGTCGACACTCTCCAAAATCTTAAAGACAAGTTGAAAAAGGGCTACACCCCTCTAGAAATAGAGACCCCATGGTGGCGCTCTCTGATTTTTTCCACTTTAGCCCCGATTGTTGGGCCAATTTTGATAATCTGTGTATTACTAGTGCTTGGCCCATGCTTTCTGAGATTCCTCCAGGACAGGATCCACGAAGCCTCCCGGGTTACCTTCCACCAGATGCTGCTCCAGACCAGAGTCTACTCTCCTGTCCAGGCGGGGCCAGACAACGCCAACCTCTGACCCCTCCCCTCTACGCCCCACCTGTCAGCGGGAAGTAGCCAGAACGATCACGGCACCCCTTTATCCTATCAAAGAGGTTGGAAAGTTAGGCTGGCCCAGAAGGACAAAATGGCGGCCCAGAAGGACAAAATGGCGGCCATACCTGGGAAAAAGGAAGCTGATGAAACCACACCTGGAATCACAGGACCAATCCCCAGTCGCCACGTATGAAGCCCGCGAAATTCTTTTGCATAAAGATCGCGCTTCCCTTTGTTGGGGCGCAACTTCCCCGGCCCTCGTTCTGCGGACCGGAGAACCTCGCCTGGGTGTGCAAACCCCAATAAAGCCCTGGCTATTCGACTTTTTGTCTAATTGACTTTCTTTCCTCGCGGAGCTCAGAAAAAACCTTTCAGTATTATCAAAATTATAGCAGATATTTATTATATTATAACTATTATATTTTTAATAATAGTGAATGTATTACCTATCTGTGACAAATTGCTGTACACTTAATGATCACAATGACACAAATTATTATTTTAATTTTGATAGATCTCATTGCTTGCTTTGTGGCCTCTTCTACCATTTCCAAAGCCAACACTGGCATATTGAACACTTCTCATATGATATCAACTTTACCCTAACTTCTGCTACTCTCTTACACTTCTCAAAATCTTTGTGATTATATTTAGCCCATAGGGATAATTTTGAGTAATTACTTTTACGATCTGAGCCATATCAGAGGAGCAACTTTGATTCTATCTGCAAACTTAATTTCAATTTTCCATGTAAAGTGACATAGTCACATGCTGCAGGAATTAGAATATGGACATCATTGTGGGGACATTATTCAGTGTACCAGAGCTATCATTATTAAATAAAATATCTTCTGATTTTCACATTTAAAATTTTAATATATTTTAGTTCCACATATTGTTAAATTAATTAATTTAGGCGCATGGCTAGATTACTGAAGTAGATGGTACAGATGAAACCACCTGACAATAACCTAACTCTCAGATTTCATCATGATTTCAATGCCCCATCTCATCAATTTGATATAGAAGTTTTGACAAGAGAGTGATGGGAAAATAGAAATGTGTCCTATTATCTCCTTAAATCTTGTCAGAGTTAGGCTATAATACAGATACAATAATTATTTTTAACAAACAAATGGAGACCAAGCTTTGTAATACATTCACCCTTCCTATGTAATGGGATATAATTGCCAAAAATCACTTAAGGTAAATGCATTATCACTCTCTTTCAGCAAAAAAAAGAACCAATAAGAGAGAGATATGAGGGAGGGATAAATTTTTAAAGTGATTGTAGAGGCTGGCAAGTCTAAAATTAGCAGGACAAGCTGGCAAGAGCTGATATTATAGAGTTGAGTCAAAGGCAGTCTGGAGACAGAATTCCTTCCTCTTCCAATGAGCACGATGAACTCTTAAGGACTTTAACTAATTGGATGAGGTTCTCTCAGTTATGGAGTGTAAATTATTTTACTCAAAATTTGTTAATCACATTTTAAAATCGAGATAGGTTGATGGAAGTTCTTTAAAGATATGAAGAATTTTTAGACTGATGTTTGATCAAAATCTGGGTACTATAGCCCAGCCAAATAGATATATAAAATTAGCCATTACAGTAAGGAATATTAGAGGGAGGCAAAAGTGATGCGTATATTCATCATTGTACAGAAAGATGAACACACCAATATAAAAAAAGACATGTACTTCATGTTTATATTCTATTTTTAAAACATTTAAAATATACTACCTGTTTTTACACATTTTTATTTCATAAATGGATATGAGCAAAGGAGTTAAATAGTTCCTACCAAAAAATTGCTTCACTTATTCAGTCATGTAACAATTAAATAGCTTCCATAAACTACGTGTATTCCCTAGATTGTGCCCATACGTCAAGACTGAAACTAAATGCCTGCTTGCATGGAGCTTACTTTAGTAAGCAGTATGACAGTTCATGAACTGGTTTATCCATCTTAGAGTAAACCTTCAGGATTCAAACATTCAAATTCACCTCAGCAGTTCCTCTCAGTCACACTCCAGGGTATTACTTTAACAGGATCTAAATCTCCACACTTTAATGACAGCTCAAGCAATTAACATCTCCTAAAGGGAATCTAAATGCAAACAGCTTATGCAAAGCAATATCCCTGAAGGAGACTTCAAGCACCTAACCTCTAAGGAACAACTTATGCAAACAAGTATTAGTTGAAGTAGTTTACCCTTAATAAATATTTATTCAAACTAATACCCTCAAGCAAATTCTAAAGTCTATGAACCATCCTACACACACACACATACACACACACACTCACACACACACACACACTCACATACTTATACACATATTTTCTCATCATCCCAAACACTGGATATCCTAGATTTTCCTCAGAGAGATGAGAAATAAATAAAAACTTAAATAAATCTTGAATTACCTCTCTATTAAAAACATGCAGAACAGGTATTCCAAACATTATCATCTGGTTAAACACAGATTATTAAACAATTTTTTTTCACATTGATAAAACACACAACATAAGGCATTTCTTATAATCCCTTTCAAAGCTGTTATTTGATCAGTTAATACTCAGGTTAGGTCCAATTCATTGATAATGTTGATAAACCTATATAAAAGCATTAATTCGCCTAAACTGTTGGGATTTTTTGTCTGTTTTTTTAAGGATTCACATCTAAACATGACTTTTATAACATATTGGGGGCTATACAAGTAGTGTTAGAAAATTAAATAGGTTGTTGTTGGTATAATTCATTTATTTTTATTTTTCAAAATAGAAATGTAATTTCATTAAAGATCCATATATATTCAAAGGTAAGCAGCAAAATTTAAAAAGCTAATTAAATTGTAAGGAACATGCTTCTAATTTGATAACTGAACTTAGAATTAAAATAAATTTTGTTCCAACATTTTAAGTACAGAAAATGACATAATAAAATAATTGATTCTTAGAAAAAAATTAAGTCACTATTAAAAATACAGAAAATTAAATAACAGCTAAAGTTGTATGAGGTATGTTACATTTTAAAAATGTTTACACAAATTATTCATTTTTTCACAAAGCAGTCTGTCAATTTAAAAGATAATAGCACTGTATTATCTGTTGAATGACTAACCAGAAAATCTTTTAAGAAAAACTTTGAAAAAATATTTTTATTAACTTATACTTTGAAAGTTTGTAATTATTGTCCCCATCAGAGAAAAGCATATTGAAATTCAAAGATATGAGATTACACAAAATTTGGTACTGGCAAGAACAAAGATTATTCTCTAATTTGGAAATTTTAAACATGATCACATTCTATGGACCATATTATTATAAAGTCTGTACTAGAGAGAATAGGATTCAAACTTAATAATTAATATGGTAGTTCTTCAAATACAGGGACCTTGAAGAGATTTAATGAAAACCAAATTGCTTGTTAATTTAATCTTTTATTTGGATATTATTTTAATCTTTACTAGAATCCCCTTACTACATGGGTTCTAATTCTGCATATGCTTTCTCCATCTTATTCTAGTAATCTTTGAGACAGAACTTTTTATAAAATGTTCTAGAATTTTGATGGACATCATAATATATTGTCTACAGATGTTGAATTATGAAGCTATTTTCCTGAAATCTATATATTGCTATGAATCAATAAAAATTTTTAAAAATGTAGCTGTTCCATTCTCCCATAACCCATTTTTGTGAATTGCATAGCACAAATTCAGAAATAATTAATACCGATGAGGAATTACTAAAAAGTTAAGATTTTGTTCTAACACAAATCTTATTTCCTTTTTAGGAATATAGTATTTAAAGAGATATTTACAAGACGATTCTCCTAATTTGCAGATTAAATTAGGAGACTGGACCTAACCTAAAATAGAAAGGGTTTCTTTCCTCCAAAACAGAAACATTAGTACCTGTTTCACCTGTGTACTGAATATATTGTGGTTGTTATCATATTACTAATCAATTCCTCTTGCTTTAGATATGACTGCTGAGGGAGATGACAGGACCTAATAATAGTACATTTCTGAAAATATTTAAAGTTAGTCTCCATACAAAGACAAGAAGACCATTGAGTTATAGTTAATCTGGTATGTAAAATCTAATACATAAGATTTTAACTCAATATTCACTATATCTTATCCCAGGTCATTTTAAATTATTTAATTAAATATTTAATTATTATATATATAAGTATATATATAGACAGATTTGCAACCATTTATGTGTATATATATTCACATGTGATATATACTACACACGAACATACAAAAATGTATGTAGACGTATATTTTCTTAATTTCGAAAAATTTCTTAGATGCTTATTATAATAATATTATAGTTCATATATGGTAGGAATAAAATGGAATTCCCTCCCTACAGTTTGTGTGTTGCTTTAAGAATTATTTTTTTACCATATTTAATATCATCGGTTTTGTTTTAATTTATTGGAAGAAATCACGTCTTATGAAAAGCATGTTAGAATGGGTACTACCATAAATCTATCACACTTTGGCCTAATTTAGCAATTTCATTAACATAGTCTTCTCAGTGACATATATTATAGTTGCATCATTACATGTTGATGTGCAATTCAAAATTTCCAGTAATTTGACTTTTGTACTAATATATTCAATATTTTATACACAATTTCATTTATTTTCTTTGTAGGTCTCTACCATTTATTCTAACATTTCTCAATTGGCTTATAATATTTACTACAAAACCTAGTATTTTTTTAAGTTAGGAAAACTGCTTGATATTCTTATCTATTAAGTACTATTTTATATTTTCCTTTCTTGTTCCTTTCCCTAAATTATGTGAACACTTAGTCAATCAGATGAATGCTTCAAATCTCTGTTTAGCTGTAAATCACAGATAAGACTGCCAAGTGTGTTTCACATGATCCTCTCAAGAAATTTCATCAACCTTCCAAAAATTTTCAAAAAACATCTCTAAAACCAGACATTCTCATCATTTCTAATGTAAAGATATTGCATAATGAAGATTGTTGACTGATTAAAAGAAAAAAGCAAGAAAATTCAGTTGCTTTTAATTTGTTTTTCAAAAACTTCTTAAAAGGAAGAATGAAATACAATAAAGTATATGCATTTTCACCAGTATTTCACATGTAAAAGATCTATAATTTACAAATGCCGTAATTTTAAGTGCAGGTGCATTCATTCCATGATTAAAATAATGTAGAAAGCTCTTAGCATTGTGAAAGGATTTATTTTTTATCCTCTACACTTTAAATCTGTTTCAGTTCATTTCCAATTATATTTTGCTGGGGTTATTTTCTGTTGATTTGAATGGAGTGTTTTGTTGGCAGGATGAAAGTCTAAATGTGTCATTATGAAATGACTTTAAATCATGTTGCTTGTTAATATTTGAAGAATTTAAATACTTTAGTTTTATGAAGCTTTTTTTTGGTTTCTCTAAGATTCCCTGATTTAAATTCAATGCTTAAAAATTCTATTATATTGCTATATATTAATTCAAATTTTACTAGCTATATCGTCATGTAACAATTTAAAGAGCACTATGAAGGACAAGGAATGAAGTAGAGTGGAAGAGATGATCTTTGATGATTTTTGGCTCCAATAGAAAGAAAATCATCTAGGGCTTACGCGTCACTGGTCTAGTCTTCCTAGTTTTACCAATCAGATAAGTTGCTTTATTTTCTTTATACCATTATAAAATGTGGAATTTTTCCATTATTGAATTTCTATGTACATATAAGGATATATCAGGAATAAGGAATTTATTCGTATTCTTAAAAATAACATTCAGATGACTAAGAGGAGATCTGAAGGATGATCAGGACTGGTCTTGAAACATGTATGAACTAAACTTAACTAGAAAACAATGATAAGGATAAATCACCTAACAAGAGAGTATAGAATGGTACTAAGTTTAGGAAAATGGAGGTCACTGGTAACTGTTGAAGAACTGTTTAGATGGTTTCAGATTCAAATTTTCTGCTTCCACATGCAGGGCTCAAAGATAAGTTGCCATAGACCCTTATTTCTACTTACACTTCACCATTACTCAGTATTTCTCCTTTTAGATTGGGCACTATAAAGATGTTTAAGGTGCAAATAGTTTTACTATATTAGAAAATGTCTAAATAGTAATTTAAATTGTTAATAAATACTCAATTATTTTGCTATCACAAAAATCTAAGTTAAGAGAGAATTAAGAATTAATTTTTTTCATCTCTGAAAGAAAGCTCCAGGTATTAGAAACATATTGAGCCAAAGAGGAAAGCATATAAATTTATTAGTAACCTCCAATGAAAGGAGAATTAATACCTACCTTTCTATTCTCTGTATTTACCATACTAGAAGTGAAATAAAAACTCTTTTGTGATCTCCCTAAAAATAGCAGTTCTCCTAGCTTCACACATCATAAAGTTGAATGCACCAAGAACAAAGTGACAATGAAATAGTCGACTAATGTATAAATGTGACTATAGCATTTTGTAAAATGTCCATTTAGTCTAATAGATTAATCTAGAGAAAACGTCAGCTATGTTTTTCTTTCAGTCAGTATAATAGGTACTGCACGGGAAGACTAAACCACTGAGAACTGCTTCTTAGGACAGTTTTGACAATTAAATGGACATAGATTATATAAGAACAAATTACCAGCATAATAGTATTAGGCAACTAAACACCATTGGTTATTATTAATACAATTTTAATCATATTAAGAATACATGCTTGTATACATATTTTTTAAATGTCTATACTATTTCAAATAAAACTATAAACAAAAACAAGGGTAAACTACAGTAAACTAGAATCTCAGGTAAAATGTAACTCATTTGGAATGAAATATATGTTATTCAAAGGCAGGTATTAAAATAACCAATTATTATATTGCAATTTATTTTGTTAATTCCTTTTCAAACGAGCAAAATCAAATTTGTCAATAGACGATTCTGTCTTGCCTTTCTTTATTAAAAATGGCATATTTAAGACTATAAATTAAAACCTGACCATAATAATCTATTGATTTGGTATGTAGAACCATTCACTATTTCCTTTAGACTTTTAGGACACAATGAAAAATCTTGAGTATAGCGTGGAATGTCTGTCCTGTAATAATTTCACTCTAGTTTATCTCTTGAACTTTATTTCCTCAAAACTCCAGTTCCAGCCCCATCTACTTATCTTTTTTAATCGGAAAATAAATGACCTGTGCTAGTGATTCTAAAGTATTGCAGTTCTCTAAACATGAGAAATTATTTAAAACCTTACTGATTTTGTATATTTAGTTTCTATTCTTAGTGTCTCCTATTTTTGCACTTTATTTATTTACTTAAGATACAGTAATAAAACACCAATACTCCAAAACAATTATAATTTGAACTTATTTTGATTTGAAGGAGACAAAAATTTTGATGACATTTTGGATGATAAACGTACTCCAGAATTCAAAATACACTAGATTTTTTTAAAGGAAAGTAAGCTGAGGCAGGCAGGCAGGAAGAGAGGAGAAGAAGTATTTGATTTATTTTATTTAGTTGTTCATCTTGGTTGTTCAGGTTAGCCCTAGAATGCAAACCTGAGACCTTAGGATGTATGTGGATTGTGCCAACCCTCAAACTTCACCAGGGCACACCCAAAGTACACTAAAGTTTTAAAAGAACAACAAAAACTCAACTAGGTCCTTGTCATTAGTCATGAGAAATCTTAACTCAATGTAAGCTGATACTTACTTTTCAAGATTTATATACACAGAAATTATATAAGAGAATATGAAAATGTATTATGCATGTATAATCTGAAATAAAAATGGAGTTTGTTCTTCAAATAGAGTATTCTATTAATGAACTTCCATCAACCTCTGGTTTGAACTTCCTTGAGTTTAATGCAAAGTTCTAATTTGCTCCCATGGTTTTCATTCAATTAAAATGAGCAGTATTTATTGATCCCATATAATTAATTAAGTAGGAGTTAAATTAATATTATTTTAAAGATTAATCTTCTCTACATTTATTTAATTTTCTAGTGAATTTTGAATTGTAGATATTCTTCTTATGCTAGAGAATAAACTTTAAAAACCACAGTATTTTTGATATTGAGGAAAAATATCCTTTAATAGAATTTCATATTAAAGCCAAGTTTATTGTCAATATATCTCAGAAAAAATGTTTTATACACTTCATTGAAAAGCTATACTATACTGTGTTGCAAAATTATCATAATAATCAGATTTATGTTTGCTGATCAGACAGTATAACTAACTGTACAAAGTATGATGAGAGTACTAGTAAGTAAAATCTTAATTATAAAATAATTATCACCTCTAAACCTCTGACAGTAGCTATCATTCTAAAAAAATAAGTGATTACAATTAATGGTAGCATTTAGGTCAATGACACCAGAATAGTTTACTTTGTTTTTACCACTGGTTTTAAATTCAAAATAATATTTTCTTTTGCCATGCTATTAAATATGTTATTTATTTAAAAGATATTAGTTAATATAATTACATGGATATAACTATTACGTTAAGTGCTAAGGCACTGTCTACCTACTCATGAATTCTGTTCCCTTGAAATAAAGTGTTTTATTTTGGATTTAGTCTGCTTCTAATAAATATTCCTCTGTATCCACAATAGCTGGGCAGAATGGGTGAGTTTTCTTGCACTATAAGATCATTTCTGATAATTTTTATTTAGCAAGGAGATCTGAAATACATTAAATTGATTTATAACATCTAATTGCATATATCTTGCAGGCAAAATATGCTACTAAGTGTGGAAAATTAAATATTTTCTAATTTTAGTAGGCAAACCATAAAGTGTTTATTTTTAATTAAATAACTAATTTTTTCTAATACAAGATATGCTTAATATTTTAACATATTGATACAAATTACACATATATTTATTAAATAGATAGCACTGAGTTGAATTTGTGAAGGTAGTTTGATTTTTATTGCAAAAGAGGAAAATTCTTATCACTAAGTATAATTTAATGGCATGAACAGGGTGGGGTGCTGACTGCAATTTGTAATGTCTCCAGGTACAAAGGCTTAATTTCTTGTACTTTTAAATATGTCACAGCTCACTAAAAATGAAATAATTTTGCATTCTATGTCAATCCAAAGATATATTTAACAAAAATAACACATTTATATATATGGAATCTATATATGTATATATACGTATGTATATGCATACATATATATATTGGACTTCACAGCTTTCTCTTCCTCTCTTTGTTCTAGATAATTTTACTCCAGTAGACTTCATAAGGAGGTAACACCTTCAGGACTTGACTATGCCTTTAGATATATAGCGACACGTCATCAGAAAAATAGACTAATGGCTTCCTTTTAAGATTATGCAAATCAAAATATTTTCTTATTATTGTTTTGCTATAGACTAAAGATTGAACTCTCTAAATCATGTATAATAACCAATAGCTTTCGTAGACAGCATGAAATTATGGAAGGAATAAAATAAAAGGAAATTAAGAGGTGCTGTCTTAGGACATCAAATATTTCTGTGTCAGATTATTTAACTTTTTCTCAATATTATCATATTCATAATGGAAGGTTATAAAGCATATAATTTTTCAAAGATCTTTTCAACTTTTAAATTGTTGTCCCTTATCCTATGCTACTGTTTTCTGAAGTAGTCTGGACATCTTCAACTAAATGTGATTTGACCACAAGAGTTTAAAATTAATCACATTGTAGCATTAAATCAATTAGATTTAAACAATACAAAGAAAACATGGAAAAATAACCATGTTTTTCCTAACATTTAAAAAAATGTGTCAAAACTAAATTGAGTAGAAAATGTTATCAACATGAACATATTTCTACATTTGTTCCTTTCCATAGTTTTTGATTTTGAAACTTGAATTATATTTTACACATCAAAGAAACTGACATCATCTTTAAACCTATAGAACATTTTTCTTCAGGAGGAAATCACCTATAACACTATTTATAACTGGTCATACATAATTTATAATTATTTTTCTAAATATATCTGTAATGATTTTCATGGTCAAAGTACATTTTTTCCCCAAAATCTGGTAATTGCGTAATGGAGTGAGGTGAGTGATTGCAAAGCAGGAAATTAAAGAGTGCTTATTCCAGGAAAGTTACCTTTTGATTCTACTTAAATAAAGCAAGATAAATACATGAAGTAATGAAGTCTCCAAAGGTATGCATGCAGATGTTTACACAAATCAGACATACTTCCCATATTCTCACATGTGTATATATTATATATATATTTCCTCCAATTCTATCTCTAATCACATAGATAAATGACTCATTATTCTTTCTAGCATAACTGAGAAACATTAAACATCCATACCTTATTTTATGTTTTATTACTTAAATTATATTCATATTTTGATAATGATCCAAAAATTTTAGCAGAATAACAAAATAGCAATGACAGAAACTTTTAAATATTTATATTTATCCTCTCTCATACAAGATGTTTAAAAATTATGTAGAAAAGCAATAGAATAGCTTTCTATCCATGTTGTGGGGTTTTTTTAGATGCAAGGAATTTTTTTTTTTCCTAACAAGACTGTCAATGATGGAAGGATTGATTTATCTGTGTATTCGTTCTGTGTTAATTACATAGGGTTATCTTGTTAATTTGTGATTGATTTTGTAAGTGCAATCAACATGTGTCTATTAGCTACAAGACAAATTAATTATGCAGTGATCTTATTTTCATGATATTTCTAAATTATTCATCAAGAATTAAAATTTTTTCTGGTTTTACTTTTTAAACAAATGAGAAACGCTTGTTCTTCAAATAAGCTGCTGTTATGTCTATACAGTTGCTTATTATGATCTGCTATTGCTATCAAAGTGAAAGGGAGAAACTAAGAAAAATTCACATGCTTGAAAAAGCTTGTGCAAAGGAGGTTAATAGTCTTCTTTATCTACTACTTACATTACATATAGAGTAGCTCATGTTCCTCTTTTCTTCTTTTATTTATTTATTTTTTTAGAATTTCAACTTACTGTGTTACCACAGTGATATGAGAAACAACTTCTTTAACATGACTTTAAAATAATTTATCTTATTTTCAAGTTGAAGCCTTTCTTCACCTCTGATAAGAACCTGAAACTTTATATGGAATGAAATGGACTTTCAGCTCAGATATATCTGAGTATCTATTTCTGCACTACTATTTAGAGAGTTGATGACCTGTCAGAAGCAAAAAGTAACCTCACAATTTCTACTTCTTCTTTTCTAAATAAGAATTGTGATACCTATTTTCAAACATTATCATGAATCTTACTTTAGATAAAAGGTCTCTGGGAATAATACCACCACTAAATATATGTCAATAAATTTAATATGGTTCATTTTATTATAAAGTAATATATTTTTTCTTCTTGGATTGACTCTGTCATTCTCCTTTAAACAAATGTTCAATTAGCTAACACTTTCCAAAAAGGCAATGAAACAGCACAGCCCAACAATCAGACAGATGTTGAGAGTCAAGTTTCTATGTGGATAATCTACAAAGCCCAATGATTAAATTCCATCAAAGAAGCATGAATCTACTCATCATTATCTCACAATGTAGTAAATGGTTATCAGCAATGAGAGAGTGCTGGCAACAATGAAACATCATGTCAATGCCATAATCAAAATGATAATATTATAAAAAAAATCCAAAAAAGTATGAGGAGATATGAAGAATTTAAGAAAGCATAAATATCTGAGATTTTAACAGTAATGACAAACAGGCCTCGCAGAATACATGAGACTATATATAAAGCGAAATATATAGCAACATGCATGTTGGAGGATAAAAAGACAATACCAGCTGTTTACAACAGAGGGCATATATTAGCAAACAATGACAAATAGCATGGCAGAAATCATAGAATCCTTTAAAGCAGAGGAATTTTGTCTTTAAGCAATAGAAAAACGTTTTGATTCTAGGTCCAGTGATATGGCAGAAATCCAGTAACACGGAATTCTTATAGCATGATCATGGAAGCCATGAAATAGCATAATAGTAGATAACAATGTAACTAGATACTAAAGCATAGGTATGGAAGATAGACATGGTCAACAAGTTTGATTTAAGTACAAAGAAAAATGATATTTAAACATTTATAGACTGAAAGTTCAAAACCAGTAATATACAGAAACTGAGAACAGAAAATGAGCTAGTTTTTATGGGTAAAGTGTTAACTTTAGTTTGGACTAGTGAGATCACTGGATGATTTTCAAATGGAAATTTTTATCTACTAGAACTTGAAAAATCATATGTGAACTAATTGTTCCTTAAGTATTTGATTATACAAGATAGAAAAACACTGGAAAGAAATATACTCAAATGCTATTTTTCTTTAACATTTTCTCTTGATTAAATGTCATTTTTAAATTGAGGTGGTTAACCAGATGAACTGTATAGGTAGCTAATTACCATTTTAAATATGTTTGATTCAAATTTAGGAATGATTGGAAGTGAAAATGCTATGATTAGTATCATTATTTGAAGATTCTCACCAATATATCTTTTCAGAGACAGTATGATGTCATATTTTTATATCAATCTATCATTTATAATCTATCATGCATCTATGATACTTGGAGGATTATAATTTTAAATATTATCACACTATAAGTGCCTCTCTAGATAACTTTTAAATATTAAATAATCAAAATTTAATACTGAGATTGAATATTTTGTGGCTATATAGATAACATAAATTGATATGTGTTATATGTTTACATATACAAATTATATAACATGATTTACAGCCTTTAAAATCTCCCACAATTCTCACATGCAAAAACTAATCAACTTATCGCAGCAAGTGGTAAAATTAATGAGAGCAAAGAAGAGGAGATAATTGTAAATGTGACTTTGAGTGGATGAGAGACATCTGGGAAGGCTGTATATTTTATATGATACTCCAACAGAGCCCAACATGATTTAAAAATTTTTTTCAGGTGAACAAGAAAGATATATTAATTTTATGGGAAGTGGGGGCAGAGAAGAAAGCAGTTTAAAGCTTTAGATAGAGAGAAATTATTTTTTGAAAATAAAAAAAATTATGAAATTAAAGTAGATTGTCTAATTACAAATTCTTGTGTACATCTTGCAGGAATTACATTCTAATAACAATAAACCAGAAAATATGAGAATTTATAATACATTAATTTCTATCTTATGTAAAAGAAATCCAGATATAAAGAATTCAGATGTGGTATAATAGTTCCTGGTTTACTATTCTACTTTTACTCTGCTTCTCTTGGCCCAGGTTTCCATTTTAAAATTTTCTTCATAATCCCTCTGGAGTCTTTTCCGGAAAGCTTTCCTCCATCTTTCTAAGGAGCTTATACAAGACTCCCAACCAGTACTTGCTATTTTTATCAAATTGGTAAGATGTTTCAACATTATCACATTAGCTGTTTACATTGCTTTCTGAATCAAATGAGAGTTTTGCTAATAAGGAAAAAGGCAACCAGTTTATTTAGATGTGGAACTAGAAATCTTAAACATGCATTTTTTAGGAAATGCAATGAATCCCACTGATATATATATATACACATATATATATGTATATATATAAATGATAAAAATATATATGCAAAAAATATAACAATGCAAGTGTTGTTATATATGGTAGGAGGGAGTAGGAAAGAATTATGAAGGGATGTGTATTGACATTTACTTTCACTTAGAATTCAATGGATTATGTTTAATTAAGAGGATGCTTTATTGGTACCTGACACCATAGCTGGCTTGATTACTTTTCATTTACAGTTATAACAGGTAGTATAGGAATGGAAATCATTCACCAAGTGAGCCCTCTGAATAGTTTTTAATAATAACTATGACTTACTGAATATTTGAGAAGAACTATTAAGTATATAGAAGGTACATCACAGGACTTTTAGATATTTCTGAACATTTGAATGACCTCAAGCATCTGATCTAATATCTATGTGAAACATAACAATTATGATCATGACACTTACTTTATTACAATCTGTAGAAACTTCTCCTTAATCACCAATATATAGGCCTCAGGGGCAAAGAACATGAGAATTCTGCCTTCTTATTGTTTTACAAAGTCTTCGAGGAACATTGTGTAATAACATTATATAGGTTTAAGGTGTACATCTTCATAAATCAATATCCGTAATAAGACATTTTGATGTTTTTCAGATGTGATTAAACCAACTGCTAGTGGACTTTAAGTTAAAGAGATTATCTTGAACGTTGGTGAGTTTTATCTAATCAGTTGAAACTTAAAGAGAAAATATTGAGATTTCTGGGGAAAGAAGAAATTCTCTCTCAAAGCTAGAGATAGTAGTTGACCAGAATGGTGACATACAAGTCTCCTAAACTTTCCTTCTCCCACAGATGCACTGAATACGCAACTAAACATGGAACCTTTCAGATGAGCAAAAGAGAAAACCCACAACTAAATATTTAGAAAAGGAAGACACACTATTGCCATAAACTTTCCCCCACACAGAGGAAATTACCAAATTTCAGTTCCTGCCTAAGACCTGAAGGGTTTGGATTGTGATTTAATTTTCATCTCAACGTTTATAACCAGGAGACAAAACACCTAGAACTGGAATCCAAAAACAAAATAACAACAACAACAAAAACTCAAAAACTTGTCTTCGAGACCCATGAAGATTATATAGGGAAAAAAATTGACTGGCATAAAATCATGACTGCAGATATCCCCCCAAGTCTCAACACAAAAACATCCACTTCCCAGCCTCTCCGTGAAAAGATCTAACTGTGTAATTTACTAATTGTTGGCTAGGGGTCTGGTTTTGAATTTAGCTTGTATCTAAAGGTTTCCAGTTACTATCTCTATAGACTTGAAAAGCTAATGGACATTTCTACAGTCTTCTTTTACAAGATCACTAAAACAATTAAAAAATAAAACCTGTTTGCCAGTATTTCTCTGAAAGGAGATTATGGACACAATTGGAGCCCTTTTACGATGCTGCTTGAGGGGTGAACTCCCAAATTACCTAACTCTGAGAGGTAATGGGGCGATTCACAAATCACACAGGACTATAACAAAGAAGTGGTTTTTAATACGGAAAAAAACCTACAGTCCCCCATGGTTGTACATTCAGTGAAGAGAAATCAGAAAACAGAAATGCCCAGATCTCTGTTTCTCCTCAGCAAGAGTATAACTACACAATTTCCCATCTGCTACCTAATATTAAAATTTCAGTTTCTAATCAGACTGCATTTAAGTTCAGACTACAATCCTCTATTTTGAGACACAGTCTTTTCATACTTTTGAATAGCAGGAACCACTAAGAAAATGAATGTGATCTGGAATATCTTGAAAGTTTAAGAAACAATCAGGATCTCAGTTTTAGTTGATTGACAAGGTTTATCTCCTATACTTGAAAAACCACTCGTTCAAGATCTGGAGAGGGGACAACTTTATGCATTGTGCAGAAACCAAGAAAGAGAGTCAAAGAAAATGAAGTGATATATAAATAATGTTACATAGGAAAGAGCAACAGAAACTACAGAAACAAATCTCAATAAAACAGAGATAAGATATTTACATGACAGAGGATTCAAAATAATAATCATAAAGACTGTCATTGAGGTTTGCACAACAAAGTGAAGATTTCTAAAATATATATAGAAAACATTAAAAAGTATGAAACAGACATTGCAGAATTTAAGTATATGATAATTGAACTAAAATATTCAGTAGAGGTGTTTAATTATAAACTAAATCAAATGAAAGAAATAACCACTAATCTCAAAGACAGCATTTTGAATATTCTTCAGAAGAACACATTCAAAAGTGATAATAGATAAGGGATTCATGGGATAATATCAAGCAATCAACAAATGCATTGCAAGGGTCCCAGAAGGATCTGAGAGGAAGGGAAAAAGGGCATATTTAAAAAATGACTGGAAAGATTTCCTAATTTGGTGGGTAAAAAGACATCCAATCTGGCAAGCATAAAATCAAATAAATAAACCACAAACACATTAAAAACAAGAATCAAAAGTTTCATACACTGTAATACCTTGATTAGCATATTTAAGAAATCAATTGATTTACTAAGTCACTATGAGTTACTATGCATGTCTTCACACAGAAAATGATTTCAAGCAATCTTTGTTAAAACTTAGTAAAAGAGGTCAAAGAAAAATAATGACAAGGAAATATAAACAGCTTACAACCCAGAGCATTTCAGTGACTGCGTTAATTTGTAATTTATGACCTAGAATATAGACAACTCTTCAATTAACATGTTAAAGCATATATATTTGTTTGTTGGTTTTTTTATATTGGTCCAGCAGCAATTATGAAATCCCTAAACAATTCACCAAACATTTTACTGAATACCTCCATTATACATTGCAGAGTGATAAATGATGTATTTAGGGACTAAAGGAAAAATGTCCATCAAAATGAACAATAGGTCCCTAATTTAGCAAAAACTAATGTCTTAATTATTCTTTAGTGTTAACTTCATTCTTTTTTTTATAATACTTAGCGACAGATGCTAAAATACTGAAAATAGTAATAAATTATCTTTCTCGTGACCCCATGTGCACTTCTGCTCCAACCTATTGAGCTGTATGTTCTTGCAAGTGAGGTGTGTTTCTTTCTAAGCCACTATATGCCAATTATAATTGCTTCCATAATTCCATTTTTAATTGAATATTTTAACAAGGTAAAATTTTAACTGCAAACTAAAACACTGCAAAATTTAACATGTAAGATACTAAAATATAGCTCTATTATAAATAAGATAGATTAAAAAATTATAGAGGACACTTTATGAATATTGCTTATGAAAAGAAAACAGACAAATCTCTTAAAAAACTTCAATTCAAAATCATATAATTAATGCTCATTTTAATGATTTAACATAAATGTGTTAATGTGGCTCTTTCATTGTTTATAACTCCATGCCTTGACTGACTTTTTGATGATTTTACCAAGTACGCTGTTGACATTGATATTTAAGATAAATTTTATTAAAAGTTAGCAAATTCAGAATACTTTCTTTTCTATATTGATATCACACTGCAAATATTTAATATGTGAATACCTTCTACATTCAACAGATATACTGATACATACATATATATATATATGTATATATATATAATGATAGATATACTGGATGTAAGTGAAGGGATGACCAAAGAACATTAATCATCTAGGAAAATATTTGTTTTTGAAAATATATTTCTATTTCCATGACCCAAATTTTCCAAATGTTTCTTAAATTTGCAGTTCACTAGGTTGTAATGACATACACACATACACAGAGTAGACATATAGATGACAGAAGATGTTAGAAGCAATCTCAACATTAGAATAGTCAATCTAGTAAAAATAATTCTCTGCATTTTTGAAAATGTAATGATAAAATTCAGTTTCCTAAAACATAATACTAAACATACAGCAAAAAAATCCATTTGCAATCATGTCAATTTATTATGTAATTACTGATTGCAAGCTACTGTAATCAAAATACTGGTAATTTAAAGATATGCTGTGTTCTTCAAATATTTTCAAATTTATTGCAAAGATCAGATAGTTAAAAAGATGCATTAAATTTAAAAAGTTAATGTGGTTCAACCATAAAACTCTAAGCAAAATGTGTATAGACCAAAAAGTTGATTGAAACAATTTTTGCTAATGTTGCTTTTTGTTCAGGAACTTTCATAACCTTCATTGTCTGCATGTGACCTCAATTTTGCATTCAAGTTGATATTTCAAGATTTTTAATTTTTAGTAATGCATGATTAGATGTGTTTAAATAATCTAGAATGTACTTGGTAAACATTTCAATAAAAATGTGAAGAACTTCTGGTAAAATGTTTTCTCACAGCTTTTTAAAGTTTTGGATGGTTGTAGGGAAAATATACGATATTAGTGACCTTAGTAGTTCCTTCATTTACCAACAAGCTATGCCATTATATGTGAGAAGCTTTAAGTTTTTCCAAGTTGTTGGAGAGGTTATGTGTAGAAAATCAAACAAGAAGATGTTAAATAGGGGGAAAGTGATGGAATATAAACTGTATATTTCCTAATTAAATTATGAAAAGAATGAAAGGAACATGCAATTAACTCATTTTGATATCTGTGCAAATTGGCAATTGTAAAATTATTTATTCAAGTTATTATTGTCAACATATTTTCTTTTGTAGTTAATACTGTTGGAGCAACATATATTAAATGAATGATGAAACGCCAAACTTTCTTCTTCAAGAAACAAAATGTTTAATTTTCTTACCTACTCAGTTTTGAGTTAATGCTGATCATATGATATCTGGAGGACAAAAGTTAACCGAAGAAGATTCAGCATCGTTCTCAAAAGAACATTATTTTAGAATCACTATGTCGAATAAGACAAGCTACAAAGCTGCTGAAGATCTTTTCACACATTATTCTTCAATATATTACTTTTTCCATACATCAAATAACTTTTTCTAAAGTATTTGCTTCTTAGTAGTCCTCAGATTTTTTTGTGCAAATATGAAAAGAAAGCAAAAGCTAATAAAAAAAGACAACAAAAATAAGCAAACATTCCAAGGCTACAAGTGTTATAACAGTGGAATCAAAATCTTCAAATAAAAAGTAAGTTAGTGTCAATAATAGTTCACATTTTGTCATTCAACTGGTTAGGTCGCAGTTAGACAAAATCATGATGGGAAATCAACAACAGGAGGGACTATCTCTTCGTTAACTACAAAGCATGAGGGCCCTAACCTATCAGAAATCTAGAAGGGAGGCACAATGGTCAGATTTTCCTCTCTGAAGTTGATCCTGTGGAAACTGGATGAGAACACAATAACAAGTAGAGCAAAACCCTGCCCTTAGATGACTTCCCTGGGTACACAAGGAGTGAGGACCAATCCAAAGAGAGAAGTGACAAAAGTAAAATTTGAAAATTTATTTTGTCTAAGATAAAATGCAATATTATTAAAAATGTTATATTTCAAAAATAAACATCAAAATACCTTTTCAATGATAATATATATAAATTGCTGTCTAGAAAAATATTGCTGAATGAAGAAATGTTATATATTATGTTATATATATGTATATAATGTACCAAATTCATAATTTCATCCAAGTAAGGCAAAATATCTTAATAATCAGAAATGATATTTCTAAAAAGCCAATATGCTATAAATTTGTGTATACGTGCATATGATTTATATAACATTTTTTTATTAAGATTCAAAATTGTAAAAAGTTGAAGCTGTTAAAAACAATATTTTAACATAAAAATGTGAAGTTGTCAACCTGCTGTTTATTATCAATTAAATTTTAGAAATAACTTTACCTTTGAAAAATATTTTTTCAATAAATCTATGTGTAAGTTTGATTTGAACCCATTTTTAAGAAATCTATTTGTTTGTTTAAATTTAATAGAAAATTATATTTGATTTGCTGAATAAAACTCTCAACTTTCAAAATGTATTGAAATTTAGAGAAACTGAGGCAGTAGCAGTGTGTATGTGTGTGTGCATGCATGTGTGTAGATTCATTAACAAGAATTGACTTACACAATATGAGAACTGGTTAAGTAATCTATGCGATGCTACTGTACAACCCTGGAGTTTATAGTCCACAAAGAGCAGGGCATCAAGAAGGGAAATTCATGACTACATGCTACAACTCACACACAAGATCTGTAATGTAGGAACATTGAAAACTGTCTATTCTTGTTATTTCTACTTAGTGGTATTACTATCTTTCAGAAGCTGATGTACTTAATCAAGTTGCTAGACACAAACAGTTGACAAGGAATCAGTACAACGGAAGGACGATTCAGGGAAAAGTTCAGCAATCGTAGGCTCCACTGGTGCTTCATGTCAGTAAGTGAGTCAATAAATCAACTCAAAAGAACTATAAAATGCATGCTACTGTACTTCCAATCTGCAAATCTCCCAAGAAGCTTCCTTGTGGCACTTTTAATCTGAGACTAGGTGAAAATTAATTCTAGGAAGTGTAGTTCAGTCTCATCAAAAAAGACACATTATAAAGATCTCACAGAAAGTGTTTAACAAAATGCATATAAACAAAATGCATGTATTATTGCAAACAAGTATTAAGATAGGAAGACTTTGAAATGAATGCTGATAAAAGCAAAGGTGGTACTAAACAAAATAATATATATAAGGAAAGTTCAAATGATGTAGAGGAATTAATTTGGTATTCTTAAATTCTGCATATTATTTTTTGTGCCAAACAAAAAAGGAGCTACTTATATTAATTTATATTTTTATAATCATATTTATATTTTTACCAGTATAAATTAAAAACAAATCTACAATATTCAAAATGCAACTAATTTGAAAATATTTAACATATAAAATATTAATTTGGAAACAATGAATAATGGCAAAGTAAGTATTGCGGATAAAGTATTAATTTCTTTTAAAATAAAACTTGAAAAGGAAAAATATTCTGATTTTAGTAAGTTTTGTTTTGAATCTTTACCAACAGCAAATGAATTTTATTGCTTTAAAAACATAGAGAAACAATTTAAAGTCAAACGATCTAAATGAAAAGTTTGATAAATGTTTGAGCAATAATGAAAGATAATCTGACCAAATTTTATGAACTATAAGATATTTAAAGAAATTAATTTTTCATGAAAATATTAATGATACAGTATTAGGAACAGATGCACAAAAAATTAAGTAAATATATGACTATGTATTATTTATGCTATATAATTATAAATATTTTTTAAAATTTCTCAGTGATTACATATATTATTTTATTAATTTATTTTTATATTTGTTAATAATATATTCAATGGTACACATAATTGGTATATTTCAGTAATATTGAACTCATTATATAAATTTATATTTTAATTTTAATTTCAGTATTTCTTAGTTTGAATTTATACTGTACACTTAGATATGTTAGAGATCTCATAGAGTAGATGCAAGCTAAGGTCTTTGAAGGTGTTTTTATTAGCTATGGCTGCCATAGCAAAATACCACAGATCGGGTGGCTTAAGCAACAGAAATTTATTTTTTTATATTTCTAAAGGCTGGAAGATGAAGATCAAGGTGTTGGCAGAGTTGGTTTCTTCTAAAGCCTCTCTCCTTGGTTTACTGTCTCTTCATTCAACTATTTATGTGCACCATTGGTATCCAATTTCCATTTTATAGGGAGACAAGTTAGCTTAGATTAGGACCCACTCTAACAGTCTCATTTAACTCAATTACTTCTTTGAAAGATCCATCTCCAAATATAGCTGCATTCTGATCCATGGAATTAGAACTGCAACTTACGTAGTTTGAGAGGACATAACTAACCTATGGGTCATAGAAACACAGTAGTGAAAAAAATTAAACTAAGCAAGCACAAATGCAAAAAGAACACAGTTTTGATTAAGAACACGTTTGTTCTTTAAAATCTTTCTAAGGAGTCATTATATTCCCTGAAATTTTATATTAGAATCAGATTTTAGAAGACTTTGAACATAGTGCTAAAGTATTTGAAATATATGTTCAAATAAAAGCCATCTATATTTTCTGTGCAGGAGAGAAAATGTTAAAGATGTGTTTAGGGAGGAAGATTTGAATTTGTAGAATAATAAATTGGAAGAAGGTAATTAGTGGTAAAAAGGAAGAATTATCATAACATAAGTTAATAAAAGCTTTAAATAGAAATATAATCAAACAAGCTTGTGGAAGAATGAGGTATTTAAAAGAACTGATACAGCCTGTCAAATGTTGATATACACAACATAAATCAAATATAACTCTGGGATCTTGAAATTTGATCAATCAGAGCACATAATGAGTTTAATGAATAAAGGACTCAGAAACAATTGGGAAGCATGTTTGTTTCAATTTTGTTGTATTGAATTTGAGTATTTGATTGGACGCCTGAAGAAATGGCAGAACTATATGCATGAATCCATTAATATAAACATATGGAAACAGAAACAGGAAAAATACACACATGAATGCACAGAAAATAGTCCTGTGGCTTTCTATGAAGAGAATGAATGATTGAGAAGTCAAAAGCAATGAGAGAAGAGATTCAGTTTTCAATCTGTTTTAGATATGCATTCAATAATAGTGTATTTCATATTAGCATTCTACACTATATTTTATTAAGAAACACAGAAAGACTCAAACTGATAAAAATGACATTTTGGAATATCTAGTGTAAAATAAGGAGAAAGGATATTTGTAAACAGAATCTCTAGACATGCATTCTCCACCAAAGGAAATTAGATCAGCCATTAAAGTGAAGATCAGGAACATCCAGAATAATTGAACAGAGGGCAGACAAGAATATAAAAAAAATGAACATATTATATGCAGATAAGATATGTAGGATATGTATTATACGGAACAGAATAGGTTTCGTGACTGTTTTAGGAGAGATCTGTGGAAAGAAGCAAAAATGTGACTGAATGAGGATTGAAAGTGAAATGAAAGAATAAATACTATAATTTTTGGATATTCCTTTGAAATAGTTTAATTGTAAAGAAAACAAGAAATGTGCATATGTTCAATAAAAAAGCAAGATTGTATAAAATCTACCTCCAATGGTTGAAATATAAAAGAATTGATTTTCTGAAAAGCTAATAGAACTCACATCAAAATTGAGCCCATTATTTATTCTGATTCAATAGATCTTTGTGTGTGTATCTGTTGTTTCCTACTGCTGCTATAACAAATCACAAATTAAGTGATTTGACACAACATAAGTTTATTTTGTGACAGTTCTGGAAGTCAAAATGCTGAAAAAGGTCTTAAAAGGCTAAATTCAAGTGTTAACACAAATTTCTTTTCCATTTTCTAGAGACTGATTCATTCCTTGTTTTTGATGAACTCTGATCTCTGGGTCCACCCTCACATCTCTTTCTCTGATTCTGATCCCTCTTCTAGCCTCTTAGAAGGGCAACTAAGCACATTTGTTTTATCTGGGTAATTCAGGATAATCTCCCTATCTCAGAATCCTTAATTCGATTACACCTGCAAAACCTCTTTATGCCATGAAAGGCAAAACATATTCAGTTTAGAGGAATCATATGGACATCTTATGGAGGTCACCTTAATCTATCTCCCTAGATTCCAACAACATTATATGCATTATATGTAGTTTTAGAATATAGTAATTGAAAATAAATTTGAGGACATCTAAATTCACTCACATGAAATTATACATTGTTAAGGACAGAGAAACATTCTGAGAAGTGCGTTTTTAGGTGACTGTACCATTGTGAAAACATCATGGAACGTGCTTTGGTAATGATATTCATGTTAATGAGACAGATACATATCTGTGTCTGTTCTTCAATCCAGATCATTAGATATTTCTCCATACCTGATCTAGACCCTTCATTAATTTTTGTAAATCTCATTATTTTCAATGCAGCATATATTTAGCAACTTCTGTCACTTTGTTCTTGTACTTGAAGCTCTTATTGATGGTATAATGAGGCATGCTTGACGGCACAACAATAACCATTACTAATTTTATACTCTTAATCCTTCATCACCTAATGCTATTTCACTTCACATGACCTCTTACTGGCAACATTAGCAGTGGGTTTGCATTCCCAAGAGTCATGATAAAAAAAAAAATACAACATATTAATCAGGTACATTGGGAAAAGATGCTATTAAGTGAAATGATGAACACACAATGTCTGAGACTGATACTGGTATAAAATGCAATGTCATTATGATAACTAGGAGTTTACAAAGACTATGATGAGTTGACTAATGTGACTAGGCACCGGGAATTTGCAGACCAGTCTTCTATAGCCACTCAGTCTTTGACTGAATTATCATTTTGTGGAACATGACCATTATGTGATGAAATATTTGCCCTCATTAAACATATAGATGCCATAGATATAGATGTTACAAACAGAATGGATATGATATATTAGACTCTTTAATTTGTACTTGTGAGATACTTAGCAATGAGGATCTAATATCATTCTTTGAAAGCCATGGAATAGTTCCAAGAGTTAAGCTGTCACTGATTAGGGTGGGGAAAATCTATATATATGAGCAAAGTGAAGATTAGAGAAAACAAGTAAGACGACTGCTGCAATAAATTTAGCATTTTTATAGTGAATCAGCCAACTTTAATGAATCCTTAATATGGGTCATTTTTCTTTCAAATGATTTTGAGAAGAGAGTCACACTGTAGTTTCAATTTGAACATTACAGAAATAATAACCATTGGTTTCTTGTTAGCTCAGTGTCTCCTGAGCAAGACCTTTGTCTTTGTCTCCTTTTTATCCTTCTGAGGGTAGAAGGATGATGGACTATTGAGTGCTTTTCCTCTTACTTATCTATTCTCTAATGGGTCACATCTACAAGAATATTATATGTCAATACGCACAGAAACACTGGGGGAATAATAATCAACAGAGGAAAAAAATGACAGTGGAAAGTCTCCCTTGAAGTTCTATTTCATTGCCACTTGGATATAAATTTGCCCAGAGTTTAGCTTCAAATTTTAATGTCCTCTATTCAAAATCAAAGTCAGCAGCAATGAATTTTTCTTCTTTTATCCTGAGGCTTGTTGTGAAGGTTAAAGAACTATTATTAGTAGGAAATAGAGTTGAATATTTATTAATGCAGGACTTTGAAATAACCACTGATAACATAGTACACAGCAGGCCTCAAGCAAACTCTACAAGAACACCATTCTCATTTACACTCTTACATGGATCATGAAAAAAACAGAAAAAGGTATTTGGAAACTTTGACAAGTCAGCAGGCAGAAAAACAAATATTTTAAAACTGTGAGCTTAGGTATGAATTATGAAAATCTATTGTACTGCACTTTTGGAAATATAATTTTTTTCCAGCAAGAGCAAATCCAGGTAATTCCTGGGGAGTTCTGATTACTCTACTGATGAATGCAGAATGCTGTATAGATCAGACTTGCTCTACTTTTCCTATGGGTTTGTTAGTCATGATGTGCTTATGATGGGAGACAAAGTACATGAGTCTGTTTCTTCCTTTATTTTTTCTGACTTTCAATTAAACATATTTGATAAATAAGCAGCAAATGTAATGGAATTCTACTGATTACACTAATGAGAGTTTATGATGAGTTCCAATCTCTTCTAAGAGGTCATTCACTGGGAAATCTGTAAGGCAGTTAAAATTATCCATTAATCCTTAATAGCAGATCTTTTTCATCCAACATATGCACAAAACAGTGATATGCTGTTGATGAATGAGAATGATAGTAATGATAATGACTACCTGATTTTTGTTCTGCCTGCCATTCACTTATCTTAAGCACCAAGGATGCAATAAATGATAGACATTGTTAAATTTTCTTGTGAGAAAAATGAGGCCTTCTTACTGGGAAAACATTTTTATTGCAGTTCACCAGAGTGTAAATCTATTGCCTTTACTCTTACAGCTTCTGTTTCTCAGTTTAACTTAATTTTATTTTTTGTTTCATCTTTAGTGTATATGAATAAGTATAGGGCCATCATGGATAATTATATTGCAGCTTACATTATTTTTTACCAGAAAATAAAATTTAGACCCTAGAACAACCAAAATTTCTTGTCATTTTACTAGATAAGTTTTGGGTAAGTGGTTCATATTTCTGTTTCCTGGAAATTTCTTCTGGACATAATTTTAGTGTCTTTTCATTAAGCACCAAAGTTATAGAAAAAAATAAATAAAGATGGAGTACTTGAATGCCTTGCAACATTGGAATACACTATTTTTATTCATATTGTGTTATTACTACTTCCAGACTTTCACTAAAGACTGAAAAATAAGGTATGAATAGTGGAGGGTTTTGCTGGCAGAAAATCAAGCTATGATAATTTATTATATATCTTACAGAAATTATTTCAAATAATCAGTTTTACTTCTGATCATTATCTTGACTCAATTAGAGATCAATTACTATTAAAACACACAATGAATATATACATGTATAAATATATATATACACACACGGATATGTGAAATTTTACCTGCAATTATTTACCTGATTATAAGTATCTTAATTCTTAATTTTTGCAAACCACACTGTTCTTATAACAGTTCTTCCTCATGAGTCTGGAATTCCTCAAATTCTTCATAATTTCTGAGCAAATTGTGCTGCCTAATGTTGCAAATTATGTTTTCTAAATATAGTCACACTGGTATAAATCCCATATCCTCTTCCTACACTTTGATGTTAACATATCTCTACCAAAATGTGAATCTATGATGCTCATCCTTCTTTAAACTAGACAGAGCACACATCCAGTAGATAATGATGAAGTAATCCTGCATTATTTCTGAAACTAAAAAGTTAATAAAATATTACTAAAGGTAATAAGTTTTCTGTCCTGTCCCTCTCCTGAGTATGCTTGTGCAAACAGCCACATGTTATAGGAAGCATAAGTCTCATGGACGATCTGTGTGTGCGTGTGCATATGTGTGTGTGTGTGTGTACAGCTAATTGCTCTTTTACAGTATTCAATCAACACTTGCCTGAACTACCAAATCTGTAGGAGGTAAAACTTTGAATAATTCCAGCCCACAGCCTTTAAGAGTATCAAACAAGATATTTAGCACTGAGGAACAGATGAAAAACAAAAACAAAAACAATGGTCGCTATGCTCTGCCTGAAATCCTGTCATAGAAACTGTTAAGAGAATTGTTAAATCATTTGGTTTAGGGTTACTATAATATATGGTGATAAACAACTAACATAGACTTTTTTTTTTTGCTATATAGCTAAGTGCCCATTTGTCCATCCCTGCCTAAACAAAAACAAAAACAAAAACAAACAACAACAAATAAATGCTACAATGTAATACTAAATGGAAGATTGAATTTGTAATTACTCTGAAGAGAATGCTAGCAGAAGTTAGCAACAGCCCTTTAAATATTCTATTAGTGTTACTTTATATTAGTAGAAATATGAACAACATTAACCATCACCTTCAAACTAATAAAGGAGGAAAAGCAATTAATCAAATATATGATGTAGTAAGGAAGCTTCTGCAGAAGATATCAGCTTGCTTCTTCTAAATGAATTTAGAAAATGTGATCACGGAGAGATAAGTTAAACAATGAAAGAACTGGTGTGTACTGATAGAGTAGCAACTAGGTCTGCTGCCTCTTGTCTAGCACAGTCCACATACATTTCAAGGAAAAGGGTTAATGATCAGGGGCTGGAGAACAGGCAAGATGAAACATTTGGAATTAAAAACAAACAGCTTCTTCCTTTCTTGCCTGCTTGTCTACTTGTCTTCATTCCTGTCAGTACTCATGCTTTAAAAATAAATGATAAAATGAATGAAAAAACATGAAAGAGTTTGACTTTCTGTATCTTAGAATAATCTATATTTTTTTTCCTTGTTCCCGCAGATGATAATTGATGCTAAAATGACAAAACGGTCTCTGAATTAATCTTATAACAAGGCAATTATTGAACAACATAATTTAAATATAAATGTGACTTTGACTATTATTTTAACTAAGAAAGTTTAAGCTGGTGCCTCAGTTAGAAAATAAGTGACTTTAAAGTCAAAGGGGTTATCTTAGAGAATTCTAGGATATCCAAAATATAATAGTATATTTCTATACTCTTTCCAAATTTGTATGTGTTTTGAATGAAAAAAAATCCATATCTGTTTCATAGTTGACCCATAAAGTTTTTAAGAGAATTATATTGTCAGAAATACAACCAAATCAAAACCAAAGGTAGAGATAAGACAATATACAGATAAGCCATTGGAGTTCAAATTACAAACAGAAAACGTCTGAGAAAAATAATTTTGTCAAATAATGGCTACTCCTAACAGAGATGGATAATGGATTACTAGGTGGCCGGGAAAAAAGAGTGTGTAGTAAACTTTTTTTGAGGAAATTAGACCCAGGAAATAGAACTGAATTCTAATTAGATAATCAGCAAGCATTGTGTGCTCAGATGAATTTCATAATTTCTATAGAACAATAATATCTTTGTGACTTCAGTTTTGTCCCACATTGAATAAGAGTATCTGTAGAAATTATGGCATGTTTGCATGATCACTTGATATTGGATATGAGAAGCACATTCACCTTTTTCTGAATATTATAGTTTTTTAAGATACAAAGACCGTACTATAGGGACTTAACAAAAGAGATTTATCTTTATGTGAACATACATACTTAATAAAATCCTGAACTATCAGCTGTTATCATAATGAAGCAAAGTAACTGGGGTTTTGTGGGAGGAAATGAGTTGGAATCACGTATATTTTTGTGGCCTCAAAAGGGAAACATGGTGACATGATATATCACTATAGAACATCTTTATATTGTGATAGTACAAGTTTCTGTCACTATTGAAGGGTATTTGTTCTATCTTATTGAGCCTGTGCAGTTCTGTGCAAGGAATAGACTATGACAGAAGTGATACTGCTGGATTTTCAAAGTTTGAACAGAAAAGGAAATATTACTTTCTACCCTGCTCTCCATTTCATTTTAGACAGTTATGTATGTAAACCCACCGACATGCTATAAAGAAGCCCAGAGCACCTGGAGAGGCGTGCATAATTATTCTTTCTACAATGTCCAACTGGGCTCCCAGACTAGAATAAATATAAACCAATAGATGTGGAAATGAATGTGGCTTCAGATACTAACCATAATATTCTGAATCTTGCACCTGAAAACTCATATATTGAGAATATTTCAGATCTTCTGGCCTTGAACTTTTGACCCACACACAACATGAGTAATAACAAATTAGTATTAGGTCAATAATTTTAGGAGTGACTTTTGAGCAACAATTTGTGTCTAGTTCAATGAAGGATTTCGGATCACCAAGCGCTTGTATTATGTAACATGAAACAATAAATGTTTAGGTATCAAGCAGTTTTCTTTAAAGCCTTTTTAGGCATTGTTAAAATGTTTAGCTTATACTTTGAAATAATAACAAGAATGATTTTATAAGGAATATTTAACATTATTCCAAAATATGCAGTTGAAATATGTAAAGCTGACACACACATACACTTCAATTTTTCTGAAAAGGTAATTCTTTAGGTGTTTTTTAAGATAAATTTTACTTGAATGTTGAATTTTCTTATATATATAGGCTGTTTAAATTTGGGATAGCAAGCTGACTGAGAGAAAATAGGATGTGTAAATAGCAGAATTTTCCAAGAATAAGAGGTAAAGAAAAATTTCACTGAAAGCATTTTCAGATTTCATGAGATAACAGGTTAAATATTGATGCTATTTTATATGTACTGTTGGAGTTTTAAGACATTAAGGAAAAAAACTAATTTATTAAAATAAGTAATCTTTAAAAAAATTTTAATAGTCTATGTTCTTTTCCTATTTGTATTTTTTAATTTATTGAAGAAACACTTCATTATAACACATGTTTAAGATGTGTATCATCATATATTAATATCACAAATTTCTTTACCCCTAACAGTTTAGTTCTATCCTTACTCATGAAATTTTTATCCAATCTGCCCACAACCTTCCCTTCTGCTACCATTAACTTTATTTCATGGAATGAAAGTCTATTTTTTGAACTAGGATTTTATGCTTAGTGAGATAAGTCAGAAGATTAAAGACAAACATTTTATGACTTCACTTATACGTGATATGTAGAAAACCAAACATAAATGAAATTCTCAATGCTTTTAGATAAGCAATATAACATTTTTTCTGCATAAAGTCTATTTTCCCTAAAATAATAATAAAAAACAAAGATATTTTCTCTTTAGGAATGCTTCAGTAAACTTTAGAGGGTTTGACAGATAAAATAAGAAATAGACTCTAAAGATCTCTACATGTTATATGCAAGCATATGTAATCCATTAATTAATTTTCTTAATTTAATTGATCATTATCAGTGCTATACATTGAAACATAAAAGATCAATTAATTCAGTAATATTTCTTTAATTGATAGTTATGTGGTAGCAAAATGCAATAATATCAAATAACTACATTGAGAGTGTGTGTATACAAAAGTATGTATATACACACACATATTGTATATTTGCATATATCTAGATAAATACACACACATATGAACTAATATAGTACATACATACATATATATATATACTTACTTAAATATATGTACAAACATATATATAACACATTCACCAATCTGGTAAGTTATATATCATATTCCTTAGTTTGCTTTACTCCCTAAATTCCACTAAATGTTGTATGTTCTCATTTAGATACAATGTTATGGCTCTCCCTGGGACAAACCAAGTGGGCACTCTTTGGAAGTATTTTAGGCAAAGTTATTAAGCGTGGGCTCAGCAGGGATCCTTCCCTAAAGGCTGAGCATAGATGGCACTTGAGAGCACAGGCTAGAACAAGCATGGGAAGAGAGAGATGTGAATTAGAGTGGGAGTTTTCAAGCAAGGGAAGTTCTTTGTCTGTTAGAGACTTTCTGCAGCATTCCAATAAGCTTAGATCACAGGATGTTTTATAGCTCTGCTAGTTCAAGTGGTCTTTACTGCTGTCTTCACAGCTGCTGGAAAGCGGCAGACAGGTCTTTTTCCTTCACAACAATATTTTATTAGATTAGTGGGTTCAAATAATGTTATTATTCTACAATTGACATTTCCCCAATAAAAGTAAATATATTGAAATCCAGACACATCACAACTGAAATTCTTACACATTGTAATGTATACTTTATCCACAAAGTTGATTTCAGTGTAAAACTGAAAATCATGGTTTTAGACTAGACAACAGATTTTCAAGCCAGGAAATACTAGGTCTAAAATATCTGCTTTCTATTTATTATCCTTGAGACTTTAGTTAGAACTTGTATTCTTAAAACTTTATTTTTTGATTGCAGAAAATAACACTAGGTTTCTGCATTTTTCATATTTATTTATTTTTTAGATGCTGAAATGAATTTATTTTTAAATTTATTTTATTGAAGCAATGTTGCATTATAACATTAAATAGGTGTATTGTATACATCACATTAAACGACATCTTTACATGATTCCTAGTGGGAGTACCATTATATGATACTAGCTTTTGTACTTTTATCAGTTTTAAAATTCTTTCTTTATCTTGGCCTTTTAATAATTTCGCAAATATATATTTTAACGTAGGTCTTTTTGAATTTAGATAACTAGGAGTTCTATTGGCTTAATTCACTTGTATGTTAATTTCCTTTCCAAGGTTTAGGAATCTTTCAGCAAAATTTTCTTTGAATATATTCTCTGTCACTTTATCTTTCTCTTTACCTTTTGTAACACTCATTATTTTTACCTTGCCTTTTCTAATGGAGTCAAAAAGTTCTTGGAATGTTTCTTCATGTTTTTACATTTAATAACTCTCTCTTTTTCTACCAGGCTACTTTCTGTGGGGATTTTCGGGTCGCTCAAAGAATCCACGGCAGAGTTAGGCGAGTGAGCAAGCAGAGGTTTAATAAGAGGGTAAAGGGATGGAGCTGACCAAGGGAGGTCCAGACTTGGCCTGCCGTGCCAGTGGCCTGGGTTTTTAAGGAAAAAATGCACATGGTGAGGAAGAGAAAGGGGAGACGGGGTCGGTAGACCAGGTTTCATTTCCTGATTGGGCAAGATGACATTGTCCTTTGAAATTATTGGTGGTCTTCTTCAACTGATGTCATTCTTTTGTTTCTTGGTGAGGGGGTCCTGTGCTAGCCAGGTACTACATGTCCCATAAGTCGAACTCATCCATTGGCTTTCCTTATCGATCTGGATGCATTCCATGACTGGGTGCTGGAGCCAGAGGCAATTCGCTGTCCTGATGGCTAAACTTTAATCCCTGGTCTAAGGTTTGCTCTTGTAGGGGTTCTGACACTTACTACATTTCTATTCTCCAGATATTGACCCTTTCCTTTATTTGGTCATTTCTCTTTCCATAACTTTATTTAGTACACTTTTTTATTGCATCCTTAACTTCCTGAATCTCTGTTAAATTCCTTGGTAAAATTTTAATTTCTACTTCTACTTCTTAATTATATTTTGGGGCCTATTGACTTGATTTACTGAGTTCTCATATTTTTTTGAACTATTTATCTCCGAGTTTTTTTATGACTGCAGTTTTGAATTATTTTCTGTAAAAAGAAACACTCATCTATGTCTTTAAAATTAGTTTCTAATGAGATTTCATACACTTTTGATGTCATAATACCTTGAGATTTCAAAGTCTATGCTCATTTCCCCACCATGGTATGGATCTACTTTGTTTAGCTGCTTAACTTTTATCTTTTTGGTAGGTGGTATTCTGGTTCTGTATTGTTTTTAATCACTGCACACTTCTGTAGTGTTTTTTTCTTTTTTTTTTTTTTGCTGTGGCAGGAAGTGGAAGATGATTGCTGGGTGAAGGAAATGATGCACAAGTGTGGGGTGAGAGAAAGGGTATGTATTGTTGAATTTCAGGTTTGGATATACCTATTTGTAGAGAAAACTATTTTGTGTCTGCTTCTGCAAAGCTTCCCAAGACAGAAGTTCTCTCATGATAACAGAACTAGAAGCAGTTAACAAAAGAATGACTCTGCAAGATATCCCCAGGCAAAAGTTCCAACCTTTAAATATTCAAATATTCCCGATAACAGCTAAATGTTTGCAGCTTTTCTTTGCTTTGAAACATCCTTATTGTCTCTTTTAACCCAGCCCTATAACATAAATCAAAGAGTCAGGGTCAGGTCACTGTCTCTCAAATAGAGAGCGGTGTCCCATCTGTCCCCCACTTTTCTAGAATGCATGTTGTTTATCTGTCTTTCTTTAGGCTCATACAGCCTCCCCTCAGGGACCCTTTCCACTCTGCATGGGACACAGCACCTGTCCTATTGATATTACTTGTGATAGTCTTTCTTTCCAAGTCTCCAGATCTGAACCTCTCTGCTATAACATGTATCCCAAAATGTTAGGGGAGAAGTGTTGAACTTTCCACTGTGCTCTTTTCTGTGCCTCCAACCTGTGTGGGGACTGGAGTTCCAAGTCAAATCTCTTCTATTTGGGCTTAAAATCCAAGCATATGTGCAGCAATAATCTTTGCTCTTCTCTCCGTGGGACTCAACACTGGGCCTGCTGCCTCCTCAGTCAGTCCATGTCAGTCATTCTGCTGACTGAGCACACTGCTTCCCCAACACCATCTTTGCTCTCACAGGCACTGCTTAGAAGCCTGTGCCCATTACCCTTCTTCCAGTTTCCTGGTATATGCAGCTCCTCCCAAGATCTTCTCAATTCATTGGCTGCTTTTCCCAAGCTGCTGAGCAACCTGTTAGACTAACCTCTGGAGAAAGTTCAGCAGTTTTCCTCAAATACTAATTAGGAAACAATCTCAGCTTCCATCTTAACCACCAATCCCAAATTTTTATATTTAAATGAAGACATGTCACTTAGTGTTACAAAGCAACCAAGGGGATCAAAGAGACATGCCCGAAATTATCAATTTATGAGGAGATTTATTAAGCTGGCGACCGCAAGGAGTAAAACACGCAAATCCTGCGGTAATCTGTGTGGGTAGCTGAGGGTTTATACAGGCATACAGAGAGGTGCAGAGAACAAAGGCAGTTAATAATTTTCTACAAGCGCAATCATGGCTTCCATAGAATTAGTTAGGCACCAGGTATAATATGCAATTCTCCTAGAGCCCCTGGGTGTGCCTGGTGTTTCTGGGTATGTGCATAAGTGGTCTAAAGTAGAGGTCAGTTTGCATAAATAGAGGTCACACCCTAAATGTCTTAAGCTATTCTATTCCACATTTAACTTCTTCCTAGATCTCAGCTGACTAACAGAAACCACTCTGCCCAAGGTCCCACTGGGTGGGTCCAAGGTTTCTGTTTCACTGCCAGAGGATTATCTAGAAAGCTGGGCTCTGTGGTCTTCAGAGTAACCCGGCAAAAATGAGTTCCTTGTTTCATTAGTAAACATGGGCATTACTAAAGAAGCCCACTGGCAATTTGAAAACGGTGATGCAGAGAGATGAAGAAGCCTAGTATTCTGGAGCTGCTTACTAGTCAACAGTTCTAAAATTTTGGGGTTCTATGATCTAAGACAGAAAATTTACATCAAACATATTTTCATTAGGTAGTTTAACTACTTACTAACTGGGTAATCTCTAATTTTTGTTAAATGAGGATGATATTTTAATGATTGAAATTTCTAGGAAAGAGGCTTCCATCTTCCGGGAATAATAGGAAAGTCAACATCTACTTCTTTGATTAGTATTATGTTTAGCACCACTTTACTGGGTTACTTTCTGGGCTGGCCTCTATTTATTCCCCCATCCCTGGAACTTCCTTTGCTAGGTTATTTACAAATAAGTGTCAAGAAATTCCAGAGGGCCTATAATGCATGTTCTAAAGCTACTTTTACACAAACAAATCATTTCCTACATTATAGTCTATAGAATTTTTTGTCTAGTACACAAAATGAAAGACAATGCTATCTTGAGATAATTTGCATTTCCAATTCACAAGTCATTTTGGAGTTCAGACACATTAGGAAAAAAAAAAGGTAAAATCAGTATAAGTCCTCATCAGGGATTCTTAAACTGATAACTGAGTTGCTCTGACCTTGGGCAAGTAAAGTTACTGTAAGCATTTGGGACATTTTGCTTCTAGTTATCATTTAAGGTTCACTGGTTGTTACTGTAAGGGTTATGTATTATGGGAATTCAAGCCACAAAACTTAGAGGGACTATTGGGCAATCTGGGGATGAGCATGAGCTTCTGCCTCAAAGGAATCATTCTTGTGTGCCATTTTTGCCAGGGGCTGAGATCTGTAATAGGAGTTGAATAAGAGAGATAATTGGAATGGGAAAAAGGGAAGGAGGAATCGGGTAAAATAAATTAAACAAAGTATTTTATTCTGAAAGTCAAAGTTATATCCTTTTGCAGTCCCTTTCCTCCTGCCATGCTCACTTTTCCTTATCACAAGTGATACCACATCCCCCATTATCTGAAACATATCTTGTGTTCTAGGCCTCTGGGACATGCTAGATTCTGTTGTTTAAACGACACAAAAATCAGAGTACAAGTTTTAAAGGAAAAAAAAGTTGTCATTTTACCTCACTAAGATCTCAACACCATGAACATTTGTGAAGGGCATTTTTAAAATTGCTGACTATATACAAGAAATGGTTATTGTGATTTTATCAAAATTGCACATTTTAAGAAAATTATGGAATTTTTTAAATAATGGAAAGATAGTTTTACTTATAGAATTATAAATTTCTGATAGGCTATATATGATATCTATGGTATGTGACTATGAATTTATAGATATAACTTCACATATTTAACCTTTGAGCAACCTTATTATTTTATTTTAATTGTGTTTATTTCTTAGCTGTCAAAATATTCAGATTTTAATAGAGTAAGATATTTATTAATATCCTATAGGCACATACCAATGACGAAAAAGGATCTGATCAATGAATTTATTTTACCTACTCTTGAAAAATCAATTTGCCTCAAAATATTTAAAATGTAATAACATGATGATATTAATATATTGAAGTTTCCTAAGCTATACAGATTCTTTCATTTTCCTTCTCTTTCTTCTTCCTTGTCTCAAACACACAAATATACATACGCACTCATTGAAAACGCAGCTACACTAGTTACTAAAGTAGTATAAGTTTCTATACATAAATTTTAGTGATTTTTTTTTCATAATTGTTGGGCTGGCCCAGAGGGACAAAATGGCGGCCTTACCTGGGAAAGAAGATGGCTGACATCAAACTGAGGAATCGAAACTGAGGCCTGGGCCCAGGTGGACATCTACAGGGCAACCCGGGTCTGGGCCAGTCACCAATGAAAAGCCGACACCTGGAGTTACAGAACCAATCCCCAATCGCCATGCATAAAGCCTGCAAAATTTTTGCTTAAGAGCAGCGCTTCCCTTTGCTCGGGTGATACTTCTCTGGCCCCGTTCTGCGGACCGGAGAACCTCGCCCGGATGCACAGACTCCAATAAAGCCCTGGCTATTCGACTTTTTGTCTGATTGGCATTCTTTCCTCAGCAGAGCCTGGAGAAAAAAACCTTTCAATAATTTTCTCTCTTTTTTCAACCTAGTATATAAGAATTAAACCTAAGCACTTCTTTTGTCTGCATTTTACATTTTCCAGTGTAAGTTCCCTTGGGCCTGTAAAAATCTGTATGATTTTCTCAATGTTCCATTTGGAAAATCCATTCTCTGCTGTTTCCATCATAATTACTAACTCGCTTTATCACATAATGCATGTAACTGTCTTACAATTATAATGTTATTCTCTCTTATATCATTTAGGCCTAACAGAGGCCTCCAAGTAGTTAGACGTAAAATTTTGACCCTCCTAGAGATTCTTTATAGAAGTTCCAGGTAATACATGGATAAAGAGTAACATAATATCATCATATACATTTCTAATGAAAATGAATCTAGACAATGAATCTCAGTGGCTATTTATAACATGAAAGGAAGATAATCATAAGAAAATATAATGGCATTCCTTGCCAGAAAATAAAACTTAAAGTTGACTATAATTTATCAGACATATCAAAATACTTTTTAAACTTCTTTATCAAAATATAAAAATCTGAAGTAAAAAATCAAATAATAAGTGACAACTAGAAATGAAATCAGTCAAACATAGACTGTGGACAATCATGTGGAGCAAATTATTTAATTTCTTAAACAGACAAAGAGAGAAAAACAGGAGATTAAAAATACCTGAGTCATAGTCAACAATCCAAGTATGTGAGACAATTTAAATTCTAAATTAAATAATTATAAAATATATATTTTAAATGCTGAGTAAATTAAAGGAATTTGAGCATTAACTTTTCTTTGATAATGATAGATAATAATCAACAACTAAAATATAAACAAGTTTTAAGCCTCACAGTTTTTGATGTACACATAAATATTTTTAAAGTATTTGTATTTATTTTATTTAGGTCTTTATCTGGGTTGTTTCCACTGGCCCCAGGATGTGAACTTGAACCTTGTGATATATGTGGACCACACCCAAGCACTATGCCACAAGGATGTGCTTTGATATATGCATTAGCATGCCTAGTACATTAAATAACTTTAGAAGTTCTGAGAAGGCATATAATTCAATTCCAATTTTTAAAAATGAGAAAGCAGGTGAATAATTCATAAAACTTGCTTAGATTATATGTGCAGTTTAGATAGTGTTAAAGTAAGAATCTAGTTCTTCTGACTTCTAGCATATGATAATTTTATGTAACAGCATACTTGGTATCTAATTGTCTTGATAAAAAAATTGTCACCATAGAAGTGAATTAAGAAAAAATTTTAAACATGTTGTTATATAACCAGTTTGCTATTTTAAAATGTTTCCACCTATAGCCATATTTTATATATAATGTTCTACATATGTTTACTTCAATTTCTAGAATAGAAGAGATGGAAAAATTAAAACTATGTGGAATAAACAAAGAATAAGTATTTTATTTTTTAAATCAAGATAACTGCCATTAGGATTTCAGGTGTCATCATGAGATAAAAGATAATTAAAGCTATTATATAGCTATTATATGCACATAAACTATTTGTCATAACAGAATTTAATGTCTTATTTAAATATATAAACAATAATATGCTCTTAAGTTTATATAAAAGTTTAATGAAAGTATCTCTAAAAATCATTCCTATCCCTACAATTACTATTGTACGTAAAAAATGATTTCCTACACTAAGTAACCATAAAATGATGACTTGTTTTTTTTATTAAAGGATTCACTAAGGTCAAATATCAAATTTGTTAGAATTGGAATTTAAATAGTTTGTTACAAATGTATTTATATCCGATAATTCTATACTCAATTCCAGATTTTATGATCATTTCAGTGACACATTTCCCTATTTTGACAGCAAAGCAGTGAAACCGTATTATTTATTGCTATGCATTTTAACTTTTACAAAAAAGTGATTAAGACAACTGACTCTAGATTTGAGAGTTTTATTTTTGCTATATTTGTCATTGTTTACACTGATAATAAGAAAATAACAGCGTCATTATTATTATTATAATAATGGGAAAAATTTACTCCTCATCCTAATACCTCTGTGGTTTCTTTCAGTCATATCATTTTACAAACTGTCTAATGCCACCAATCTAGATTCACCAGCACTCAAGTGATTTGCATATATTAGAACTATGCTGGCAGAAGTAAATAAAAGTCTTGTTTTCACTTCATAGAAGTTAATGTTTTAGATTCAAAAAGAAATTTTTATTGACAAATGGAATATCCACCAACTTGCAGAAGTTGACATGGATATTAAAACAGTTATTATCACTGTGACATGTAAGACTTTATCTGTATATGTTAACACTCATATATATACACGTAACTTATAAATGCATATATGTATGTATGCACATATATGTATATATGTACACTGCTGAAGCTTCTAGAAGTTAAAACTATAATATATGCAATAGAAAATTATTTAAATGCTATTTGTGGCATGTTATTTATTGCAGAAGAAGTTAGTGACATTTGAAGTTAGAACATTATAAGCAATCAAAAACTAAATGGAGAAAAATGTAAAAAAAAATTAAAAACTCTGATAATTGACTCTGAGCTGAGAGAAATGTACAAAAATCTTCATATAAGTTTCAATAAAGTTCTCATATAAGAAGACAGAGTATAAACAGAAAAAATTATAAATAAATGATATCTAAAAATGTTTCTAATTTAAAGATAGCTGTAAGTCCACAGATCCAAGAAACCTAATGAACCCCATACCCAAAAATCCATGAGGAAAATTAAATTATGCTGCAAATATTCAAGCTGCTTGGAACAAGTGATAATGAGAAAACAAACAACAAATGCATCTAGAAATAAAAATAAAATGTTCGCCACAGAAGAAGAAAAATGAAATTCAAAGCACATTTTATGATAGAAAAAAATGCAAGGACAAAGGCTGGAGGGCAATATCTTTAGAGTACTGAAAGAAACAGTATGCTGAAAACCTATACCCAGCATAAATATCCTTCATAAACAAAGATAGAAATATTTTTATGCATACACAATTTTAATAAATTCATCTGCTACAGACATACATGGTAACTCAGGTTAAAGGAAATACTTCAGACAAAAGAAAAAGAAAACAGAAAAACACCTGTTTATGCACTAGTCTAGTATAGAAAGGGCAGCTTTCCTCATGAGGCCAAATCACACATTTCGTTTTTAACATTTTATTTATTTTATTTAGTTGTTCCCGAGCTGGGAAATGCAAACTCTAGTCCTTGGGTTGTATGTGACCAAATCCTGGCCCAGAGAGGCACACCTAACCACTACTTCACCGGGCTTTGCCAACACAAAGGTTTTTAACCAGGAGCTGTACTCTTCAAAATACATACATGCATACTCTCTCCACTTAAACTTAACTGAAAAGTGCATCCTAATTGATACTGTAACTTGAAATTAGAACTTAAGTTCAGATGAATGTTTTCTATGCTTCTATTTGATGCAATAATAAAAGAAAAAGTAGTAAATGAATTTTCCATTATTTAGTGAGTTCAGAGTTATGCAGAGAGCACATATATTCCAAAAGGGTCAAGTACTACCCTTCTAAAGACAAATACTCTGGCTTATCTATCGCTGTGAACTAAATCTCAATGCTCAAGTATCTAATTTAGAAATATGAAATACTTCCTTCAAGAAATAAATTTCATTGACAAGAAGACATAAGAAATGCACCAGTAATGTAATTTTTTTCTGGAGGTGCAAACTTTGGATTTTGCTTTTTAGGTTATTTTTGTTTGTTATTTTTGTAAAAGGCTAATGTTTTTAAATATGTATTTACACATAATCATTAATGGTTAACATGATATTTACATGTTTTAGGTATTATATAATCTGAGAAATGAGCCGGCAGCAAATTCTTTGTAGTATCTTTCCTTTAAACCATATTCTACATACAAACTGAGGGCTGACCTTCGGGAAGTCAGTAGAAGCTTAACTGGAATAGCTTTTTAATTTTTTTTTGCAAGTAACTAAGCTGAAAAGAGGGAACTAAATATAGATCTCTACAAATTTAATGACTATTCTGCTCACGTAATTTTTGTGTTGCATTCCTTCAAGAAGAAAATGAAAGCAACTGTCTCACATCACTGCAAAGACAGTTTCATTCAAAGCCTTCACTCTGTAATTCCTTAGAGAAATGAGCAAAAATCCTAATATTATTATGTGTAAGACATTCAGATTTGTTTCCTTTTTCTTAGTTTTAAGGGCTTTTTAAAGAGTAAAATTAATAGAATTGCTCAAGAGAGAAAAGAGAAACTTATACATATACATATATGCTAATGATGTCTATGATTTGATAATATTTACTGGAATAGCATATTTTCAGATAGAATATGTCCTACTTAAATGGTCCATTGAGATTATTGACTAAAATATGATTTTTAAATTAGTGGTAAACTATTATAAAAATTGCGATTAAATTTTATAGAAGTGTTTATTAGGATAAGCTGTTTTTGAAAAACAGATTGCTGAATGAGTTTTTCAAATTAATTTAGAAATGTCCTTTTAAATGTACTAAATAATTTTCTAAAGTTATGTATTTTTCTTTAAGATATTACGTTTTTTCTTAAATTTGACATATTACAAAATCTTGCTCATTAACAAATATTGATCATTAGGAACTAACTTGAACAATTTTTAATGTATCTAAAAACCTCTTTAAGAAGTTATTTAAGTATCATCTCTATTATAAGAGAGCTGCTTATTCTTTCCTACAATGGAAAGCAGACTAGTTTGAAGTTAGTAAATTTGAGTGTAAATTCATATTTATCACTTAAAAATGGTGAGGGTTATTTTAGCTGACAGCTCGGAAGTTTATTATTTTTGCATTGTTAGTGAGAATTATAAATCATTTTTTCTAAATGTGAATGGTTCATTAAAAGTATTTCCTATCTTGAGTGAAAATTGCAGTGACAAAATAGTCAGGACCAAGTATAAATGCAGGTTTGAGAGCAAGCCGGTTTAACTTTCATAAACCTTAAATGAAAAGTAAAGTGTTTATGAGAAGACATCAAAATAAAGGCAATGGATGATAAAAAGAGGAACAAGTTGATTTGGAAATGGAAAAATGATTGTGTTCTGTTCATTGATCTTTCTTGTAATCTAAAGTGTCATCTTCTTCTCTGTAAGAATCAGAAATTGAGTCAATAAAACTAAGGGTCCATTCTAACTTCTACCCCAATACTCTACACAGAATTCATTGTCTAACAACTATCTTATATTTTCTTATACATAGCTTTGCTGTGCTTGAGAGTGAATAGATGTGTTGTTTAGATGTGCTATTTAACCCTTGAAGGGCAATACATCCTTACTTAAGTTAATGATCTACCAGATACTAGTTAATGAGATCTGAGACGTGACTTTAAACAGAATAAGTCTTTTTCGTATTTGTTATTTAGGAACTCATTGTCTCTAACAAGAGCCACTGAGAAAATAGCACATTGATAGTCAAATATACTCTACAGTTTTTACTTGTATTATAAACATATTTTAAAACTCTTTTTCAAAACCACTTTGAAAATTGCGAGTGGAATTTAGAACTTCGCTTTAGGTTGGTAGTCCCTTCAAAGGTTATTTGCTGTAACTACCTATGTGTTTCAAAAACTGCAGTATAATCTGGTAAGGTTACCATTTGTCCCGGTTTGACTGGAATTGTCCAGGTTTAATAATGCTGTCTCAGCAATCTGTCCAATTTGAAATTCTGTCCCTGTTCAATCACCAATTTCAATGTATACATTCAATTTGACCAGGATTATACACAATTGGTGATATTTTAACAGCACCTCCTCTCCACCTAAACACATGCCTCTGCTTGTCCCCACCTGCCTGAATGCCTCCTCCTCACCATACTACAATTGGTCAGAGTTTTAATTCTAAAATTATAGTTAGTCTAAGTCAGAGATAAGTTGCATCTAGGAAACTGCTCAGTTAGCTTCAAAATACTGTCTGATCTCTCATCGTCAAAGTACCTGGTACCACAACATTATTCCGAATATCATTCAGTTACAAGTCTTTCACCTGTAGAGAATGGAATTGTAGAAAGAGATGTATCTCAACATATCTGAGCTGAGTTTCCATGTTTGCTTTATGTACCTTAAGTTGCAAATACTAAGTCTATTTTAAGATGTGAGGAAGAACTTACTTAGATGTAGGATTGGAATGCATGAATAGAACAAGTGTTCTATGGAATTAATGCCTCCTTTTTCATTACACTTTGACTTCAGTAACATTGAATATGGTCTTTCTTCATCTGATACCTTGGATTGCTCACTAGAATGTATCCCAAATGTGAAATAAAAATGCTTTTAAAAATATATTAGATGTTAATTAAAATGTAGCATTAAAACAAAATAAATGAAAAGGATTCATAAACAAATTATATATACATATATATATTTAAGGTGAAATCAGAAAGGTGAACAGGAAAACAGGCAGGCAGAGAGAGGAAGCACTTCTTATTTACTTTATTTAGCTGTTCATCTTGGGTGCTCCTCCAGCTCTTAGACATAAACCTGTGTCCTTGGGATGTGTGTGGACTGTGCTTGGTTGGAGATGGTGGATCTAAATGCTACACTAGCAGAGCATGCCCAAAATGATAATTTATAATGAATATAACTTTGGAGTGTACAACACATTCACAAACTAAACTTTTGACAATAATTCTTCATTCCCTCAAAATTTTTGTATTCTTTAACATATAAATTTAGTTGTTTTATGAATATTTCTTGACTATCTCCATTTGTATCTAGCTTATATAAATATATATTTGGTAATAAGCAGATATATTTGACTTCATTTACTGGGTCAATAGTTCATATAATCTAAAAACATGATGAACTTTTTTCCGTTTTTTCTTGTTACAATTATGAGTGACATAAAAATGTTTATAGCCTTATCAAAATTTTGCGGACCCATTGATCGTTTACTATGCTTTGGACAAGAAACCAAATGTTTCAGATGTTAAAATATTATATAACAAGTGACTGCTTCAAACACTAAAAAGATGAATGACAATTTGCATAAAAATTTTTCTTCAATTTTAATTTTATAGACTTCTAACATAAGACCCTGACAATTATTTAGTGAAGAACACTTATGTGCTGCTAAAAATATGTATCTTCATGTGAAATTTTTCTAGTAAATTTTCTGTCAATAAAATCCCTATAAGGAAAGTTTAACACACACACACACACACGACACCCCTATCAAATAAATTTTATCTTTGTTCACTTTGATCCTTAGTTCCTAATGACCATTAACACTATTCTCATTGGACAAGGATCTAATAACTCATGAAAAAATTAAATGGAATAGTACATGCCTTTATTTAGATGTATTCCATGGTAAATCATTTTGCAGTGTGTGAAGTTAAGAATATCTTTAAACTCTAAGGAAGTAGTCACTTAAACTAGTTTGCAATTTCAAATTTTCATGTATGTTGAGTTGTACTTACATAGCTATAAATATAGATACACATCTTTTTAGAGGAACACATCTGTACGTTAAGCAAAAGCATCATTATCCCAGGAATATTTTTGTGTCTGTGTACACACACACATGCACACATACTTTTAATAGTCAGTAAGTGAAATTATGCCATATGGTGATCAACTTCATTTACTGAAATCAAATAGATATAACTAAAACTATCATGATTACAAAGAGATGACATAATCTACATAATTACATTCAGTGTGACCTGCGCCTGTTTTGTTTCAATGATTTTTTCCATTCGTGAGTCAGTATATTCAGAATTCCCTTACTATGTAACATATTTATTAAATGTATACATATTTCATTATTGTCATTCAGGTATGATGATGGACAGGAAGAAATCTAAAGCATATCAAATAACTTATATAATTAGTAATGCCTAATTGTTATCAATATAATCAGCAGGGTTCTTTTGATGTAGTCACTAAAATTTAACCAATAGAATCTGTGCAGAAACAAAAATACCATAAAAAGAAATACAACATGATTTATTATAAAGCAATAGGGAAAAAATACTTCTTCCATTCTTTGCGATCAGCTGCACTGAAATAAACTTTTAAGACTTTTAATACATGACCTTCTAGACTTATCATCATGATGTTAGGAAGAAATGTTATTGAATGCAATTAAATAGACAAGAGAAACTTAAATCAAGGCTATGGCGAAAGGGACAAATAAGTGAATCAAATTCCCCTGGATGGCAGAAGAACTCATAGAAATTCTAGGTGTGCTAATAGGAAAGTATGGAGGACTTTTTCAGGGAGGTTGGTGACAAATCAGCCTGTGTTTGTGAATTGAAGCTTGTGAAAGTTAAGCTCCTATTTTTCCACAAAGACTGCAAAATTTGGATCCCACCAGCCTTGATGATTATGTTTCCAAAGACAATCTTTCTTAAGTTTTAGAGAAAGGATGTCTTGGGTTGTGGAAGATTTGTATCTCAAGAAAGCAGGAAAAAAACATAATTGCAAGCTTTCTAAAGTTGATGCTCTAAGAAAGGAGTGGTAAGAAGTCATTTCAGGAAAAAATATTGACTAAGTCTTCTCTCTATATAATATCAACATTCTGTTTTTGATAGTTTCTCTCTCTCTCTCTCTCTCTCTCTCTCTCTCTCTCTCTCTCTCTCTCTCTCTCCCCCTCTGCTTTCCCACCTACCCACCAACTTAAAGGAATTAAAAATGCATTTTTAAAAAACATAAATCAAATATTTTATTAAAACATAAAAATATGCTATAATGGATATTTGAATTGATTAGCCTCAGGTAGCACCTTTTAAATTAATTTTGTTAACAAATATTTCCTTAGATTATGGAAAGAAAGGAACCAAAATACAACTACTCATCAGCCTGATTCTTTTCCCTCCATTATAACTCTTTGCATTAGAACTGATTTCTGGATGTAAGAAATTTCTAATAACTTCAGAAACAAATCTCAACTTTTTAGCATAGAGTCTTGGAACTAGAATTACCTTTCCACACCATAACAATGCTGACCATAATTCTTTCATGAGTCTGAGTCTTAGCAAGTGTTGACCTATTTTGGCTTTTGCCTCCTTGGGGCATACATGATTGATTTTTTTTTTCATATTCATAACCTCAATTTAATGTCAATTATTTTCAAAAGTATTTCTAAGATACATTACTACATAGACTGTCTCTTTGATTCATAGTTCTGTTATTAAATTGATTAATTTGTGAATTTATAAAACTGTCTCCTTTAGGGTAGTGGTCATCAATTATTTATCTTTTACTCCACAGCAAATAATAGAGTTCCAAACACAGCATTTGATAACTATTTTTACAATGGGTGAATGAATGAATAATTAAGTTAGTATAATGATCAAATGAAACAAAATATATGAAAATATTTGAAAAATAAGTGCAATTTACATCTTCATGAGGTAATGCATATGTTTTGAAAAAGTAGTAGTACAATTTCAGCCACTAGTATGATTTATCTGTGTATATTTCCTTATAGATTGAATCTGAAACAATTACAGAGAAAGAAAATTGTCCAGGGCTTTTTACGATGAAAGGAGTGAAATCGAAATGAGAATCTCTCTAGAGAAAGTTATTTGAACAAAGTCTTAAGACTAAAAATCCTGGGAAATTTCTATTTAGGTAAAAAATAAGTAGCATTTTACAAGTAAATCGGGCCCTTTTCACAAAATATGTTTTCTACATACCAAGGCAGAATCATTGCAATAAAGATTCAAAAAGAATCAAGACTTGAGGCTGTCTTATGATATCTGTGAAGTTTAGTGAGGTGTTTCCTACTACCCAAGAGAATATTAAGAAATAGAAACCTATTATTTCCGAATGAAATAACCAGATATGGATCCTTTTGGCCTCCGCTAACATCAGCCTCAGCTCCCAAAGTCAATAAGTTTGATTCAACAACCCTTTGCTTTCTTAATGTTTTCTGACAATATCATTATTCCATCTTGTCAAGACTAGCAGAACATGAAAAGTAGCACTGACCCCACCAGTCTATATTTTATCTACTAGATCTCATTTCAAAAACATAGCTCTGTAGTCTGTAAAGTGCCCATGTATCACCATTTGAAAGACTTGTTTAACGTCATCATGCCTGATACTACTATATGCTGTTGTTACTTGTTTTCCACTTAGCATGAAAGTTGATTCTTTAATTTCTGATATGCTCAGTTTTCATGCCCTTTCTGCATTTCAATTTTTCATCTTTGACTCTATTCATCACTGTTTTCCTTTTCCAGCTTTCAGTTGTTCCCTTGAAAGGTCTGCCTGATAATCAGTCACCATTATCCACAACTCATCCTCTGAACACTTCTTCTACTTTATTACTTTAAATGAAATCTGACCCAATCTCAGAGGACCTGTTTCTTCTATAATCACCAAGTAAAATTGCTTGTCTGTTCAAACCCTTCACATTATGAGCAAAAGCAGATACTGACTACTGCTTCGACATCATTTCTCCTCCATCCAAAGTATTTAAAAACAAGTATTTTTAGCGTATTATCACTAACATTGGATTAGTCCAATTCCCACCATGTAATTCATATGACAAATCATATCCTGGATATATAGCTGCTGCATATGATATCATTCATAATTCTGGAATACATTAACCTGTGGGTTTTGGGCACTTAGAACTTTGGATCTCATATTTTCCAATGACATTTTCCTCACTAATTGATCTTTAACAAACACCAATTACACTTTTACTGGACAAAATGTCACTAAACTTAAAAATTTAAGCATTTCAATATGCAGTCACACTTCTTTTTCATTCTATTGGTTTACTCAACAATAATTTACTTTTCTTCTTCTTTACAATGTGAAAAATTATCAAATACCCTTGTATAAATTTTTTTAATGTTTATCTCCAAGTCTATTGAGCAAATATTATATTATTTATCACTTCAGTTACTCCTATGGATGAAATATATAGATTTTTATCTATTATGTTTTATTACAGGGAACTTCTAAAATTCCGACCCTGGAAAAAACAGTGAAGAATCTAGGATTCCTATTTTGGAAGAAGTAAGGCTATCTATATTCATATCTTACAATAATCATTATTTGGATAATTCTTCAAATCTTTGTAAATCTTAGTTTGCTCAACCATAAAATGAGAATAATAGTTGTAGATTTTACTATTAAATGGAATTGCTATCAAAATGAACTAATTTAGTAAAAGTATTTATCATGGTTTCTACAAAGTATTTTGTAGTTTTGGCTATCATTATCACAATTATTTTTGTCTATTTTCTCTCTTTGTATATGATAAAATAGAGATAAAGGTTAATGTCTTTATTTTACAAATTTATTATATTGATTAAATTTTTCTTTTATTGAGACACATTACATCATAACATGAAAGTTTCACATATGCATAATTTGTATAAATTAGGTCAATTATATGACAAATTGGACTGCTGATGATAAACTTAACATATTAGATACTGATGTTGATTTATGATATGCGTATTTTATATTTCATTTAAATTTATGACTATTATTTTAAATTTATGGTTACTAACATTAACTAAATTTTCAACAGTGATTCACTATGTTTCTGTATTTCATTTTGGATTCTTGCCCTCTCAAGGAAACTAAATTTTCAGTCTTTGCCTACTTCTACCTATACCCCCATTCATCCACCTTGCCTTTTACTTCAAAATATAAATATAAGGCAACAATCAAGAAACTCTTTTATTCCCACCCTGAGATATCCAAATTTATAGGATAAACACACATTTTGTAGTATTACCAGACTAATTCAGAAATATTTCCTACTAGGTCTTAATTGCCAGATATCATTTTCTGTTTTACTCTATCTATATGAATATCTATATGGACACACTAGCATAATATATGATGACCAGTGGAATTACCATATTTCAAAAAAAATGGAATTTCTGTTTACATCATTGTTTTATGATTATCACAATCTTGGAAAATAGAGTTCCTACATAGTTCCTATGGACGGAATTATGTCCCATACATATATGTATATATTTTAGACCTTTGGACCTTTAAGGATGTAATTAAGATCAATGAGGGCATAAGGATAAAACCCTAAACTGATAACACGTGTCCCTGTTAGAAAAGGAGGAAACATGAAGGAGCTTTGTCACCCCCCATGCTTTTAAGATGAAACACCATGTGAGAAAATAAAGATAGGAAGGTGATCTGTAAACCACAAAGAGAAATCTGATAAAATATCACCTTGTTGGAAAATTGGTCTAGAAATTTCTACCTCCAGAACTGTGAGAAAATGCATTTTTTTAACTATACAATCTCTTATATTGTATTTTGGCAGACATAGAAGACTAATACAATCTTTTTTCCTTTGAAATGTAAAGTTTATTTGAAGACTTGCAGTTTTTCATCACTTTATTTGATGTTTGATGGCACCTAAAAATAAAATAATTGAATAACTATGGTAAACATATAATGTTATATTTGTTCTGGATTACTTTGCTGGTAAGAAAAATAATATGGTCAATGTATGGATTTCATATTGTCTAAATGACACTCAGTTTTATAAACAACTAATTTCTAATGTATACATGCAAAATAACACTGATAAATAAAATAGCACTTCTTTCCTTGACATTATATCAGAAATCTAAAGGACAACTGGGTTGAAGAAGTAGGATTTGATTTATAATTAATATCAATTATTTATGGGATTATATAAATGCAACCAAAAATTAAAAACAAGCCAAACAATAAAACCCACAAAACTTTTGAGGACTAATATTTTCCTGGGACAATTGTGGACTTGCTCATTGGCATACTAGAGGAAGGTTATGAGTTGATCCTTAGCCTAATGGCAAATATTCATTAGCAATTTCCCAATTTATTTATATGTGGTTTCTTATGCCTTCTCAGATAAATTGTCTCCTGATGTCCACTTCTCTCCATGTAAAGCTCATATCTACTAAATTTCCTGTTATATATTCATATGTATTTCAAAAACAGTGCTCTCCAAATGTTTACATTTTGTATGCATCAGTTGTGTTCGACTCTTTGACTCCTTTCAGTTCTGTACTTAGCTTATATTAACAAATTAAGCATGTTAACAAATGGTATAATAATTGCTTTCATATGTTGACTCAGGAATTATCAACTCCAAATCACTTACATTTTTAACAGGATTATTCGTGTGTGTGTGTGTGTGTGTGTGTGTGTGTGCATGTGTGTGTGTGTGATGTTCTTGTGCATTGTAGGATTCCTAAAAAAATTCCTGGCCTCTGATCATTTCCAGTAGAGCATTCATCCTACATTTTGTTGAAAACCAAAATTGTCTAATTTTTTACAACATATTCATTCTTGGTTGAACATGACTGATTGATATTTCATTTGTCTTTAATACAAATTAATAAGTATTAACCTTCTACATATGCAAAATGAGGTCAATTAAAATTCAGGCACTATTCATTTTATTGACCCTCTATAATTAAGTAAAATAGTAAAGTTTTTTCATTGAGTACATAGAAAAATAACACATGGCAAGACTGAGATCTAAGTAATGAATTTTAATTTTCTCCAAAAGTCAACCTCCAATCTATCCAAACACTAGTCTTTATTTTAAATGCTGAATTCTATGATGATAGGTCCTGCCACTTGAAGTAATTTTCTATTTGCTGTATCCAATATCAAGATAAATTTTCCAGTCTGCTGTATTTGTATACATATTCCAATGTAATACATATTTAAGTATTTCTGACAATAGTTATAACCAAATCTCTCTCTCTCTCTCTCTCTCTCTCTCTCTCTCTCTCTCTCTCTCACACACACACACACACACACACACACACACACACACACACACACACACACACACACATTGATTTATGGTCAAATCTGTCTTACTATTTAAACAGCACACATCTCTAAGTCAGCCCATGATTGACAATTACACCAGGTCAAGATTACAGGGAGTATATTGATTGAGGGGGAGTCATTAATGTTATAAACAAAATTGAAAGAATCACAGAAAAATATACTCAGTTTCTGAATAAAGGAATCTAAGAATTGAAAGAAAGGTTAGTAATTTTATAGTCTAATTTTATCCATTGTTCAATTTCCTCAGATATTTACTCAGCATTGATTTGAATAACACAAATGTAACTATTTAAAGAGCTTAGTGAAACTAGGCTTGCTGAAATAGAAATATCTTTCTTGTTTTTTTCGTAGGTTACAAATTCAGGGATAGCCTTCATTTAACACAAAAACACTGTCAATCATTATAAATCATTTTGCTGATATAGAAGTGTGAAGATGACAATGTTGAAGATGGTCTTAAGTCTTTCTATCATAGAAATACACCAAAACATTTTATGAAATATTGAAAAAAAATATGTAAACAGATGTCTTACGCTGAACCTTCTCTAAAAACAAGCCTAATCCAGATAGATTTTTTTCTCTTGAACATTTTAACTGCAGTATAAGCAAGTAAAAAATAGTAAACAAAAACATAAAAAAAACAAAAAATATTCTGAGAAAGTTCAGATTCAGTTTTTTTGAGTGAATTTTAGGTTTTTTGAGGAATTTGAATAATTAAATTTGTTGGCAAAGCATTATACATGCTTTTATTATTGGTATGTCTATGATTTTTGGTGCTTATCATTTGAATTCCTTCTATATTTTGATCATATCTTAAAGAAGTTAATACATTTGATTGACCTATTAGTCTTTTCATCATCTTGATTAATTTCCATTTGATTATATCTTCTTTTTCTTCATTTTTTCTCATAATGTTATTTTGTTTGGTTTTTGTTCTTTATAGAGTAGAGATGAAAGTTTTAGAATGGACATTTATTCAAAATAATAGTAATTAAAATACTATGAATCAATTAGCTCAATTTTGCACATTATTAATGGATATAAAATTAATAAAAATATGTATGTTGCTCCAAACAAGTATAAATTCCAACTATTTAGTCTCTAAAATAACTAATTTATAAAATTATTAAATTTTCTCATTCCATATGAGAAATTTTAAAAAGATCATTGCAGGTATGACTTATCCAAGTGTCAATTAATTACATACTGCTGGCACAAAGTATAAAACAGATGCAATGTCAAAGAACCTGGAGAGAAAAATATCAAACATCTGAGCCTGAATTGCATAAATTAAGGCCTGCATTACAAAAAGTATATTATGCCTCCATTTAGACAAAAAGTCCAATGGAATTATAGACTGTACATAATTCTTTATTGACTAGCTGATGACACAGTGTGAAAATGACATAAATGCTCTGAGTTAAAATAACTATTCTTAAATAGAAAAGCATAGTTCTCTTGAAAAAGCAAAGTGCATTTCTTAACTGTTAATTTTAGTTCTTTTTAAAAGATATATTCATATATAAACACATGCATACCTTTTAAATGTTACATAATGTACACACATACACACTGACATACCTTACAGAATATACACTTTAAATATAATATAGATTGGAGTAATTTCTCTCAATATTATTTTAGGAAATCTTTTTTTCACATGATGTAGTTGATAAACCATACGTTATAAACTATGAAACTGATTAACATGACATGAAAAAGTTACATTGGCAGAACTAATGGAAACCACTTGTGACCTATTTTAGAATCAAATTAGTGATTACCAGAAGGGAAGTGAATTTGTATTGGGCATATTGAGTAAAAGGAGTCAATTACAGGGTGAAGGATAGAATTGGATTGCTGGTGGTGAATGTACTGTATTATATACAGATGTTGATTTATAAAGATGCACGCCTTAAATAATTGTATTGTTATGATTCAGTATTTAATAAAATTTTAAAAATATTTGTGTAGCACTGTATGACATACTGAGAGGCTCATTTATTTAAAGATAGTCTGAGAATGATATTTGAGAAATGTTTTATTAGGAGCAAATCATGTCTTAAAAAAAGAAGTGAATCATTTAAAGATGGTAAAGCAACCAGCTACCAGTCCTATTTCATCTGGCAATATTTTTTTGTTTGTATACTGGTTCTAACAAAACATACACATTCCTATTACTTTAGTACATTGGCTACATCAATAAGCACAATCATAATGCAGATAGAAATCTGTATCATCTATTATTATTTGTTTGAAATACTATATTTCTTATTCTATAAACAAGTTTAGTCTTCTGTTTCCTTTAACAGTGTTCACAGTCTTATTCATATTGATATTAACTTAAAATACGTCTCTGCCAGCTCTACAGTTTATGGATCATAATAAATGCTTAAGAACATGCTTTAGAATTCAAGGCCAAGATTCAATGTCTTTTGACTTTTATGAGTTTTTTGGTCTTGGGCAACTTCCTAACACAATGAGAAAGTTATTTACCTTCTCTGTCTTTTTAATCTCTTATCTTTAAAAAATGAGATTTATTATGCAATATGTTTTAGAAGACTACTGCGAGGATCAAATAACACAATGCTTGACAATTATTGTTAAGTTTTCTTTATGATCTGCTCTAAATGACTTTGTATATTCAAATGGGCATATATCATACAACATATAATAACTGAACATTATTTAATGTTTAGTATTTAGTGGTTAAAAGCAGAAGTTGTTGAATGGGATTGACTGTGATAACATCCTGGCTTTTCCAGTTTTTAGCTGATTTCCTAGGTTAAATTATAGAGTGTGATGATTAAATTACCTAATTATTTATAAAAACTCTGTAATAATACCTTGAATTATGGCAACACACAATGCATCTAAATCTTTAAAATTAATAGTATTATAAAAGCAGAATGTTCATATCAATTAAAAGTACAATAATTTCATCTTGCAAAAAAATCACTGTGTCAATTTGAGAAGGTATTTCTCTGGATTGTAGTCCTTATTCTTGTGCTACATGAGAGATATTGGGGAAAAAAATCCATGGTACTTTAATGCTTGCATTTCTTAGGTCTCCTATATAACTTTATTTATTGCACTGTATATTAAGGCAACTTGAGAGTGGTGACATGACCCTTTAATGAGTCTCAAATAAATATGACTGATGCCATATTAAATATCTTACCAAAGGAAGTTAAAGCATATAAATTTGTGGAAATTGATGATTAAACCTAAACCAGGAGAAAGGATTCTCTTTACCATAAAGTGAATCTCTTGACTGAAGTCTCTTGAATTCAGTACACTTGACTTCATAAATGCTTTCTGGCATAAAGGAGAGAAACATATGCACAACAATGTGATTGAAGCTAGATTTACTTCCTTTATCAATGGAAACCAAGGGAAACAAGGGCCAGTTGTGAATTATAATATTCCTCTTAACTGCAACAAGAAGAAAAATAAAGTACAATATAGCTATCATACCTAAAGACTTTTATCCTATCCAAATGCATGGGAAATGCCCAAATGTCTGTTCAGGATCTGGAGGACTACTTGCTGCCTGACCCTTCGGCTCCCTGATGCAGACTAATGGAAACCCAGACCTCAGATAGGAGCTAGGATATTGAGGATGTTAGATAAGCAGTCTAGCTCTATAATAGAGAAACCACAAGCTTGGTGGTTTCACTTGCTCTTTGCTAGCCTAAGAGAAGAGTCCTCAGGAATGATTTTCATCTAAATAGAATAACTTCCACATTTTTGCATGCTCCTAGAGGACCTATGAATGCCAAGTCTCGTCAGCTCCCAGTGCTTGGTGATTTGGAAATCAGCTCTTCAGGATACAGTAACAAAAATATGGGTGCCAGATGTGTGGGCAGTCTCCTTTTGTGAAGAAGCTGGAGACTTAATTTCAATTTGAAAGTCTGCTGGGCAGGAAAGAACAGGGAATATGCCTACTATTACCTCTGACTGTGGGGGTCCCAGTCAGCTCCCACATGCAGCATTACTAAAAGTCAGAACTTCATCAGCAAGTATGCAGTCAAATACCTTAGAGGAAGAAATTGGGATAATGTGTTTTTGCTTGTTCCCTCTGTGCTGAGATTGAAGGACAGTTATACTAAATGCTTGGGAACTGCTTTAAAAACTTTATCTTTTTCTAACATAGTCCATTGGGAATGGTGAATGCAAGTCCTATTGGCTAGCAGAACTAGGTTGTATGATGGTCTAGACCTAAGATGAAAGCCAAAAAATCTTGAGGTGCTCCTTCTTGAGAGAATCTGGAGACTGTATCTTACCCAAATGCATGGCAAGTGCCCATTGTTGAATTGGGCCTTTGCAAAAATATGGATGAAGTTCCTACTGCACTCTCAGGTGCACAGGAGGAGTGCAATCGGGATTTAGATAAGGGTGGATCAGAATTTGGATTCTCAAGCAGCACTAGGGTAAAAAACTTGTTCTAGGAGACACCAGAAGATGGGCTCTTTTGTCTGTTTCCTTGGCACTCTGTCTGGGTGTATCACCACAGAGAGTACTCATATGCTAGCTTTTTAATGGCTTATTTGTTGTAGTGATATAGGACTAGGGATGGAAAATTATGTTTGACAACAGTGTAGGTGATTTGGAGGACTTTGCTTTTTAGGTAGCAAGTAGCACGCATAAAAGTTGGAGAAGGAGGTTCTTGGTTTTATAGTTAGCGAGAGCTATGAAAGATGATCATGGTAGAGATCTTAGATCTTGCATACTCCAAGGAGTATGCCAGTCAATACCTAGATGCAGATTAATTAGGGCCCAGAATGTCAGGCAACAGTTAGAAAGGAATACTATACACCCCTTCTTGGGAATAACTGGGAGATGGACAATTTTGTTTCTATAGAGTCGAGGGAGATAGTTTCAAGTACTCACATACCTTCTTAACAATTGTTTCCTGCCTATCACCTTGCAGAATTTGTCAAAATAAATTTTAATTATTATGAAACCTAGGTGATTTGGGGGTTTATCCCTCAGTTGGTAATCGTAAAAGTTTGGGTGCTACTTTGTCCCAAACTCCTCATGATGAAGCTGGGAATGACGGTTCCTTGCCAATTACAAGATGCTTTGCAGTGGTGGAGCTTATGATTAGAAGATGTCTCAGCCATCAATATCCACGATGTTGGTATTTTCTCAGTAGCCCAATACTTAGGAGTCGCTGAACTAGTTTCCGATTTCTTTCAGATGGAATTGATCCAGGTATTGCTGTATATTTCATGCATTCATCGGGTGATGCAAATTTGGAAATCTTGCTCACATCTACCATTAACCCTTGTAAGATTTCAGTTTGCTTATGTTTGTTTTCACTAGAAGAAGTAAAAATTAGATCCATACTTATATATAAACATGTGTTTACTATTCTTTTAAATATTACTCAAGATCAACAAGAAAATAATAACTTTCAATGGTACCAAACAGAACATATGTATCTTAAGAGAAGTACAATATTTTTTGAGACAATAATTTTCAAATTCATTGAAGAAGCATTACATTATCATATTATATAGGTTTAAGCTGTGCACTACTGTAAATAAATGTCTGTAAATAATACATTAAATTTATCATCAGCAATCTGATACATATCTTTTGTCTTTTCATTTCAAGATGAGGTTTTGATGAAAAAAATTAAGAACAGTTTATGTTATAAAAAAAGGATATAATATACAACTAAATCAGGCTAAAGAAAATTGAAAAATCTAAGCATTAAATGGCAATTATAAACCTTTATTGAACTTTAATTATGTAAGAGATCCATGTTGGATGTGTTCAACTCATTAAATATGTTTTAATTATCTCCTTATAAGTTTGAGGAATAGATTTTCTTTCTCATGTTGGGTGCTTGGGGAAATAACAAAGTAATAAGATAGTGTTCGAAGTAGAGTAATTTAAGAAATTAAATTATCCAATACAATAAATTTCACCCTAAGTGACATTTAAGCAATACAACATAGTACTTAAGGTGTTGTGTAGTTACTGTAAATTAATTTCCACTCTGGTTATTTTGCTAATTTATCTCGTTTAGAAATATCAGCAACATACTGAAAAGCTGTTTAAACTTTTGTCATGGATTGATTGATACTTTAGCTAAGCTGCGCTTTTTGCATCAACATATACCTGCTCTATGTATTTTTATTAGACTTTGCATGTATATGAGAGCTTTATAATGATTTGATAGTAAGTAGTAGCATACAAATTAATAGATTTATCGTTTTACCAAGGCTATATTCCTTTCTGTTTCCCTTTGTTTTTTTCTACTTACCTCAAACAAATTTTTGCAAGACAAACTCATGGTTTTAAGAAGTTGTTTCCGTGAATTTGGCTTTCTGTAGTAGCATTCAATAGTATCTTCAATCTATGCACTTTCAAAATAATGCAAATATAGGAAACTAAGTAGAATATTATTAATATTAAAAATGATATCTTGATGAGCATAATAAAAATGGATCTTTACTATTCTTAAAAAAATTTTTAATTTCAATATGTTAATTTTACCCCTCATATGCTAAGGTTTGATTTCCCTGTTATTTATAATTACCATTTAAATAAGTGAATATTTAGAGAGTTGTTTTAGAAATCCTATCTTTCATATAAATAAGAAAGTATGAATGATTGTTTGTAATTCATTTTTCCCTCTGGAAATCCTATAGAGCAAAATGAAAGTAAATGAAAAAATTCTCAAATTACATATTCAACAAAAGAAGGCAGCTGAGACATCTAAAAAATTCAAATTATTTAACATTACAAAGTTACTGATTGCAAAAAACAGTAAATAGCAAACCACATAGGTATAAAAGGGTGAAAGATAGAAGTCTTGAAGTCAAAATCAAGCAAATATTCCTAACAAGAATGAGTATCCCGCCCTAAACATGAGCAGCTTTGAGCATCTCTGGGACATAACAGAACATTATGACTAGTGTAGCTGAAAATTTAAATAAGGGGACTGGGACTGTTGAAGTGAATCTCTGAAAAGGATTAGATTTTGAATTCATTTGGAAGGCTTAGGTAGAAACAGCCAGTGATCTGAATGAGAAATTCAGACCTGAATCTAGAGTATTACTAAAGCAAGTAAGTTTAGAGAGCAAAAGAGACACAACTACACACAAGCTGTGTGTGTGTGTATTATATATATTATATATGTATATATATTTATATATTTTATATGTATATATAATATATAATATATTATATATGCATATATATTTATATATATTATATATGTATATATTTGTATATTATATATTTATATACATATATGTTATATATGTTTATTATATATGTATATATATATATTTTCAATGTACAGGCAGGAACAAAGGTGAGTAGGCAAGCTTACAAGAAGAGAGAGAAAGAAGAGGGTCCTATCTTATTTAGTTGTACATGTTGGTTGTTCCCCATTCACATCACCCTGCTCCAGATGTGAACCTGAGTCCTTAGGAAGCACATAGACTGCAGACCAGAGATGGGGCACCTAACTGCTGTTCCACCAGGATGCTCCAAAGTGCTCATATATTAATTAAATCTTAATTTGTTTATAGATAAACAAATCCTTCAAGTGGAGAAACCGGTAACGAATCCTGGCTTTCATTTTCTTTCACAGAATCTCCTGCTAACAACTAATATAAAAATATCCAACTCATATGATAATAGATCATATAAAAAGAAACATACATACAAAGGTAGAGAAAATAAAAACAATATGAAAAGGTATACTAAATTTCTAAAGATGTCATTGAAATTTGCAGAAATATACCTCAAAGCATAGAAAACTTGCTACCCAAAATTTAACACGAATTTTAAAAAAAGTGACAAACAACAGCAACTATGAAGAATAGCCTCAATGTAAAAAGAATAATTCTGTTATTATTTACAGATAAGAAGATATATTCTCTAGACTCTAGGAGGAAAACATTATCTTAAACAAAAAGACAACTGTACCCTAGTAAACAAGGTAAACAGATACCAATAAAATTTTAATATGTGATGGTTGTCATTGGACAAAAGTCAATATATATGAGAAGCACAACAATAAACAAAAGCTATAGAAGACATGAAAAGAGAAAAGTACACAGATATCAAATAATAGGAAAATAAAAACAAAACAGTGAAGCACCGTAAAACGTTCTTCATATTAATCAAAAAGTAGAAAAATAAACAGATATTCAAGGCATCTAATTTCAAGTAATAGTTACTCAGATTTCTTGATAATTAGATCTATCCTTCTAAACTGCTGAATTTTAGATAATAAATAATTATTTGGGAAATAACACTAAAAAAATTCCATCAAGGAAAGACATCAGATAAACAGTAAAATTCCTCCAATAGTATGTAATATAAAACATTAGAAAACTTTGGAGGTAAAAGATAAGAAAACTATTCTCTGTGTAACCAACTTCTCCAAATGTAAAGTTTCCAAACATTTTGAACTTGAAAGAAATCAGTAGAAACATCACCATTAGTAGAAGATTTATATATACACGGAATGATAAAAAAAAACAAAAAAAAACCACCTCATTGCATTAAAACAGGTTATATATGAAAGAATTTTCAATATTTTAGTGTAGGAATAGTTTTAAAAACTACCTTTTTGTCGAGTACATTTTAATTCATATTTTATATTTGATGAAAAAGGTAGTGCCAATTTAAACTTTTCTTTATTTATATACTAGACTGCTAATCTCTAATTGCAACATACTTGTGGATAATAGCCTTAAGTATTTCAGTTGATATTCCTTCAATAACAAGTAAGTACCAAGCAATATTTAAAAAATTGGAGATACAAAAATTAATTAACCATTTTCTTTCCAGTATTGAAAACTAACATCTATTATAAGGAAGAAAAGCGTTTAAGAAGACGCTTTTAATATAATATATACTAAGATTGAATTTTTTGGAGAAATTCATAGTACTCAATTGGTAAATAATGAGAATAGTACACATGAAACCATAAATGTTGTAAATCAAACAAAATCAGAGAATTTTGAATGTCTTCATTCTGAGAGTCAGAGGATGAAGAAGGTATAACAAGTAGGTAAGATGACTGAAATTATCCAGAAAATAATTTCAGAAGGATCTTCTGAAAAGTAGATGATCGCAATATTAACCTAGTCATCTATACAGAAGAAATAATAATGTAAGTGAGCATGAAACATTTACTTTAGAAAATTATTCACAAATATGAGGAATAATAAAATAGTAACAGTTCAAATTTCACTCAAGGCATCTGATGCTGGGAAGATTTGTTATAAAGAAATAGACAAGAAGTCACCAATATTTAGAGCAACTTAATGTTTTTTGTTGCTTAATTCTTAAGATATGTCAATAAATTAACCACTAGCATCTCTGAAATATGAGAACCAGACTTTGAAATATAAAATATTGTACATAGAAGTCATACAACTAGTTAGTGTATTGCTGGACTTTTCCTCCAGGTTTCTGATTCCAATTTAACATTCTTCTCATGAAGACTTATTTCCCTAATAGAAACAATTCATTATTTCATTAAGCTACTATGGAAATTAAAATATTTATTCCATTACAAAAAATATTTTAATTTTTATTTAAGTATAGATAGATAGATGATAGATAGATAGATAGATAGATAGATAGATAGATAGATAGATAGAAACAGTCCCAAGTCTCAAGTCTACTGGGACTGTCTGGTAGAAGAAATGCTATAATATTACTATAGGCTCTATTGAAAATTAGTCATAGTATTATCTTAACTACAAAATTGAGTACATTTTTTCTTACTTCTGTTAATACCCTTAGGTATGAAAGCAGGCCTTTTTCCCTTAGTTTAAGTTTTATGTATCTTCAATAATTTTGTAAACAAAGTTAATCAAAGCACCTGAATATACATGATCAGAGTTTTGCACAGCATCTAAATGCAAGGTTTAGGTGTTCTTACATCTGCTTACAATTATGTTTCCTACCATGTTTAACCGCATAATTATAGGGATAGAATGTGTGTGTGTGCATGTGTGTGTGTGTGCCTGATAGATACAAAAAGGTTGACTTTGAAATAGGATAATAGGGGTTCACTATTCAATAATATAATCATTTGATAATTGCTCCTGTAATTTCAATTGAATTTTCTTAAATAAATGATAGGTTGGAAGCTTTATTCAGTTTCTCAGTGCTATGTGCAATTATTTGCACATAGGATTAATTTTCTAATGATTTAAATGAGGAGCTGCTCATTGTGTACAATTTTACTGTGTGTTTTGTCCATCTAATAAAATTTCTTGCAAACTACATTTATTTTTTGTAGGTGTTAAGCCTTAATAGCAAATTTAAACAATTAAAAAAAAGAAAGATTCTAAAAGGTAAAATTTAATTGCTTCTCAGATTTGGGCATTTTTGACATGTATATCATTATTATTACGAAGAGATGAGCTTTCTTCCTTCCCATTCTCTCTCCCTCCCTCTTCCTTTCTTCTTCCCTCCCTTCTTCCCTTCCTCCTTCCTTTCCTTTATTTTATCCTCTCATATTCATTCCACTATTTTTAGTTCAAAGTCAGTTCTTGCCAGCTATTTCTGTTTTCCAGACATAATACACAAAATACATTATTTCTATACATACTACTGTTGTTTTTTTGCCTGCATACATTCTGAGTATATTTTGTAAGTACACCTCTGTCCTGTAATTAATAAAACATATCTTTAATCTATTTCTTATAATGGTACAGTATCAATTATTAACACAGAAATATCATATCAATGTAAGAAATTATCAAATGTAAGAAAATTGATATTTTCTTGAAACAATGGATGGAACAGTTTCTTAGTATAGTTTGACTTTATTATTGATGTATGAGAACAAGTAGAGACAAGGACAAAATGACAGCTGTGAAACTTTTTCTACTAATTCTCAATGACTAATATGTTTTACCGATCTATTTAGAAGTAAAAAGTCAAACAAAAGCTACAATAAAAATATAGCATGGAAACTAAAGATTGAAACAAATTACATTAAAAATGACCTATATTGTTTTTAAATGTCCTCATTTCCTAAGACTGTGAACCTTATGACAAACAAGTAGACCTTAAGTGTACAATGATCTTATTTTTTTACTAATATTAACATTGACTTGACATACTCTTGGTGACAATATCTAATTTATTTTGAAAATCAAGTGACATTAATGGAAAACATGAGAGTTGGATGTTTACCAAAGTAGATCGTAGGTTAAAATAAAGTTGAGACATGCTTATTTTAACATACATTAGAATTCTAATTATAAGATGATTATTAAATCTTGAATGCAATATTATCCTCAGATGACTTACAGTGAAAGATGCATATGCACTATGTAATTGGTTAGTTTATGATTTTGCATATATATATAGATGGAAAAATTAGTGAAGGGGGTTTGAGGTGCTTTTCAAAATTCTTAATATATTTTCTGTTTTCTCAAGTTTATCTTTTCCAAAAGCAAGAGGATATTTTTCTCAATTACAAATGATAGTAGAGAAACCGTTTTATAATTTGTCTTTCAAAATAGAAGAATGCTTGATTTTTCATAACATCTAGAACAGTGCTTGATTGATTTGGTATGGTTTTAGTCATATTTGTGGAATGTTAATTATAAACTAATAAAGACGCAATTACTTTTATTTTCAAATGGATATTTTACAGGTATGTGTTTTATTCTGAACATAATACGTCAAGTTCAAAATAAGAATCTGAATGTTGTTGAATATCAGCAGCAGCAAAATGCAATACTACTCAGTATTAACAACTATCAATTATTAATTCCCCTCATTAATATGAGATACAACTGTGAGCAAGTGAGACAAAAAATAGCTGACTTTTCTTCCTTCCTACCTCGACCACCATTCACTTCCAACTGGCACATCCAGTGAGGACATGTTTTTCCGTTTGACAAATTCTCTCCACCTACATGAAGATTTGGAGCTGCCTTAGAGTTAGTATGTGACAGTTCCCAAAGTTAATTCAGTAGACGGAGAGATTCAGAGTGTAAATCTTGTATACTATATGGAAGGCTGAGCATTTTGAGTGAACAACACTATTTTTGATTGATGCTTGCATCAACTCCATTCCAACCGGCTATACTTCAAATTACATACAACACTACATCATCGCTTTTAGAAGTTTTCTGCTTTTATTATTTTTACCAATGCATTCCTATTGTTGTTTTTTCCAGTACTTTCCAAAACATTCGAAAATTTAGAGTTCGTAAGTTGCTTATCTGTTGGACAAAGTAGCTATTGATTTATATTTTCATTAAATATAAGTGGATCAATTTATCCATCTAGGTGACTACTGAAATTTTTGTCAGTACCATCTTCACACCAGGGCCTCTTCTAGTTTCACTGTGGTAGGGAAAAAAAGAGGGAACTTAAAAGTCTTGTAAACAAAATTAATGTAACCATGAACTGAAACACATCACCATCACTCCTATAGATGTCTTCGAATGAACTAGATGAAATCCCTGTCTGAAACAGGGAAACGTCTGTCACACAGTGAGAAATTCAGTATTCTCTGCATGGAAGAGGAGAAAAATCAAATATTGGTGGACACTAAAAAGTTTGTATATATATCATATTTAGATATACATACACACACATACAGAATCATGTTTTCAATCTTTATTTCCTGACACAGATTTCCATATTTTAAAATACAAAGGTATTTACATAAATCATTTAATGATTTCAAGGGAAAATCTTTAAGCTGCACTTGGGGATGGTAGGCAAAATAAAAAATACAACATAAGATTTGTATACTAATCTAAATTGTATATTTTAAGTACATTGCACCAAGTATATTTAATAAAATAATTTAAGCATATTGATTAGCAAAAGTAACATATATATTATATAAATTATACTTAATTTTAGCACTTCAAATTATGCTATAAAAACACATGATGAAAATCCATGTTTCAAAAGTCACAATTACATACTTCCTATGCATCTCTTAGTTATAATCTGGTCATATAATACCTATCTAATTAATAGTAGCTAATGAGTTACTAGTATTTGCTGCTATTAATGTACTTTGAGAAATAGTACCACAGATTAAAACTGATTCTTAAAATAATGCGTTCAACTGTGATCATCTTAAGGTTAATACTTTAATATATATACAAAATACTTTATATACAAATATATATATATACATATATACATAAACCTATTTATACCAAAGTTGTGCAGAATTTTCCCTGTGTAACCCCAGGATTTAAATTCCCCTATGTGTGTTATTTAGTCATTATGATGAAACTTAAATTATGAAAATATACTTAAGTAAATCCTTTTATATGAGTTTTTATAATCAATAAAATAAATACACATTCTCTCTGCATACACACCCACAAGTTTAAATTACTACTGAAATTATTTTCAGCCTGAACTTCATAAATTTTTATGAAGTAAATTAGCAAACTTCAGATTAAACATTCTATACTTCTGAACTTTGTAAAAACTCATGATCAAAATGACTTTATTTAGTGGAATTCATTCATTGTTCATTACTCAAATGACATTTGTGAAAGGTTAAAGTTTTAATACCTGATATTTTTTCTATAAACAGTTAATTATCTGACTGTTTATATATAGGAAGTATATGTTATGTATAATGAAGTGGAAAATATTTTTATCCTGTCACTACAGGCATTCTTATATGATTGTAATTAGTCTTTTCAATTATACAACCTTTAATATGAACTAAAATCAACTATAGAGAGAAATTTTAAGATATGAATAAATGAGGTTGAGTATTGATGTTAACTTATTAACTGAAATACACTGACTTTAAATATGGTAATTAATTATTTCTGGCATTTATTGAATTATTAGAAAGGCTTATACTTATTTCTTTATTTAACCAAGTAAGTTATGTATATCACATATATGTATATTTATATGTTGAAAAGAATATTAAGGTTAAATAAGCCCAACACATAAGGAAACAGAACAGTGACTGACCTTAAATGATAAGCATTTTCAATCAATGAAAATTTTATTTTTATAAATGTTTGAGAAAATGAAGCACTCTTATGAAATCTATTTGAAAACTAGAGTAAATTTTTAAACATAAACCTATATAGCAAATAAATATATGTAATGAAGCAAAGTTATTTCTTTGACATCAGTAATTAGATAAGGACATCAATGGTTACTATTTCATTACATCTTCAGTTTTGTTTGTTTTTCCGAATATTTGATGCAGTGAGAACAGACAATAAAAATATATAATTTTTGGAATTTTGTAAGAAAGAAACAAAACTGGCACTATTTGTAAATGATAAAATTTTATATCTAGCGAAACTTCTAAAATGTAGCTACAATTATATTAGAATTCAGAGTATGACAGGTAGCTAGAGGCTACAAAGACAACATAAATATCACACTTTTATCTGAGAACAACAAATATTAGCGAGTGGGATAAATTTTTAAATATTTTCAAAATCATACTCAAAAATATCAAAACGAAAGCTATTTCATGCTTACAGATTAATGCATTCAATGGCATAAAGATTCCATTTTTCCCAAAATGCTGACAGACTCAAGTGCTAAAGTAATAATTATGCTTCTAGATATTTACCCACCAAGTACAAAAACTCTAATCTAAGATATATATGCACCCTTAATTGTTCATAGGGGCATTATTTACAATAGTGAATAGATGGAAAAATTAGTACTCAGTAACATATTAGTAAATAAATAAGATGTGGTTTATATACTACAATGTGGTACTACCGGTTATCAGAAAAAGATGAAATGTTGCCACTTGAAATAACATGGATGGGTCAAGAGGGAGTTGTGCTTAGTGAAAACATCATGTGGAAATATACAAATAACTTATGATTTCACTCAAATGTGACACACACGAGAACCCAAACCAACAAATGAACAAAATAAAACAAAAATAGTCAATAAGACTGAGTTAACATTTGCCAGAAGGTAAGAGGAAAGGAACATGGGGAAACCAGATAAAAGGAGTCAATTATAAGGTGAATAATCAAATTGAATTTTGAGTGGTGAACTTCATTAAGAGAGTATATATAAATGGTGGTTCATATTGATTCACACTTTAAAACTTTATAATGTTACAATATAATATAACTTAAATAAAATTACATATACATATATAATAGGAACAAAGTTTATCTTGTAAATATATTTTCTCTAGAGAGATTCAATATATTTACACAGCAAATACTTGTAATACTATAATTGAAAATATCACATGTATCTATCATTAGGTATAACCTAAATTCTGATAAATTGAAAAATATTTGCAACTATTAAAATCTGATGAAATATATACACTTAACTGAAAATAATATCTAGAATCTATTATGAAGCAAAAAGTGAAATCGTATAATATTATTTTCACATGAAAATATTTTATATAAACAAGGTATTTTTCCCTCTGGTTCTTTATGACTAATCATATATTAATGAATAGGAAAATATCTTAAAACAATTGCTGATGAATATTCAGAAGAGTAATCATGGTTGTTAACACAGAGTGCAATTTTTGAATGGTCAAATTAGTATATATAGCTAGAAAATTTTTTCAAAGCTAAATATCAGTTTTATGTGTAGAACAGTAAGGAAATATTAGAGTTCAGCTAGTAAATAGATATGCTATACTTGTTTTAGGAAAAAAATAGATACAATTTGAATTTCTTACATAATTTTAAATATTGTTTAAGCAATTCAAGAAGATACAAAATTTTCAATAGATTGTAAAAATTTTCTTATCTTGCTTTAATTTTTTTCTTATAGGTCATATTAAACTTATTTTTTAAATTAAGTGTGAAAACTTTAAAACATAAATATATATTAGTTATTTATATAAAATTTTCTCAGCTTACAATCAGCTCTTTTATGAAGTTACTTTGTTGTAAAAGTGCATTTAACTAATATAATCATTGTAAAAACATTTCTTAAAAGACACGGTTTTATCATACGAACTAGTTTAAAGGGTTCTCAGTATAGCTTTGGATCAAAAGATATCTCAAATGGGATTTAATTTTCAACAGCAGATTATTAATAATTTTAAATTGCTTTTATTTTGAAATATTTTCTCTAATTTATTATATATGACTACCTTGCATAAAAATAGCTCTGCCCAGGTTATAGGCATCCACAAATAATTAACTTATCTTTATTAATAGTCTCTGAATATAAGATAAGTTTAATCACACCTTAAGCATCAGTTCATTTAAAGATGGAGAGAAAAGGAAGTTCACTTGGCGGCCCTGTTTTTATAAGTATGAGAATATTATAAAATACAACTTATTTTATCAGAGATTAAAAATTTCATTCTACCAACAGAAAGTTTAAAATAATGAGTAAAACATTCTCTATCATGGATTCTAATTAACACATAATATTTAAACACTTAATTTTAGACTTTCTCACATTCAATCCAGAATTTTTTTCACATATATACAATAAATATAAGTACTATAATAATTTTTGAACCTACATATTGTTGTGTAAGGCATTCTGGTAAAAATTAATGATATATTGGACTTTATTACAGGAATCCAAATGTACTTACAGACTTCATTTTAATGTTGCATATTACTAATGTATAGTGTCAAGAAATGTTCTTCACCAATAGTCATTATATTTTATTGAAGATAAGAAAGTAATAGCTTCCTCCACAGTGTCATATCCATGATTTTTGGAGACTAATAAAGACAATTAACTTCACTGTGTGCCCTCCAATGTTGTTGAATTGGAAAGACATCAAAAAGGTATGAAAGATGTCCTTGACCATTTTGACATTTGATATTAAAATATATGCAACCAACTTTGACTTTTGGCCTCTTACATTGAACTTTTCCGGTTGAATCATTCATTTGACAGTTTTAAATAGTTAACAGGCTTGTAGTTTGTTCTTGAAACAAAGTTATTGCTCTGAGTTTAGTTTGCTTCATCACACCCTTTGCCTAATTATCAAGGCAGTTCTATCAATTCCTTCAGCTTGAGCAGACTTCAGGCTGGGCTCTTTTTGCATCTATGTCCTGATCTTCTTTTCCTTAGGACATTTACTTTAGACAATGCGTCACTGTAAATTATTTCCATGCCACTTAGGTGTATGTGTAAATCTTTTTAAGAGGGCCTTGCTGGTTTTATAGTCCAGCAATGCTGTCTCAAACACATTAGATCCATTCCTTTCAAGCAAAATCATCAAAAAAGATAATACTTTATCTCTTAGTATCTACCTTCAATTTAGGTTGGTAGGAGGATAACTTCAGTGGGTAGCTTGCTCCAAGTTATAAAACCTTCCGTCATAAAAATAAAAGGAAATTTGCAGTCTCTTTTCTTTCAAGTAGAGCCAATTAGCAAACAGATGGTGTACACTTACTCCCTCCCAGCATTCAAGATCTTCTAACATTTCTTTTCGCAGTTAGTTCAGGCTCAGTACCGAACACTTTGCTTTGTTGTAACAGACTGAATAAATTCTTCTTTGACTATTACACTTTTGACATTTTTGTTTTGACATAAGCTTACCAAAATACATATTGACTCAAAGATTAAGCTAGGCAATTAATAAATTAATGGGAGCAGTTTTCTTTCAATGACAAAGTTTATTAAATTAGTAAAAAGAAGAAAGAGAAAAGGAACAAAAAAGACTAAAAGCATTTCCCATTTAGTTTCATTTCTAAGATATTTCAGCTATTGCACGTAGCTTTAATTTATATTTTAATGGATAAAGTTTCTAAATCCCTTAGAACAAGATGTATAACATCTAGCATGTACTGATGTGAACCATCTGTCAGGAGTGTAGATGATAAAAATAAGAGGTAGAAATCATATACTGTCAGATAATTTTTGAGGACAAATTCTTGTCTAATGGAAGACTCAAAAAGATGGAGATATACTTCAGCTGCAGCACACAGGGTGAGAAATTGGCAAGAATGCTACCTATAACTTTCAAATGAGTAAAAAAAATTATATAATGTATTATATATACAGGCAAAGCACAACATATGATAAAATGAAAATTTATTAATAAAATGAGAACTTCAAATAAAATTATTGTCAAATTTTATTTTTTTTAAAATTTCAGTAAAATGCTAGGTATAAGAAATAAACCAAAAGTGCAAATAACACCATAAAAATAAAAAAAAAAATTAATAGAAGAAATTCTCCCTCTCAGAGGAATATATCAGATAAATCCTAACTGCAAACTTCACAGAGACAGAAAAAAAATCAGGCAACATAGACTTTAAGGAGAAACAAAAATGTCTGAGACAAAGAAAACAATCATATAGTAATAAAACAACTGATACTGTAATTGATACTATATAATTATAAAAAGTATATAATGAATACACGAATCTTTACTCCCCCTTTTCTCTCCCTTGCCACAAGTTACTGGGGAAATTATAAGTAATTGGTATATCAAATAAGTGATTTGAGCAACACTATTAAAAAACTTGATCTAATGACCATACACACATTCCTGCATGTAGCAGTTAGAAAACATTTGTTGATTCTAATCAGATATGCTTATGAAAATAAAGCATCTTAAGTCAGTCAATAGTCATCAAATTTCTGAACATCAGCTTATATAAACCAACTTTTCTGAACATAATCAAAATAAAACCAAGCATATTGTTTAGAAAATAGTGCAAAAATGCTTACATAGAAATAAAATATTTATATAATCACAAAAATAATGAAAATATACCTTAAAATCCTTCCCAAAATGCATATTTATGAATCATATCTCACCATAATAAAGACTACATATGACAAATCCACAGCCAATATCATATTCAATAAGGACAAACTAAAAATGCTTCCTCTAAGATCAGGAACAAGACAAGAATGTCCACTCTTTCTACTATTATTTAATATAGTTTTGTCCAATGAAATTGAACAAGTAAAAATCTATCCAGTTGGATAGGAAGAAGTAAAGCTATTACTTTTTGCAGATGATACAATAATGTAGAGAGAACCTCAAAGACTCTAATAAAAATCAACTAAAAGCAAGACATGAAAATGAGAGGCTACAAAATTAATATTTATGACAAAGGAATCAAGAGTACAGATTGGGGCAAGGATTTTTTTTCCAATAAATGATGTTAGAACTGAATATGCAAAATGTTGAAACTAGATCACTATCTAACACCATACACAAAAGTTAATTCAAAATGAATTAAAGACTTGAATAAAAAAAAACATAAAATACATAGAAGAAAATATAGGCAAACATTCCTGACATTGGCCTAAGAGATGTCTTTGGAAATTCAGCTCCAAAGTCAAGGGAAATAAAATCCAAAATAAACTAAAGAGATTACATCAGACTGAAAATCTCTTCACAGAAAAAAAAGAAATTTTCATCGAAACAAACAGACGTTCCACTGAATGGGAGACCATATCGACACATCATGCATCCAGGAAGGCATTAATATACAAAATACACGAAGAATTCATGAAGCTCAACAGCAGAAAAATAGGCAAAATCTTTTAAAATTAATTTTACTGAAGAAACATTGCATTATGACATTATAAATGTTTAAAGAATGAATCATAGTAAATTCACATTTGCATGTAATGCAATAAGTCAGAGAGACATCATATTATATCACTCATACATGGTATATAGAGATATTAAGCAAATAAATGGACTATATCAAACAAAATAGACTTTTCAATAAACCAAATCAAATAAACATAAAATTCAGTCAAAAAATCAAATCAGTGCTTGCAAGTGGGCAAGGGGTGGCAAACTGGGTATAGGGCATTGATTGTATAGTTCAGAACAAATAAGATATTAATAGCTATTTATCCAGAAAAGACATAGAGATGGCTAGCAGGCACATGGAAAATTGTTCCAAACTCTTATGCACAATGGAGAAATTATATTTGTGCTACAGTTGTTATAATATATATGTACAGAGACATATGCATATACACAAATGCACACATATATATATATAAATATAAATTCTGTATATATTGCAAACCCACACTGCAATGTCTTATATAGTAGAATTCCCAGCTACAAAATTAATATTTATGACAAAGGAAATATATCACAAGATAAAAAACAAAATATGGGATTCATATTTTCACAAATGTAATTAAAAGCAAGCATGTATATATAAGAATCTAAAAAAAAGAGTCCAAAGCAGAAATAAGTGAGAAATCATGATTGAACATTCAGGAAAGGTAACAAGAAAGGAGTGTTTTGTGGAATCCAGATAAGAACCCAGGAAATGCCTTGTTACATCAAATGGTTCTCAAACAGTAAGTCAAAAATATGTTTTATTTTTAATTTTAACAATAAAATAGTCATTCATGATCATCTGAACAACAGTTTTCCTAAAATGAAGGACAGAAATACTTACTGGAAAGAGAAAATAAAACCAGTTTGTTTGCATGTCATTTAGTAAGTTGGAGCCTGAAAATAAACATAAAAAAATGAGGGTAGGTTCTGAAGAACAGAAATCTCTCTTGATGCCTTCACTTCCCTTTCCTAATTCTTAATTCTTAGTACTCTCTTGACTGCACTAAAATTTTCTATTTACTCTATTCCTGCTTCAGGATCTAAACATGTCTAAATGAACATATGAAATTATGCTGACTTGTCTAACTTTACATTGTTTATCACTGGACCCAAGTGGATTCTTTATGTCACCTGGAATTCATAATACACTCTCCTGGTATATTCATACAGACTTATGCAAAAAAAGTAATTTTTAATACATAATTTTCATTGCAGGCTCATTGCATTATAATAATGTAAGCTTAGTTTTCATCATTACATATTCGCATCGCTATAGATTTTAATAAGAGCATTGTTAGAAATCTAATTCTATCTAGTTCTCACTAAATCTACTTCATCTTATAACGGACACCATTTACAATATCTTTACAAAAAAGCTTTTTTTTTCTGTACCCCAAATTAACAGCACACCTCAATACTAAAAAAGTCTGTGTAAGGTAGTCTAAATTGGCTACATTTGTCATCATGTTTCCTGTAGCAGCAATCATTCCACGCTGTCTCTTCTATCGTCTTCTCTACTGCATTTCTAGCTGCCTCTGTCTCCCTTAAACAACAGCTCCATTGCTCACTGCCAACATCCGCTCAACTCCAGAAAGTCCACACTGTAGCTAACTGCAGCCTGGAAACTCAGAACAGTACACTAGAACACAGTAGGACTCACTAAGGTTTTAAGCAAATACTTCAGGGATTGCTATCATTTGTTCCCTCATATTTAGTGTTTTGCAACCTTTGTTTCATGTATTTTCTCTTTTTTTTGTGACTGCATCAAGTAGATAAATTAATCTCTGTTCTGTTATACTATCTTGGCCAGAAAAATAAATAAATAAATAAATATAGGTATTATGGGTTACTGGGCACCAATTTTGCTGATTATAAGAACAATATTAGCAAAATCACCAATACATTATTTTGAAGTAAAAGGCAATTCGCTCTGTCATTTGAGAGACTATAATTCATAATGAGATAAAAGCAAACTAATAAATAAAATAAGAGCTCCCTGACCCTTATGGTAAAGCTCTGAAATTCATAGGAATTTCTGGCTAATAGGTCACTATCAGTGAACAAACAGCTCACTCCCAGTGCCCTCTAGCAGTATACAAACTGTTTTCATCTTATACCAATTGTGATTTTCCCAAATTATGAAGATCACAATTGTTTCCTCTTGTAGGTCTGTAAATGCCATCTCACAATTTATTATTGAATTTGTCATATTTTTTGTTTACTACTATTGATTACGAGATTGCTCATGACTTGGATTTTGCCATCTTCATCTTTCTATTTTCAAAGGTTTGGGAAATATTCACGATATTCCTTTTTTTGAACTCTATATAATAGATAATAAACTTTCAACCTGCTGGAATATTTTTTGAAGATTAAAAGACAATGCATGCTAAAATGCATGCAGGATACTATCGATGTTTTCTTGAACTCAATCACTTTGAACAATTAGAAAGATTCCAATATTCCTTTTCTGTTGGTAGTTTAAAAGTCACAGGTGTGTTTTGTTGAGACTAATATATTGCAATATTAAATTTAATGCATTAAATGTTGAGACTAAAAAGCAAGGAGCACCCTGGTGGTTCAGGTGTTAGGACTGTGGCTTTGGCATAATCCACGTAAGGACTCTGGATACTGGTTCGTGACTTGGGTCTGGGAGGGACAATGAGGGTGAACAAATAACTAAATAAATAATATTTCTTCCTCTTCTCTCTTCCTGCCTGTCTCCTTCTTGCCTACTTGCCTTGGTTTCTGCTTCCTCATTCTAAAAAAAAAAAAAAAAAAAAAGAATAAAAATAAAAAATAAAAGAATAAATGAATAAATGAGCAAAAGCTTTAACAGCGAAGGAGACATAGCTCTGCTTGTTTATGCTTGTGTTTGAATGACTATACCTAATATATAAAATAGTTCCTAAGAAAATTAAATATATTAAATTGTAATTAAATTCATGTTCTTCACTGCACTGTAAATATGTTAATATTTATGTTGTATACAATATACTTTCAAAGATCGTTCTTTTCATATTTTATAGAATGATGGCATTGTATTTTACAATATTCATGATAATTTAAAATATTGAAATAATTTTCATGTATTAATAAATTAAACTGAATATTTTAAAAATAATGGTAAATGCAAAAAAAAAAGTATGTTTTGAATAGTTTAAATTGAACCATTTGTTTTAATTAGATAAAAATGAATTCATTATGTAGTTTCTGTGTTGGTCATGAATATTGGATGACCAAGTCAACTTTTCCACTCTCTCTCCCCCTCTTCTTCCTCTCTTTGTCTATTCCTCTTTCTTTTACTCTTTTCTTCCTTGCTCTCCCTTACTCCCTCTTTCCCTGCTTTTTTTTTTTTTGTAATATTCATTTAAGTTGATGAGATCATGGAGATTGTGTTTAACATAGCTAGTTAGCACAGCACATTTTTTTTCCTAGATGCTTCAAATATATATATATATAAATATATATATACACACGCACACGCACATATATATATATTATTCAATTTATAAGTAAGAATAGAGTTTATTTCATACCTCCAAAATTAATAAATATGCTGTTTTAGAATTTCGCTCTAAAGAAACTTTTGTTTATGGTTTAGTTTTATTCTTTTCTTTCTGATGAGCTACTTTCCATCTGTGAGAGATTCCATATTACCTAAAAATTTCCAGCTATTTTCAGTACTAAATTCATTTTTAATGATATTTAACTTTTCTCAGTATATTGAAATGATTACCATACCTTGAATGATTTCTTTAACACTTCTAGGTATAATTTTTTCCCTTAAAAGCTTCTTCTGAGGAGTTTTTGTTTTAATGTTCTGGTAAGATAAATAATATTTTGCAATCAGCTTAGCATAAAATGCATTTACTGCTGAAATAATTGATGTCTATCAACATTTTACATAAAACATTAGGAATTCCCAAAAGCAATAGTCTGCGTTTAGGATTAAAAAAAACAAAGCTAAATAATGCTATCTGCTTTTAAAGCAATATTCCCAATTTACACAAGTTTATTCCTCTTATATCAATAAAATATATATTTAAATATTTTAAAGGTTTACTACAATCATTTTAAAGTACAGAAGACATTTTTAAAAAAATAAATACACAAGACTATGAATAATCATACCTGAAACATACAATTTTGTAATGCAATGTTTCTATAAAAACATTTAAAAAGAAAACTTTCAAGGAAATTTACATATATTTATTAGTAGTAATGATAGTAACATCACCATTTTATTTTAGTTACCTCATCAAAGAAAAAATTTTTTAAAGATTTTGGATTTTAGAAATTATTTCAAAACAATACATTTTAAAGAAAACATAAAATTGACATAATCTCCATGCTTTTTATCACAGCACAATATTGCTGCCTCTTAAATTCTCTCTGACACTGCAGGAAATAGAAAACTATGTCAATTATTCTTAAAGAATAATATTATTAAAAAATTTTAGTATTATTTTATTTCTCAAAAATATGCATTTAACAATGAACCTAGTGAAACACTTGATATAATGCATTGTGCTATATTCAGTGTCTTAAAGAAGTCATTATCGCCACCTAGTCATTATTGGCAATATGAGATATATATAAACATACATATTAATTAATCATTTACCTTATGTTTTTGCTTCGATAAATATTTCAGTAAAGTAATATTAGATTATTACATTATATACATTTCAAGTGTGTATCTTATAAATCAATATCTGTATATATTTCTAAAGATCAATGCTAGTAATCTAATTTTATTCTGTACCCTGTATACACTCTTAATTTATTATTTCTTTTTTTTTTTAACGGAAAGGTACAGGCAGTAATGAGGCAAACTGGCAGGCAAGTAGAAGAGAGAAGAGGAAGAAGCACTTTATTTATTTATAATTTTTTGTTCCTCTTGATTGTCCCCTGACTCTGGGTCTTGAAATGGGAATCTTGGAATGTATGTCGACCAAGCTCACTGAACTAAACTGCTAGGCCATCAGGTTATGCTTACTTTTTAGTTTAGATGTAAGTTTTTCAATTTATGTTAACATGGATTTGCATATTAAAATTTGTAAATACTTATAAATGTGTAAATACAATAATAAATGAGCTAATATGATTGATTCAAATCTATCATTAATATTTAGAAATAGATAAACTTTAGCAATTTTCAATTATTACGTATACTGGAGTTCATTACATGCCAGACAATGTTTCAAAAACTTGGTAATAATGCAATCTTTAAAGCAGCCTCATAAGTTAGCACTATGATTATCTTTAAAAAAAGTAAAGACATAGTATGGAGGTTTTGCTCAAGAATATTACGTTGTTGATTGTTGGGCTTTTGTAAAGTGTCATCTCTTAGCTTAAAGATTATGCTGCGTCACATATTGAAGAGGGGGTGAAAAAAAACTTCAAGAAACATATTTTCAGATCATCAGCACTAAGATCTCTTATTTAGAGAATTAGATTTGTGTTTTTTCTCAAACTCCAAGGTGTATATATTTGTCTTATTTGGTCGGTTGTTTGGCTTTAGATAATATAGAACCAATTACCTAAATATTTTTATCTCACTAATTCATCATGATCTTTTTAAAGGTATGATATGTCTGTATTTTTAATGATTCTTTGAAGATAAATGACTTTTTAAAATCTTTTTCCTCTGACTTTGAAAAATAAATGACTTATGACATTTGTAAATTTGTGGTGTAATATGTGATGTTTTGATGCATGAATACGTTGTGAAATGATTACCACAATAAGGTTAATTAAACATTCATTACTACACAAAATTAATACCTTTTGTGATGAGAACATTTACTACCTCAACTATTTTCAAACAGATAATCTACAATTATTAAATATAGTCACCATTCTATTCATTAGATTTCCATGACCTATTCATCTTATAACTTGGATGTTTGTACCCTTTGAGCAACATCCCCCAGCAAACCATATTCTACTTTTTGTTTCTATGAGTTCAGAATTTTTTAGATTCCAGATGCATGAGATCATACTAAATGTCTTTCTCTATATGACATTTTCACTTAGACCAATTCCTTCAAAATATATTCATATTATTGCAAATTATAGAATTTCCTTCTTTTTCATGACTGATTAATATTTTATTTGTATAGATGAACCACATTTTCTTTATATATTCACCTGCTATGGACTCAGGTTGTTTCCATGTATTGGCTACGATGACTGATGTTGCAATGAAAATGGGGTGCAGATTATTTCTTCACGATAGACCTTTCATTTTCTTTGAATATGTACTGAGAAGTGTTTTTGTTTTGTTTTGTTTTGTTTTTCATAGTGGTTGTAACAAATTTTATTCCTACTAACAGTGCAGAAGAATTTCTTTCTCTCCAAATCCTTGTCAATATTTGTTATCTTTTGCCCTTTTAATGATAGCCATCAGATATGAAATGACATCTCAAAATGGTTATCATTTTAATTTCCCTCACGATTAGTGGAATTGAGCATCTTTTTTATATATGTCTTTGGAAAAATATCTATTCAAATTTTCTAACCATTTTTAATTTAATTAATTCATTTGTTGCTATTTAATTATCAGTTCCTTATCAAAAATATGGTTTGCAAATATTTTCTCCCATTCCACGGATTCCTTATTTTGTTGGCTATTTCTTTTGGTATGTAGATGCCTTTAGTATGATGTAGTCCCACTTGTTTAATTTTGCTTTTATTAATTGGATTTTTTGTGTTGGATTAAAAAAAGATGTCAAAACATATATCAAGGAGGTTACCACCTCCCAATCTTTTCATTGAAGAGGTTCATGCTCTGAGGGCTAATATTTAAGTCTAAAGATAAATGAATTCTTAAAATCCTTGACAGAATACTTAAAAATTCTTAGGTATCATCACAATTATTTTTTGTTAGTAATTTTCTTCATGTTCCTTAAGCTTTTTTCCATAGTCAGGATTAGTATGGAGAAAAAGAGGTCTGCCTTTCTACTTAGAATTTTTCTGTAGTCTTAGGAAGATAGAGGGTTTTTCTGTTTGCTTGGTACCTTTTCTAAAGTAATGTATGAGGGGATGTATATTCTACGAATGGGAATTCTACTGAAAACAATTTTTGCTTTAACTGGCTTCTTCACCTGGGGTCCTTGTGTCCTTAGGGCAGTAAGAGGGGTTTTGAGAAAGACAATATAAAAAATACTCCAGAATAAATATGTTTTTAGACAATTCATTTCCAAATGCAATTTTAAAAAAACTTGTATGTCTAATAGTCATTTCAGAAACAATCAGTGTAGCTCTCTATCTCATTTTACAAATGAACTTTTTCTCTTACTCTTAAATACAATGATACCCAATAGTCACAAACATTTCTTTGGTAAAGAATACAATGGCATTTCTGCTTTTGTTCAGCTGTTGACAATGACTGAAAAAATTGTTTTACACCAATTAAATAATGTAGACTATATATATATATATCTGTGTATGTATGTGTGTCTTCTGTCTTATGTTTCAGTTGGGATATAGAAAATCACATGAGAATAGTTGTAAACTAGATAGCTTATAGGATAAATTAAAAAAAAAAAAAATACCCCGTTATAGAATTGAGGACTCAAACGCATGTGCTAAAATTCGGTGAAGGAGCAAGTCATCTTGACATAGAAAAAAACCATGCAAACTGTCATGCTTACTGCAGCAGCAAGAGAAGGAGAAAGTGCAATAATCATCAGAAGAAAAGAGCTGGGTATGTTCTAGTGGCTCAAGTGCCAAGCTAGTGATTCATAGAAGTCTAAGATCTTGGCTTTATAACCTGAGGGAACCAAAATAAACAAATAAATAAACCTGCTTCTTTCTTCCTGCTGGGCTTTCATTCCTACCTGCCTTCCTTTATAATTAAAAAGAAAAGGAGGGAGGAGGAGAGGGAGGGAGAAAAGGAGGAAATAAAAATGCAGCTGAATCTTTAATGAATTTTTTTGTCTTGGAAGCCAATTGCTAGGAGTCCCAGATACAAGAGTTCATAGTCACTTGCCAATTCTTATAAGCAGGTATTTACCAAACACTCATGTGAAGATTAAGGGAAGGATAGAGTGGAGAGATAACTTCCACTGGGGGCCTGGAGAAGTCTGAGGCTAGGTCATGAGCACTATGAGGCAATCCGGGTTTTCTTCTGAGTGTGGGAGGCAGTGATTATCTGAAAGAGAAACGTCCCAAAGTATAGGTACAGACACAGGGCTCCAGAACTGAGCGTATCCCTCAGGCTTTGTGGCATCACACTGAGTTTGAAGCAAAAATTGCCTGCAGCTGACAGAGAAAAGCATAGAAAGTCCCACATTCCAAGATGAAGACTAAGGGAAAGGCAGAGAACAAGGCAAACCTGGTTTCTCAGATTAACTATTAAGTGTTCGCTTCAAATTCCATGTCAAACAAAATTATCTTCCAAAATGTATATGACATATTTCTAAACAGATTCAATGCTAAAGGATTTATTGCCAGTTAACCATCATGTACCCAAAGTTTTCCAAGGATAATTTCTTGACTGAAAGGAAATTATACCAGTGTGAAAACTGGTAAGGAAGAGGGACCCCAGAATGTGTAATATTTCAGTAAGCGTGTTTACTGTTAAAATCTCTGCAAATACTATCTTTATATTTAAATACTATGTGGTATTGCCGACCTAAAAACAAGGAATCTAACAGAGAGGCAATAGATTGTTTATTTGGGATTAAGAATTGTGATTTGGGTAATGCAACTTGGGTAGAAACAAAAAAATATACCCTGAGAAGGAGTCAATGTTGAGGGACTTAGGAAAGAAAAGTGGAAGATGAGGTAAACGGTTAAAAAATGGTGAGAGTAAGCTTACATTATTAATAACTGCTGCTGATTGCATCCAATGGCAAAAGTCCCCAGTCTTCAGCCCTTGGCATCAAGATTCCATTCCCCTGCTGGGTTCTCAAATGGTTGGTGAAACAGTTGCCATTTGGCCCATCCAAGTTTCTTGGGCCCAACACAAATAAGTTTTTCAATAGTAGTATATCTGGCCATATTTTAAAATGTCTCTGCATGTTAGATTTTAACATTATCATTCATATACAGAAAATAAAAGTGAGAAACTGGCATATGCAGAGAATATAATGGCAGTTGCTGAGAGTGGGAAAGGGGAGACTAGGAGAGATGTTTTCAGGGTGCAAGCTTGGAGCTAAGTAGCAAATATGATCCAGAGATCAAATTAAATATAGACCCAGTGAATATAAAGTGCATATAGACAACAGTGTTATAATCATCAATCTTGCTAAAGGACTAGATTTTAATTATTCCAACTACAAAAAAGAAAAGATAATTAAGAGACATGATAAAGGTGCTATATAGCTATAATGACAATTGCATTATAATATGTAAATGTATTGAATCTGTGTGTTATACACTTTAACTTGGCATAATGTTACAGACAAATATATTTCTTTACTTTTCTTTTTTTAAAGAAGAGTCTTCCAGAGAAACACTGGAATTGGAGATAATGAAGCTCAATTTCTTGGTAATTTTGTGATTGTCTTCCTTTGCTAAAAATTTCGGTAGCTTGCTGTGCTGAATTATTACCTGATTCATGTGAACATTCGGGTCAAATCTGTCTAAATGAGCAAAACAGTGGGTGCAGGGATCCAACAGACTCCTCCACTAGATTCTTGAAAATGTAGGAAATATACCCTTACCCACCCTTCTGTGGTATGGCTTCAAAGGACTAAAATCTTCAATTACGTACCTTCTCTGAAAGAAAATATTGAATTTCTACTTTATCTAGAATAAAGTAAAATTAATTTTAATCCCTTTTAAATATAACATTAGCTTAAAATATGCAACATAGTTTTGATAGTACTTTTCTCTTTCTCCTCTTGTAGAAAAGGGAACTCTATAAGCAAGCAATTTGTCCAGGCCAGGAAAGCAGACATTAGTTATAATTGATTCAGCACTCAGCTTGATGCTGCATTCCTTCTTTTAATTGAGGTCTTCAGAAGCAGTTTGCCGGTGGTGAGACATAAACTGAACTCCAGGTAGACATATGCCTCTCTAATGCAAGGAGTGCTTGCTCTATGCCTAACCAAACAAACCATATTTTTTTGACAACTGAACTCTTGATTCCATTGACCTTCATACTTGTCAATCATCATAGCATGTGATTCTTCTTCAGCTCACAAATCTACTTTTCTTATTGGAAGATGTCTTAACTGTTAACATTTAGTTTGCTATCCCTCATGAGTTTTTGAAGTAGTTTCATGAAATTATATCAGGGAATATATAGAGACAAAAGGAAATACTGTTTTTAATTGACAAGATAATTGTTGAAATACAATTATCCTTTAAATTGAACTTAATGGGCATCTTAGAGTGTATCAAGAAATAAATGTGCGAGTAGTATAAAGAAAAATAAATGTCCTAATGAAATAGTAAAATCTTTCACTCTGCAAATGTTTCTTTTTTTTTTTTTTTAATAAATGTACTATTGGTTAGCAGAGAAAGCAAAAGGAATACTGATGCTAAAATAAAAGTTAACATCTAGCATAGTAATATTGATATTTCTCCAAAGTACTTACAGGTGATTTTTTGCTCATTGTAAGATATGCAATTATCTGATGAAACTTTCAGACTTACTTATTAGAAGTAATTTTCATATTTAAAAGTTTTTTCAGCAAAATAAATCTTATGATAGGATACATTGATGATTTTTCCAGTTTAACATTTTTGTTAGACAAGTAAGACTTTGTTTATCCATTAGTCCCAGCTGCAGAGAAATGCTAATAAATGGAAGCCTGAATAGCTTTTACCCAACTAAACTTTTAAATATAAAACATAGAAAATGCTAATAAAATGTTATAGTGTCTTGTTAAAAATACAATGTTCAGGTATTACAAATATTAGGTAAAGAATGCAGTTGTTTATTTTTAAGTTTTGGATGCTGCAATTTTTATGTAAATAGTGTCTCCCAAATGAAATACATGTGTGATGTCTACAAATCATATACTTTCTTACACTGAAGTTAGTATGAATCACTTGCTAAAAGGGTTAAAACAAAAATGGAATATCATGTATGATGAAAATAAGAAAATATAATTTTAAAATAAATTTTATAATAACACTAACTGATAAAGTAATTTTGATATATACTTTACATATGACATCATATTAGTTTCAGATACTTAGCATAATGATTTGATATTTGTGTATTTTCTAAAATGATGACTACAAAAACATTAGCTAATGCTTAATTTTTTGTGAAGATTTTAAGATCTACACTTCTACTAACTTTCAAATATTTAATTTAGTATTCTTACTGCAATTTTTTACTGTAATAAAATTGCAATATTATATTATTTGTGATATTTGTGAATCATTATAAAACAGCTTTATATACATCAAGTGAAGCTCTGAACTATAGTCAACAATTTGTACCCCATAACCCTGTGTTATTTTATTTATAATAGTAATTGTAATTTTATTTACTTATAATTGTGTTTGTATCTTTGCTTACCATATTTTTATGTAAGTTTTATAAGCTATTTTTATATTTTTAATATATCCCATGGAAAAATAATTAAATACTTAAAGTGATTCACAAATTTAAACGTTTATTTTTAAGGAAATTTGCAGGTAGGAATAAAGGTGAGTAAGCAGGCAGGTTGGAAGAGAGAGGAGAAAGAAGAACTTCATTTGTTTTATTTAGTTGTTCATCTTGATTTTCCCCCAACATCTACCCCATTCTTGAATCTGGGTCCTTGGGATGGATGTGGACTTTGCTCAGTGACTTATCCTCTATGGCCTCAGAGCACACCAAAAATTAAACATTTATGCTAAAAAATTTCACAGTTTCAAAATGGTTGAAAAAATTGTTCTAGATTTGACAATTTTATTAAGATATGACATGGTAAAAATGTTACCAGGGAATTGTCAATATATTCTTTCATATCCATTGCTAAGGATTACCTATGATTTATATAATATGTTCCCTTCTATTAGGAAGAACAAAATTGCAACAAATGATACAATTGTTACTTACTAGAGTGTTCAATGATAGAATGTAAATACATTACATTTTGGAAGTACACATTCATAAGAGGATCATTAAATTGTTACGTAGAGACTATAATAGAATTGATTAATTTGCTTCACTTCTTATTTTAATTATTCTTTAATTGTTGTTAAATAATTTTAATATGTAAAAATGCATCCTATTTTAATAGTCTGCCTGTATAGCATACTCACAAAAATACAGCTTTGGATAATATATCTTACCTTTCTGCCTTTTATATTAAAGTAGAATAGCATTGCTCTGCTGTTTTGACCCTTCCAAGATTTCTCATAGATAACTGAGAGGGTTGAAAGCTAGCTAGATTCACAGTTAAAAGGGTTTAATGAATGTTGCAGAAGAGTAATTTGCATGGAAATGACATTTTTGAAGCCTGAGAAATGTAACAAAAGAGGAAAGGAAACAGCCTATCTTCATCCTGATGACAATGTTTATAATGAATCTGAAAAAATAGTAGAAATTTGGCCAGCTTATGCAATAGTATAATCTACTTTTGATTTTTATAGGAGCTTTACAAGTAGATATGGGTGTCACAAAAAACGTCCATTTGAAATGCTTCAATTAAACTAAGGATTGATAAAAAATAGTTATATTGAGTTAACTGAGTATATAGGCATCACTAATAATGCAAATCTACTTATGACTTCATATTTTCATATTTTCTTCTCAAATTGAGGCTAGAAAATACTTTAGTTCAGATGATTGTTTCACATATTCTATTTTCATATATGTATCTTTCATATATGCAATTAGCTACAAATGAGTATTATTTTAAAAAGAGACAGTTTTGTTGAGAGAATGGATAAGTTCATTCATGTAAATTAAGCCCCAAAGTTGAAATATTCCATTGACATAAATTCCAGAATATTATGAATAAATTTCAGTTGAAATTAAAAGATCTATGACACGACTTTCTAAATAAGTGCTTTTGTTCAACAGAGATTTCTTGAATTTCCTAAATTTTGACGTATATTTTTCTTCTGTCAAAAATTCAGAAAAGCCCAGGTTAAAAGCAATGAATCACCAAAGTAGAAATTAGTAAAAGTTTTTTGTGCATATACCAAAAAAGATACTTTGCAAGCCAGAATCACTGAAACTAAAACATGAGCTGTGTCTTGGGTCATATTGGTATAAAGCAGATTATACAGAAAGTAGTGACTGTTTATACTTCACAATATTTTTTATAATACAATAAATTTGCAATTAGCAATATCAATATGCTCTTAGATATTGTCACTTAAGTGAAAAAGATGTATAAAGAAATCAGATCCTCAATTTCCTTTCGATAAACATTGGTCGGGAATGGTTTTGTCATCAAAGCTATAATGAAACAATGTATTTAAGGACAAGCTATATTTGAATTTTCTTAAATGATAGGAAATTGATCTATGATTATCTCATATAAATCTTGGGAAATAGCTTAAGCTTTGCTTAATTTTCCGAAGGCATAAACAAGAAATGACCCAAATTAGTCTTGCAAAATAAGTTAATTAAGCTTCATTTGTATGACTAAACTGCTTTTGTCTGTTCAGGGAATTTTCAAGCTTCTCTCCATTTGATTTTGACTTTGACTATTTCATTGCTGATTTGTTATTCAATCATTATGTAATAAATGGATAAACTGAGGAATATTAATTTGTGCTACAAATTAAAAGATCTCTGTTGATAAGATTGGATTCTCTGAATCACCTTAAGCAATTCTCTCTCTATATGTATATATATATATGTGTATATATATATATATACACACATATGTGTATATATACACATATTGATATATAGTATATTTAAAATATGTAACATGTAAAATATATAAATATATGCTATGTAATCTATTCTTGCAAATATGTCATTTATTATAATTTAAATTCATTTTGTTTAAGGAACATTGCATCATAATAGTATGTAGATTTAAGGTATGCCTCATAGTAAATCTGAACATTTGAACATTCAGTTCACAACCATTTCAGTTCTTCTTTCACTATACAATTTGTCCCCTTTATGTTTTACATGTATGCAAAGAAGGAAAATTATTTTGCCTTAAACTAAAGACAAAAACCATAAAAACAAAGCTGAAGCAAACCTTTATGGTAAAACTATGTATCTCAATGTTTAAAATACTCGTTATGCTAAACATCTACTAATGCGTGTTTGCTTATTGAAAGATTTCATAAGGTTTGAAAGGCTATAGAAGAAAGAGCAGTCATTGAAACATTTTGTCTTGCAGTAAGCAGAGGGACACTTGACAATATTAGTCCATCAGTATGCTATTGAAAACATTGCCTTTGATCTGACCCAGATGGTGTTTTGCGAGCTTTTTGTCGTGACTTCTGTTAGGCACATGGATTAGAACAAAAGACTAAGTTATAGTCCAAACAAGAAAGAACCCTGATATACAGGAGGAATCACTGGAAGAAGCAGAAACAACAACGTTCCTCAGTTGTTTTTCTGTCTTTGTCACTCAAGCCTGTAGTATAAGATTTTTTTGATTCACAATACTTATCAGTTAACAACTGTGTTTAAGATCCAGTTCTATATGATTTATAATTTTCATGTGTAATTGAAGGAAAACACAGAAGAGGAACTTCCAATAGGAAAAACATTCCTAAAATAGAAATTAATAGCATGAATTTTGATATGCAGAAGAGTTATGAGGATATCCAGTTGTCTGCTGTAAGAGTAACTTCAAAACAATAAAATATGGAGCCTCTTGATTCAGCATATTCTTTGAAGTTAGAGTGGACAACACATTGTAACTTGTAGTGGAATTTTCTTAAACACTAGGATCTAATTTACTCTTTCTCTATTTCTCTGTGAATCACACGATGCAAGGCATGATGTTTTCCCTCCATTTCCTCTCCTAGTCCTGAGACTTAAACATGTTGGTTAGTTAACTGCAAATTCAAATAAATCTCTGTGATCTTTTGTCACTACTTTTTAACTTCTGTTTGCAACTTGACTATTACAGCTGACATTCAAGTGACTTTGATTAAACTAAGTTTAAAGTTTTGTTTCACCATGTGAAAAATAACAAACTAGATAACATGATGTTCAAAGATTCATGACCTAACATTCTAGCACAACCTTTTATTCATTTCTCTTAAATTTCATATGATAATAATATAAGGGACTTTTACAAGCAAAGTTCTAAGACTGGAAAATCATGTGAAATTTGAAACGATTTCATTTCTGTTGTTACTGGACTCAAGTCTGCTGTTTGTCATCCCGGAAGGCCAACACTAGAGAGGACTTGCAATGTGAGAAAGTGAATTTAATACTGAGTGTTGCCAACTCAGGAAGTGAGAGATCTTCTTTATCTTAGATCCACTTCACTGACTGAAGGAGGCACAGAGATTGTGTAGACAAAATGCAAATGCAGGGGGCATAATGGGGGTAGGGACATCTTTGGGGAATTCCATGGCCACTGGTAATTGCAGTAGTGTTGTTGAAAAAAGGAAATTGCTGGCTTATCCAGCCTATCACAAGTCTTCTTCCCTCAGTGGAAGAAAACCATTCAAGCCCCCAATCAGTTTCTCCAGTTTAATGTGTATGTCACTAAATTATACATTAATGTAATGTCAGATATTCCTCAGTTTTGCTGGATTCCTAGTTTTTCCAGGTTAACTGAGTTCAGGTTTATTAACTGGTTGCACTATCCTCTACATCCCATACGGTTGAGGAAATGCAAACTATTCTAAATTGTGATTTTTCCATTGACCAAGTTGGTTTTAATATCATTCTCAGCTTGTTTAAATGTTAACAGATATTTTCCTGACTATAGTTTCTTGACTTAATTTTCTTAGAATTTGCTTAAGAAAATTTGCAATTGTAAATTATTTTTCAGACTCTTTGAAATGTATGTATGCTTTTTATCCATTTTATAATCCAGGAAATGTGTTGTTAGGGATCTGGAAATCATTTTTAAATATAAGCATCTAAGGTGAAAGAACCACTGCTTTTCATTTCTTCTGCAGGAGCAGGGACCTAACTTTCTAACAATCTATCAGCAATACAGATGAAAAAAAAACACAAAAATATTTCACAAACTCAGAAATAACTCAATATTCTTCCCACGTAACATTGCTTAATCTTCCTCTTAATAGTCCTCTGATGTTTTCCCACTAGTTCACCCTAATACTTAACACTCAAACACCAGTTTTGTTTCAATTGAGTTAACTTAAGTTTTTCTCTTTTATTGCAGTAACTTGAAGTTCTTCTTGTCTGTTTAAGTTTGTGTGGTTCAAAATTTGCTTTTACTTTCCTTTATGTGTAATTATTTTTGTTAACATAGGGGGAGGAATAGCTAAACATATTTTTCCAGTGGTTGTCATAAGTTTCTGTACTCAAAATTTTAGTTAATTCATTTTGTACACCGTATACTTGCATACACCAATTTTGTTCAGTTTGACTTATTGCTGCCATTATCTCCACCATTATTAGTTGAAATTGTGTTATTCTTTCAAAGTATTATTCAAATGATGCCTACACTATTAAATACTATCCCATATTTGTTATTTATAAGTGATCTTCCTAGTTCTGACTTCCATTGTACATTTTATGGTACTCTCACAACTTAGCATTAGATATATATAAAATTATATATGCAATAAACACATGTATAGATAATGTGTTATGTAATATATATACACATATAACACATATATGCAATGTCAGCATTATTTAGACTATGTAAAGATATTTTGATTACTGTTTTATAGTTTATAATACTATATAAATTTTAGGAGACTAGATTCACACCTCAGTCAATATGGATACTACAAAATACCTATCACCAGAGTTCTAGTACCAGTCTCTAAATCATTTTTACTTTTTCAGTCTTTAAATTGATACATGTTTCTTATTCAATTATTGACAAGAGTCTAAGTTACACTCTATGCCAGTGGTCCTCAAAATGGCACTCTGAGAAATGTCTTACAGAAATAAATTTTGGACCTCACTTCAGCAATCCGGTATTAGAAACTGATAGTGGTGTCCTGTAGTGTGTGTGACAGCAAACCCTGCAGGGATTTTTACATAAGTTAAAGTTTGAGAACTGCTATTTATGTAATTAGTTTTGTTATCTTAATAAATTATAGATAAAAGCATCTAATCATAGATGATATATACATCATATCTGGGCATCAAGCATACAGATTTAACCTAGAGTTCTACTTAACTTTGCCTTATTGTTATTTTCTAAAATATATACTGATTACCTAGAATAATATCCAGTAGTCTCCACACTTACCTGTGAGAAATATCTTCAAAGACCCTTAGTGGATGCTTGAAATCAGTAGTACCAAACATATTACTGTTTTTCCTACATGTACATATTGATGATAAAATTTAATTTATAAATTAGACAAGTACAATCTAACAACAATAGCTAATAATAAAATAGGACAATCATAAAAAATACTGTTGGTATACCCTGGAGGCTCAGGTCCTAATATTGCTGGGCATGATCAATTTGATAACCCAGATACATGACCTGGTTCATGACCCAGGGCCAGGGGGACTACCACCAATTTATAAATAAACCAATAAGTAAAAATCCTTTCCCTTCTTCATTCTTAAAAAAAAAAAAGTATTTTTTCTCCTCTGCCTTACTTACTCTCTTAATAAAATAAAATAAAACACACTGGAATAAAGGTTATATCATTGAAATCTCTCTCTCAAAATATCTTATTATGTGTAATATCTTTGGACAGCAGGTGACCTCAGTAACCAAAACCACAGATAAATGTTACACTTTGTCTTCAAGTAACATTAAAGATCATCTTGCAGTCTGTTCTCATGTTTATAGCTGAAGATACATAAATGAAAGTGAGTGATGGATTTTAGAAGATAAAGCTGGATTGAAATTCTATTGACAAACAGTCCAGTGTAATATAATTTCATATAAGAACAGATAGTTTCTAAAGTGTGTTTATTTTGCTTGATATTTTAGATGTGCACTGTCCTATAGAACTTTATGTGATAATGGAAATTCTCTATAAATGAACATACCAAAAATGGTAGCCATCATGTCCTTGAAAGGAAGTTAGTATAACTAACTAATTTAACTTTTATTTTTATTTAATCTTAATTTGCTTTAAACAACCATGTGAAGCCATTAGTTACTCAATTAGAAAGTGTAAAACCTAAAAAGCTCAAGAACAGATGGCTTCAGTAGTAAATTCTACCAGCTCTCAGAGAAGAATTAGTACTTACACATTTCAAAATGCAGTAGAATAGGAATTTAATTTACTAAAGCATATCTACTATAGATACATTTAGTTTTAATAATTATATAATTGCTTAAAAGTAATTGATTTTAAAATACTGCATTCTCACTAGATGATGTTTTACAGATAAAATGATTGTCATAAAATAAAAATTGGTATAGCACTTGCTAGTTTAAACAAATTTTATCAGCTAATTCAACTTTTTATTATTTCTAGCTAGAAAATAGAGAAGAGGGACAGTAAAAGGAATTCTAGACTATTTTAAGATATAATCTTGTTTTATATCCTCAGTTAGTAAAAGTCATCACTCATGGTTTAGTAAGCCTTTATATTTTTATGTACATCTTTTAATGGAAGTGAATTATCTTCATGTAGAAGTTAAAAAAAAAAAAACATTTTAATTTCCTCTAATGCTGGCTTGGCTATTGGAAAGCTAAAATAAGTTAATATCAACATTCATTTTTACTAGACAATTTTACTTGCAAATATAATTTGGGAAAACAAACATGAGCTTAAATTTATGACCAATGTAATTCCTCACCACTATAGTAACTATAAAGGCTAATAATATAGCTTTTTCCCTCCTTTATCATTCTATTTTGACATGAGATTTTGACTCTCAGTGTGTCTTCCAGAATTGGGGGAAAAAAGAAAGGAACAGGAGGAAGAATGCAAGGACACACACATGGATTGAGTTTGTATAATCATTTATAGATGAACAATAGATATCAGAATATTTCCTCTTTATTAAGTGAAGAAAAGTTAATGGAAAGGTGACTTTAGCAAAACTAAAATACATTATATATGATATAATATGAAACATTGTATTTAAAATCATGAATGTACATATATACAATAAATTTACATACAATTACTTATAAGATATACAAGGAGCTACAATAACATATGTAAAATTTTTATAAGTATTTTACACTCTGCAAAATCTAAAACCATTTGATAGAAATAGATCATATTAGACCTAAAATGATTTAAACAATTTTAATTTAGGAGAGATTTTAATTTTTAAAGAAAATTTAACTAAGGTAAAAATTTTATAAAAAGGTAAAACCAGACTTTTTCCAGTGAAGAAGATAAATTCAACCATTTAGTGTTCCTTAGTCTCATTCCTAAACTTCCAGGAGGCTCTAAAATCACAAACATGATTGGAAAATCCCATGAAAAATATTTCCTCTTCTCTCTGTCTCTATCTATATACACATACTCATATACAAATAGAGACATATGTGTATATATACATATATATGTTACTTATGTTTTTATATATGCAAATGTACAGATATGTATATATATATGTCTTTATCTGAATTCTGGTTTAGGAGAGTGATAATTTTTTTCATAAAATTGTATAAAATTTGATGGATAATTTTACAGATTTCCTATTTGTCATGTTATTTTCATCTTGAAAAACGTGTGCTTTTCAGATTAACTACAATAGGAAAAATTACCCATTAGTGACAAAATTGCCAAATAAAACGATCTCTTTAGTTATAATGGCAGTTAGCAGTTGGAATCCAGGTCTGTAATAAATAAAACTTTATTGTAACACTGTCACGTATAAATGCTTTCATAATACAATGAAATAATTGTCTTCAACAGAAAATTTTGAACTCATATTTATCATCTGACAATATCATGGAAAAAAGTAAAAGTTTCCCAACAACTGATCTTAACTGAAAAAGACAAGGTATAGAGTAATTAAAGAATTTCAGTTATTCCCATTTTGATATATATGTGGATTAATAATGACCTCACTATCCTGATCCAGTTAATATCTTCTTAATTGCATTAGATTAGGAGTTAAAAAACTATTGCCAAAGACAATTCAGCTGGCAGATTGTTTTTGTATGGCCTTTGCACCATACAAAATATTTTAAAAGATTATTTGAAAATACAAAGCAGGAGACCATATGTGACTAGTAAAACCTAAAATATTTGCAATATAACCCTTACAGAAAGCAATGATCAACTAAAAAGTCGTCTTTCTTTAGAAATGGGTTTAAGATAAATCAGATTCTTTAAAAACCTATAAAAAATACAAAAGATTTCACTTAAAAGCTCTCTTAAAGATAAAAATATTTAATGTAACTGTAAATGGTTATTTTGGAGAAAAGTTCATTTGAGTAAATTATTAAAGAAGATCTCTTTACAGAAAAGTTGTCTATTATTTTTTGTTCTATAGAGCAGAATTGTAGGACAGAGGCAAGTATGTGGAAGCCACAAATGTGCAAAATTTGCCACAAGTAACAACCTTCAGAAATTGTGTGTCATTATCAAATCAGAATTATTTGTCAGTAATATGGCAAGATGGATTAAAATAGTTTATTTTGAATAAAACATAATTAAAGACTTCTATAATAGCTTCAATTGTTAAGAATATTTTATTAAAAATTATATTGTAACTTATAGTTGATTATTTTAATAGATTATCTGCATAACTCATTGTAAATATATTTTTATGAACACTTCAAAATTTTCATACTTTTTGTCTCTATAGGATTTAATTTCTGATTTCTGTATTAGCAACTTTGTTTTAAATGCCTATTCATTCTTGGCTTTTTCTCCTATTTGATAGCTGATCACTGAAAGGCTGATTTGGAGCCTATGCAGTTAAATAGAGATTGTCACCTATGGAGGTTCTATTTATGACACTTTCTTTGAAATCAAGAATGCGGACATTTGGAAGTCTTTTACTTTATGTTCTTTACATATATCCAGAAGATTCTTTACAGTTCTTAACTGAAAAGTATAAGATATTCTTCCAGAAATTCCTTAGATGAATGTCAGATGAATGCTCACAGTTTCAATATTTAGTGTAGAATTCAAAGTTTCACAACTGGTCTAGCTTTCCTTTAGCATCAGGGATGCTTGAAGGTGTGGTTCCGACCTGAACTCGTCTGCGACATTAATTCAAGGGTGGTATATATGTACACTAAATAGAAGATACAGCAGGGTTCTGCTCAAAATGCTTCATAACAATCCAAGCACAGGTACCTGGTTATAGATAGTGTTCATTGAACAATATATAATTGATAACTAATTTATGACTAATATGTAATCAGATACATGATTCCATCTGGATATGGGGTCTTTTAAATGTACATCCAATGGAGTATTTGAGTAGTAGATATACAACATGAACTCTAATGTTGATGGTTTCATTTTGAAGGTGTGTACTCTGCCTAGTCTATAATTTGATGCCCAGTAGACTGTGATTGAGACATTCGTTTTTACATGTCTGGGAGATCAAGAATTCTACCATGCTATACATGGAGTGCATGCTATGTAACTGTTTATCCTTTATTCTTTCTTGTTGATAAGTAAGTGTTTGGGCTATGCCTATTTAGTTTTATGAGTCTGATTGCCAATTTAAACCCAGGAACCCTGTTGTTGGAACAGTGTGAACATTGCTGCATGTAGACTTTCATCTATTCCTCTTAATTACAATATGATAATGCTTTAATCCTATCATAAATTTAGTCCTATATTATATATCCCAGTAATCCTCTTTTTTGTCTTTTTCAGAAAGTAATCACCATGCCAGGTTTGCAATAAATAGTCCCTAGGTCTAGAGAATGGCAGAAGAATAAGGGTTAGTCTTTTCTTAAATAAATTGCATAGCAATGTCTTTAATCCTGCATTCACTCCACACTGTCAGGGTAAATTGCCATTGTCATTTCCTGATCTCTGGGGGGAATTCATTACTTCTTAGGATTTCTTTCTTGGTTTTCCATTCTGCTGATCCAAAATTCAACTCTCCTGTATCTTTTAATTTGCTGCTTGTCTATTAGCTTTCTAGTTTTTCAATACTGTGATTTTAATTTTATTTTCTATTTTTGGTGATTTTAAATTTATGTTAAGAATATTTTTATTATCCTTTTGGAGTAAGTGTTCCTTATAAGCTTGTTCCTCAAACTTATTTGTCAGTCTAATAATGTTTAAAAAGTCTCAAAATAACTATAAAATTCATGAAATAAATATATAGAATCCAACAGAAAGCAATTTCAATTGCATTGAAAGTATTTATAAAAATATTTAAACAACATTTTTGATATAAGAATAAATGTGTCTCTTCTCATGTGTTAAATAAAAAATATTGAGCTGTTGGACTAAATCTTTCACAATTTGCTAGTGATCAGTATGATTTAAGTTTTTAGATTTGCAGTAATTAAACACAAATAAACCTGCCTGTGATTTTTTAATGATTATACAGACACAAAAATTACTAATAGCACTGGGGTTTGTGCATGCACATAATTTAAGGAAAGATCATTTTCAGGAGAGGTTACTGAAAAAATTATACATATATATATATATATATATATATATATATATATAACCAAGTTCAAATGTACTCTTGTTTAGGTACCCTTCTTATGACAATCTGATTTAGAGGGCATTCAATTATATAGGAAGTAAGTATGTGCTTTTTTAATGTTTTACCTTAAGTTGGTATCTTATAAACAAACTTATAAACAAAAACGGTTATCGATGATAATATTCATTGAAAAATATTTGTTGAAAATACATTCAAAGGCAGGAGATAATTCACAGTCTCCACAACCACTCTTGTAAAGGAAAAAAAAAAAGGATTATATATATAACAGATATAATGTATTATTTTGAATGTATTTATGCAGCAGAAAGCTACCAGAATAAAGATACAGTGCTGATATTTAAGTTGAATTGAAATCTATTTCTGTTATTAAAAGAAGGTCATGCTCCAGTTGTTGAAGTAAGTGGGATGAGAAAAGAAAACATGTTTTGAAGTTGTCATTACTCACATTGTGGAATTTCTAATGTAATATACCAGAAAGCATGAATTATGATTTACTGGTCTATGAGCTCTTTCAAATATGCAGGAAATAGAGCCTCTATGAACATTTGCCATATATTTGTGAGTTTTGGAAAATAACCTTTCTCAGCTGATATAATTCTGTATATTTTCCTTGTATATCCCACTACAATAGAGCCTATATATATGCACACACATACATACACACATATATACATACATATATATGCTTACATATTTATATATAAATGTTATGCATATATTTAAAATATACATGTTTTACAAATACTATGCATATGCTAAAATAAATGCCTGAAATACTTTATTAAAATCGGCAATTATAAAAAGTATACCAGCATATAGGTTTGGTTCATTGGAAGTATAATAATATAGCTTTTCTTGCTGCTTTCTGTTAAGTACAACTAAAATAATGCAACAGAAACTAAAAGACAAACGAGTGGTATGAAAAAGATGAATGTTTGGACACCCCAGAATTGGAGAAGCAACACAACAGAGAATCTTGTGTCCCTCCATGTCACAGAAAGAGAGAATTACCAATCTAGTAACCAAACGCAGTCCAAATAGACTCAGATAATCTCTGAGTCAACTGGGAGTCCCATTAACAACAGGCAGTCTGATATAACTGGTATTGTTCAAAACAGGTGATGGGGTAAATTCTCTCCTCCAAGTGCAGTGCTTAATCTTTACACCCTTCAAAATACAGTGACTGGGGAGAAAGATTACCTCATCACAGTAAATATCTAATTAGAGAAGTCTCTTTGTCCTTTGAATCCTAAAATACTTCTCTCCAAGTGCTTTAGATTTCCATTTTTGCTGATGCAAGTTAGCACGAAGGTAGATGTTTAAGCCATGAAAATTAGTTCTTATATTTGTCTGAAAAAATCTAAGTGTTGACAGCATTGTAGTCCTTCTGAAGACTCTAGGAGAATCCCTTTTCATGCTTTTCTATCTTTTAGAAATGGTCCAAATCTCAACATTTTTACCTTCAGCTTCAAGTCATATGATTCAAATCCCTGTTTTTGTCAAAACATATTTCTGATGTTTTTGTCTACATTTTCTATCATATATAGACACGTGATTATATTTAGAGGACCCAAATAATCCAAAACAGCCTTTTTAGCTCAAAATGATTAATCATTTCCCAAATCTTTTTTTACCATGTGAAGTTGCATATTAGTGCATCCAGATGTAAGGATGTGGATGTCTTCAAGGGATGTTTTGCCTATTTCGGTCTTCTCTATGGCTTTCAATATTCATATCCTCTCCACATTTAACTCATTCCATATTACCATAATTCTCAGTTCTTTATAATCATTTTAAAATCTGAAAGCTCCCATCTAAACCTTCATCAAAACTAAAGTCTCAGATATGTAAACTAGGTCTAGAAGAATGTCTTATAGCCCATTTTGAGGCACAATTTATCTCCAGCATGGAATGTAAGAAATTAACTGCTCTCAAAATAAATTATGTGAGGCATAAGATAGTAATTAAAGACATAATGATTTAAAAAGGGAGAAGAATGTGAAGATAAAAGGTCTAAGAAATTAAATAAGTCAACCTGATGATTTTTAGGAAGTTTAAAATCCTGGAAGAACCCTATTTGACTCATAGTTCTGCCTTCACGCTTCTTGGTTCAGTGCTTGGAGTCATACCTCTTTTATATGAAAAATAGCATGTGTTTTCAGCTGATTAGCTTTATCAGTGAGTTGCTTGTCTAAAGAATTGGGGAGTTTTTCGGCATTACTTTATTTCCTTTTCTGTCTCTTTGAATATGAGTAGGAAGTGTTATATTGCTAAGACATTCTTAAGAATCTTGTGAGTCACCTATGTATATACTATGGATATATTTTATCTTTTGTTATATGTTACCATTTTCCCAGGCTTTATTTGTGTTTAAGAAGGATTCATTAATGATCTCAGAGCAACAGAATGTTGTAATATCTCCACTTACTCTTTGTCTCCTTTTATCTTGTAAGAACATTTTTTATTTGATTATATGGATCTATCCAGATCGTGCATGATATTATTCTTATCTCAAGATCCATAATTTAGATACATCTGTAAAATCTTTTGACATATTATATGTATTCACAGATTTGAGAGATAAGGAACTGAACATCTTTGGGAGGGGAATTTTATTCCTCTCCTACAGTTGCTGGGGGGCCCAACCAGAGGAAAGTTCTTCTCTACACTCAGACAATGCCAGCAGGGGTCAGAGGATTGTGCAGAGATTGTAGATAACTGTAGAAGATAAAATAACCTGATAAACAATCTGAAAAATGATAATGTCTTTGAAACCAGAACAGACAAAAATAGGAAGGAATATGTATATTAAACCTAAAAGGTGACTGCTTACACTTTAAATATGGTTAATACAGACCCAAGGAAATATACAAAATATCATATATAAAATGGCCAGGCTACCATATCAAAAATTACTCATTTTACTAAGAAACTTGGATAAATTAAAACAGATACCATACCTAAATAAACTAAATGTTCTTCCTATTGACAAAGTTTTGAAAGTAGTCATCTTAAAATATTTTAATAATAATTTAAAATTATCTTGCAACATAAAATAAAACTGTCAGTAAATAAATATTATAAAATCAAATATAAATAATAGACTAAAAAGACAAAAGATAATCTCACTTGGTTCGAAATACACTGTGATGAGTGCAGATATTTGTATACTTGTGGAAAATGATTATAATCATATAACTTGACCATTTATGCACTGAAAATATAATATGAATAAAACCTAATGGAAAATGGTTTCATAACAAGAACATCCACTATGTGTAACATTAGATTTACAAAGAAAAAAATAAATTTAACTTAAAAGGGTATTTAGCAAAATAATATCTGAAAAATCCTATATTTGAAGAAATAGTCAAAATGTTCAGTAAATTCCAAAAGGATTAATTTAAAGGAATTCCTGACTAGACATTTCATAATTAAATTTTGAAAATTAAGGACAAATACAAAACTGGAAGAGACTCAGATAATGACACATTATTTATAAGTGAACATTGATTTAAATAACTGTAGATTTCCTATTTGTAATGTTAGAGGCAGAAAGAAACTGAATGAAAAGTACTGTCAACCATGAATTCTATATGTTGCAAAACTATCTTTTAGGAAACAGTAATACAGAGACAATCTTAATTGAAGAGTAATGTGTCTATAATAGACCTATTGATAAAGACTGATTAACTCAAAGTCTGGGGAATAAGAATCATGATCTACACATTTAGTTCTGGGAAATGACCCTCTAATCTTAGCCTTCTTTTTGTTTGGATTTTGTAGTTCTGTCTCTTCTTCCCACAACCTGAATATCAGATAATCCACAGTCAATCTGTATAAAATATATCTCGACAAATTTAACTTGCTTTAGTTGAGTCTAAACTTTAGATTTGGTCATATTGAGGGGCAGGTCCAAACAGATTAAACTAATAAATAGAGTAACAATCAAGACATGCTGTACTTTACTTTTTTAGTTACATACGAGTCATTATGTCACTATGTCTTTAACTTGCAACAAAACTTCCCTGAAGTCAAGGATATTGGAGTGATATTTTGAGTTCTAAGTAGCCTTTTTAAGGCTTTTGTTTAAGAATTCATCTGTTCATGACTTAGTGGTAGCTTTCATTTGCAGTATTTTACTACATTGAAAGCATATTTTGTACATTAGATTTTTGAAGACATAATCATATCACATCAAACATATAGTTTTAATCTCTACTTAACATGTTTTATAATTGTTTACAAACTGAACAGAATAAAAAGGACTTGCTAGTTGATTGATTAACAAATCATTGTCTAGTTTCCCTCTGTGCATGATTACTATTAGAATTATCTATACCACATACATTTACCTAAAAGCCAAATATTGTAATAAGTAGTTATATATTCGATACATCACAATCTGATATATGTATCAATGTACATATTTAATAAATAATAAATCTACAACATTACGAGGGTAAATAACTTGTAATAGGTCATACCTTATACAGCATTGATCAGTTACTATAATAAGCTAATCCCAAATCTTAGGGAAATCATAAAATAAAAGTTTGGTTTTATTTAGATCAAATTCACTGAACATGTTTCTAGTCAGGGAGCTCCCCTAAATTCTCTTTGAGTTGGAAGTCAGAGTCAATGGCTGATGCCATGTTGTAACTCTGCCATCTTGTGGCTTCAATATGACCCTGACAGGGAGTTTTCAGTCAGGGAGAGAGCATGAGGAAAGTATATTCAGCACTTATCACTGGGTTCTGGAATTGTAACACGTTATGTTAGACAGACCTAAGTTCATGGCTCTACATATAAGATATGACAAATGAGAAGTCATAATAATATGTATTTCTTAGTATGTTAGCAGTTTCTTAAAAAAATTCTTACACTGAGATGGAAATTAATCTCTAGTAGTCATCAAGTCATCTAAGATGCAAAGGATGAATAAGATTATAGATGAAAACATATGGCTCTTAAGACTTTTCTGTCAAACACAAAAACAGGATAAATAAGATTTTGTGTTCTATGTTGTAGTAGATATTATATTATAGCATATAGCAATACTATAGTGTAGAATTATAGTATTTGGTATATATCAGACATCAATAAAGGTAAGTTATTGTATTAAAGAATTGGTCTCAACAAGTTTAAGGTGATAAAAGGTGATTCACTTATTACAAGGATCAAAGGATATGCTACAGAATACAGTGATGGGGATGGAATATGTTTATGAAGAATGAAAACACAGAAAATTGAAGAGACGTAAAAACTATAAAAAAAGAAACAAATATAAATACCCTGGTGGCCTGGCAGATAAGGACACTAGACTTAGTAATCATATATTCTAAGGACCCATATTCAAGACCCAGGGTGATGTGGGGAAAACTAAGATGAACAGCAAAATAAAAGAATGTTTTCTTCCTGGTCTTTTCCTGCCAGCCTACCTACCTGCCTACTAGGCTTCATGCCTGCTTGTAACTTCCCTTTTTTTAAAAAGAAACAAATAGAAATTCCATGACAATAAAATATATATAAATTAAAAAAATTAAATTCACTGGATATGTATAATACCATATTGTACATATTACCTGTAGCAAAGAACAAAAATGGAATTTAGAAAAAGATATCTTTAGATGTTAGATTTCATAAATATTAACTTAGTTTAGGCATATTAGGGAATTATTTAAAGAAAGTCATAGAAGTAAGGCAACCAGTAATGTATATTTAGTTGGCAATATGTCCAGTAAGATCAGTCTGTAACAATTTTGTCATAATATAAATATGTATACATGTAAATCTGTTTCATTTGTCCTTATAAAGTTATATGGCTATGTCTCCTACATATCCATGGAGGTTACTTTTTCTGATAGCATTTCATAAAATAATGGAAATAAAATGCTAATTTACTCCCAAATTTCTGTTGGTTTAAAATATTAAAAACTGCAAGGTCAATTTTAAAATATAAAATCCCAAAATATTTAGCAAGAGAAAAACACAGATGATACAATACCAAAATAATCTGAAAGTTCTCTGGGGAGCAACTTCTTTAGTTTGATTTTTTGTTGCAATATAGCTTACTAGTATAATATAATGCTGACGGTTACAGCAAGTAAGACAAGCAAAATAACCTGAAAATGGTTTATGGTTTGCCCTTTATACAACTTTGATGACATACATTAATAGGTGTGTATTAAGGTTGTGGCAGACTTCAGGAAGGAAACAAATACATGTAAACACGCACATACAAATTAAATATACAAGATGAAAGAAAGTGATATTTATGTATGTATTTATAAAATATATATCTTACATTGTAAAAATAGAACACATTATAGCTGAATATTCAAATTTAGATCATGAGAGATATATATTTACATAGATATAGATATCTATCTATTTCTATATAAATATGTCATTTTATTCCTCTTTTTAGGGAAAAGCCTATTCAGATGCTCTTCCCATTTAAAATTCTTGTTATTATTTGCTATTGGATTGTTTAAGCCCTTTATATATCTGGATATTAATCCTATATTATATATATATATGGTTTGCAAATATTTTCTTCCGCTCTATAGGCTGCTGTTTCATGTTCTTACTTATATATTTATGTATTTTGAAATTCATAAATTTTTTTAGTTTGATGTTAACACACTGGTCTATTTTATTTTGTTACTTGTGCTTTTGGTGTAACATGTTGAATTTTTAATGATTTAAAATAAACTTGCCTAAAAACAGATACTAGCATTAAAGGGAATAAGAAAAGAAAGAAAGAGATGTGCTGATATAAAATACAATGATGAAGGAAGATAAAAAAATGACAGCAGCAAGTTTGAAGTAGTATAGCAGTAATAACTATTCTTGTTTCAGATAAAAAAGGAAAATACTGTACACATTGAGGATTTTGTTGCCATTTGGTGATAGGTAGGAGAGAGTGGGCGGCTCTTCAGGTTTTTCTGCAATAAAGTTGTAAAGGTGGGATATTTTTGGAATCTGAGAAAATTCAATTTTTAGTTGCACTGTTCATACTGTTAATCTTCTGAAGAAATCCAACTGTTATTTCTCTTACTGCCAATGCACTAAATTATTGTTGTACAGAGCAAAACAATGATAAGATTTGAACAAAACAGATGGCTCAATATTGCTGAAAACTTATGTTTTTAACCATAATCATTGTTGAAAATGTTCAAGATAAATCTTTATATTTTAGAATGCTTATATATGTTGTAATGATTAAAGTGCTCTAATATAATTTCATATCATTTTAGTTATGATTTTCTAAGAACTTTATAAAAGTATAAATGATGTATAAATCATTTCTAAAAGATAACAGAATTAAGAATTCTTATTTGTTCAAGGATGTAGCCAACTTAACTGTATAATGTTCCTTGGTACATTTGAATGCTCTTTGAAAATTGCATCAACCAGTCAGTAGTTACCTTAATTAAATTAATTGGGACTTTAGGATTTGAGTTCTTTTAATTTGATAAAATTATTTCCCATGTGAATTTCTATTACATTATCTTACTGAGTAAATATAATCATTGTGCTCATTCTCATTTCTATGCATTATGTTACAACTTGTGATATACTGATTGATGAGAAAAGACCTTGTTCTTTTGAAATCACCACTGAATGGTGGAGACTTGGATATATTTTGAGGCTGTTCATTTTATTAAATTATTATGTAAGTATCAAGTTATAGATAAGACTTGAGGTGCATGTAGGTCAGAGCATTAAAGTAAAAATTAGTAGGTCCAGGAGACTTTTGTGTATATATGATGATATTAATGTATTTTTTACAGAGAAAGAGAAAATTTATAAAAGCATAGATAGGAAAAAAATTTAAGTCTGTGAGACGGGCATAAGAAAAAGCAATGATTCTGTATAATATGTGGTGTAGGCAGTCATATAGAAACATGGAATATTCAAAGAGCAGTATATTGAGAGGTAAAATTTAGTGCAAGTGGTGTCAGGACCTTGTTCGACATGTAAAACACTAAATTTTATTCTGCTTGTAGCAGAAAGCAATAAACATATTTACAGTTGTAAAATTACACATTTATTATAATTTGAAAATGAGTTTAAGTGAGAAATCACTGAAATCATAATAGACCACATGCATGTGAATAATGATATGTGCAGCCTTGAATGATTAGTAAATATATAAATAAAGGAAAACATGAGTATCTATTATATATGTTTGCATATGCTTAAACATGGACTAGGTGGAATCATATTAATTTAGTTTTTTAAATTTTTAATTTAAAAATAATTATTTTTAAAGTGATCAAAAACAATGAAAAATTTTTAGTCTTCAGATGAAGAATCTAAAACTTAGAAAACACAGGTGATTTTCTAAGAACACACAGGAAGTAAATACAGATTCTTCACTTATTTTTGTTTTCTATAATTTTTATTTCTTAATTGAATAATATAAAATTAAACAGATTCCTCACTTGAGCAGTAATAATTTTCATCAGAGGATACCGTGATCACTTTTGTGTTTAATTACTAGACCTCTATATTTAATTGATTTTATTGAAATAACATTGCATTTAAATATTATATATATATATTCAAAGTGTACATAATAGTCAACCAACATCTGTTTGTAATTTGTCACCTCTAAAGTAATTTCCTACTCTCTTATATTCTTCATAAACTCAAAAAAAAAATAAAATTTCTCTTTACAAAAAATGAGTTTCCTACACATTTTTAGCATTCATATATGTAGAGTAGCATTTTAAATGATTTGTCTGTTCAAAGAGATCAATAGCTTGATATATTGTGGTCTTACATTTAATAAAACTAATATTATATCTAGCTTTTAATTACTTATAAAATCATATGATAACTTGTACTCTAAATTTAATATTGATTTTTTAAAGATTGAATCACTTCTCAAGCAAATACTTATAAAAATATTTCAGTATTTATTTGAAAACTTAACAGAATACTATACATATTAATTAAAGCAAGCAGATGATTTGTCTTCTGAAAGAAAAACAAACAAACTGGGACACTGATTTTAATTTGTTAGTACATTTTCATTGATTTTTCAAACAATAAGGATTGTTATGGATAGAAATACATTATTAAAGATTTTAAATCTTAGTCTAAATCTTTTACATGCACATTTCCCCATTAGGGAAATTTCTGATACTCAGTCTAATGTACGTCTGATGTGTTTGTATGATTTATTCATTATCCTTGAAACTAAAAGTAATTTAGTACTTATATATCTGTATTAATTTGCATCAATGTTAGTGTGATAGATTTTTAGTTAATTTTTACTCAATTTTTTAGTTATTTTATTTCACCCGGTTTTCAAATTCTACCCATGTTGCTTGTGTCTCCTTCACATTCTACAATCATAGGCACCTTTCAGATGTGCTTGTCCATTTCATCACAATGGTTGAGGTTGACTGTCTCACTGATACCATAAATCAACACATCTGCTTGGGGACCTGCATGTAAATTTCGATATAGAACATTCTGAGAGAATGAACATACTTTAATTTATTAAGTACTGCCAGACTGGATTCCAGATTGCATGAATTCCAAGTAAAGAATGAAGTTCTACATCACCCCAAAGACCTTGGTATAATATACTTTGCATTTTGGCAACCTAATGTATATTAAATGGTTCTTCTGGCTACTTAAAATCACATTTTACTGAAGTGAAGATGAACACAAAATTAAAATTATTTTTGTGTATATATGTATGTGAGTGCAATATTTGTTTATAGACTTAAATAAATAAGTACAATGAAGGGAAAAAATAAAAACAAAATCAAAACCAAAGTTCAATTGTTTTTGCTTTTGGTGTGAGGATGTGCATTTTATCTCTCGTTAATATGTAGTAGTATCTATACTTTCTTTTTGGTTTCAGATTTTATATATAACTTCTCCAGAATTTGACTTGCCCATTAATTCCATCTGTAGCATTGCACATGAGCTAGACATAGTCACTTTTAATTAATTCAGAATTATAGAATTTCATCTATGACTTATTTGCGCTTTTGGATCTCTTTCAGAGCTATTTTGTTTAAGATAATAAGACGTGTTTCTGTGTTTTTTTTTCTAATACGTTTTAAATTTGTCTTTCCCATTTATGTTTCTTATCCCTCTAGATGACATGTTGTACATGATATGAATACTCATTAATTTTGTTCCAAGTAGAGGGCTAGTTTTAAAACAATAATGCCCACACTGATATGTAGTGATTCTTTGGTCATATATTGTGTTCTTATATATTGATATGTCTCTTGCTGGACACTCAGTTGTGCTTTTTTTATTGTCTGTTTTTCTGTTCTTTTCTAGGATCACCTGGTTGCCTGTGTTTTCTGATTACCTATTAATTAATTAATTTATTCGTTTTACTATAATTGGTATTGTATTTTAACATTTCCCTATTTCATCGTTTAAAAATTGCAATGCTTCCATTGATATTTGCTAATTTTTTAACTAGGAATTTGTTGTAAATTTTCTCTAATTAAAAATCCATTAGATGTTTAATTAAAATGGAATTGGATTTGTAAATTGCTCTGAGATGATCTGGTATCTTTAACAAGTTGATTCATGCCATAAAATGAAAACAGTATATAACTTTATTTATACTGTCTTTCTGAAAATTTAACCATATTTTTAAAGTGTATTTATATATAGTTGCTTTTAATAATTCATGCAGAAGTGTTTTATTTATAAATACAAATAACAAGACACTAAAATTCATTCTACATATCAATTATACATAAGTTCAAAATTTTAATGTTATTCAAATGCTCTATTATATGCCATATTTTACTTATTTGACTTGACATGATTTTACTTTGATTTATAAATGACTAATACATTTTTCATCCTATTATATAAAACTTTTAAAGAAATATTTAAATGTGTTTCCTTGGGGCGACTGACTTGTTTTTTTACTCTGTTCGAACTGTTTTTCACACTTGTTTATTTGCTATATCACTGTTTTCAAATCTTGATTTATTTTAAATATTGCAACAAGGTTAAAAATAATCTATATCAGAGAGTTTGTCATTGATTTTTATAACTACAAGTGTACACAAGAGAAGTAATTATTTCAGAAATCATTTGTGCCATCTTGCATCTATTTTATTTTGATCAACTTTTATATATTATTTTCCTCTTTTTTCCATCCTCTGTTTTATAGATCAAGTTCTTGATGATTTACATGTTCTATTTACATGTCACACATTATATTTTATACTTCTAGTAGCTACTCTTACCGTGTCACTATTTTACTTATAATAACACATTTATCACTGCATTTGGGTTTATCAACTTTTTTCAAAATGTCTCTTTATGTTACTTCCAGATATACAAATTAAAACACATTTCTTTTGTTCTTTGGTTTTTCATTCTTTTCTCCTCCATTTAATATATTGTACAATTTTTGTACCAAATTTTTACACATCTCAGGATATAAAGTTGTAAAATTTTATTTTTGCCATTTTTAGACAAGAAGAAATTTATTTTCATCTCTGCTCACTCAACATACGTTGTTGAAGCACTGTTTTAGTCAGTGTTCAATCAGAAAAGCAAAAACCATTTATGGTGCTTTAAACAGATGAACTTAAAGATAGAAATTAGGTACAAATGTGATCTAAGTGTAGGCCAGGAATAACGAACCAGGTGTCTGAAATAATTGCAGGAAGCAATGACTTTTCTAGGAAAATTATATTACTGAGTTCCCTAGATGTTTATACTGTGAACTCTGCTGAAAAATTCCAGATTGTCATCATGTTTGTAATCAATCTGCATGAATAAGTAACAATCCAGGAGCCTGACAAGAAACTGAAAATATAGTTTGCTGAAATCCCAGCATTTCTAACTCACAGGGATTACAAAAATGAAAACTGTGGCACTGAGGGAAAAGAATCACGAATATTCTTCAAGAGTGTTTTCAAAATGATATCTGTGTGGTAAGCATTCTGAAAACTTGAAATAATGACATTTTTTTCTTTTTTTTCCAGTACAACTGCATAGCATTTTCCTGGATATAAAAATCTTGTTACAAGCATCTTTTCCTTCAATATCCTGAAAACAACAGCACATTTTCTTAAACTTTGAATGTCGCTGTTAACAAATTTGATGCCACTAGAATTCTTGTTGCTCTGTAGATACAGTTTTTGGAAACCATAACTTTTGTTTTTATTCTGATGCAATGTAATTTCACTATCAGTTGGTTAGATTTACTTTCTTTTTCTATGCTTTTAGTTGGCTTATGTGTTCTTTTAATCTAAGATCTCACATGTTTTCTTTCTTTCAGACAATCCTAAAACATTATCTTTAAATTATCTTGTAACTTACTATTTTTTAAAATTTTGATATAAATCTGAACATGAGAACTACCCTCAAATATTAAGTGCACAATGCAAATTGTAGTACAGGATATTTTTATAATTTATTTGGCTTGCATAATTAATATTCAATACTCATTGAACAGGGATTGTTTTTCCTCCTTTCCCAGCCATCGACAACCTCCGTTCTGTTTTCTGTGAGTTTGACTCCTTTAGATGCTTCAGATAAGTGGAATCGTCTAGTACTATATTCCATCCTCTGACTCTGGTATTTTATTAGTTTCTGGCACTTTTACATCTGTATTATAAAGGTGCTAACTTTATAAATGTTTTCTGAGAGTATCTGGTTGAATTTTTTTCAACTTAGTGAATTATACTCTATTGGAATCATTTTACTGGTTACTTCTTACATATATTGTTCAGTGTGGTGGTGCTGTTTTTAATCTATTATGTTATGCCTTCTGTTTTCTGATGTTTCCCACGTGACTATAGCACATTCCACCCTGATAGTGCCAGTGTGCTTCTAGATTACATATTTCTACTTTTATCTTGTTTTTATTATGTACTTTGTTTTATTGTATATATTTATTGTATAACAACTGTGATCTTTATATAATCTATTGTTTCTTCTCATTACTTTCCATTAAGATCACTAGTTTCTTTTATTCAATGAGGTTTGACACAAGTATGATATACCACCACCTAGTATGCAGCTCTCTTTCTGAGTTTAATGACAAAAGAGAGAAGAAGAAAGGGAAGGAAAAAAATGAAAGGAGGGGAAGTGAGGGAGGGGAAGGAGACAGTAGGGGTGAGAAAAGTTGGAAACTGGTTGTATCTTGGGATCAAGAGCTACTGATATTAAAGTGAGGACTCACCTGAAAATGGCTTTCATAGTCTGAAATCCATCAACAGCCTTTTGGGAATCATTTTTCTACTGTTATTTTAATGACTTACCATTTCTAAGCATTATATCTTGTAAAGTTTGGGAAGGGGCTGCATTACAAATGACTCCATGACCCCAACAATTCTTAAAAGCTTCCCACACTCACCATGCAGGTATGTCAACACATGGAGATTCAATTTGGTTGCCCCACTGTGGAGACAGTGCTCAATGCTACACTTTTATTTTCATTATTATATAATTCTATTACTAGAATGTTGCATTTCGACCACTTGAATTTTCTTTATTTCTTTTCCTTCAATGTGCCTGTATAACCTTGAAGCTTAGGAGGCCAAAACTGAAGAGGTACCAAGAAAACAAAGTAACAACAACAACAAAAATAAAACCAAACCAAATATTTTAGTAAAAGCCTAGTTCATGCCCAGTGTTGTGAGTGCATCACTGAATTCTTTAATAACTATTTTTGTTTGTCTAAGCCAAGGATTTTGAATTACTGGGTTATTTAAATTATTTTTGAAATTAAATTCAAACAGGGTGAACTTGTAGTGTTCTGCAAAGACGTCTTTAAATACAACAAAAATATTCTCTCTTCAAAGGCAATCAGGCCTACTTTAGCTAGCTGGAGGTTTTAATATTAATTAGTTTAAATTGTTGTTGAAGATTATTTTTATCTTGTTTTTCTGTACTTTTTCCCCCTCAGGAGTGTTTTATTGAAAACAAACAAATGCATCACATATAGCAAACACATGCAAACACTTTAGCTTGTTAACAGTGTATGTGAGCAGATATGAGAATAACTGCTGTGGTACATATTCTTGAACAAAAATACAAATATAAAAATGGAAAGAAAGGGTGGATAAAAGAAAATTCTCTTTTTCCATTCCTACAGGGAGATCACACATAAAGAAACTTTTCTTTCCTTCCAACTGGTGGGGTTCCTCAGTGTGATGGATGTCTCCAATTCCAAGCAATATTATAGCAAGTAGCTCAGCACTGCTCTGCTCAGCTGTGAAGGCAAGGTAGTGTATTTTCAAGTGGCACTACAGGGAAGCTGAGATTTTTCTTTTTATATATCATTTATAAATTGATACTGTAACTTCACCAAGCAGTATTTTTTAAAACTTAATGAGGATAAAAATTGTGTGCATGTTCATGTGTATACCTGTGTATGTCTGAGTAAGTGTAAGTTTAACATTTGACGTTTCTAGGAATTTGACACAAGCAATAATTCAAGCAGTTGAATATATTAGATTTTGATATTTCCCCCTTTATTTCTTTGAAAAAGCTAATTTAAATTTTTATATTGAAAATAAAAAATGCAGAACAAATGAGAAAAAATATTTTATTGTTTGCAGTTATAAGACACATTGCAGTGTGTATGTGTGTATGTGATATAATGTTTCAGATACTCTGTCTATTGTATAGAGTTACCTAATTTAGAAGATGAAAGATTAGATTCCCAATTAAATTTTAATTTCATATAAATAATAAATATGTTTTAGAATAAAGCTGTCCCAAATATTGCATGAGAAAATTTATACTAGAAATTATTTCTTATTTATCTGAAATAAAAATTTAGCTAGTAATTCTAATATTTTATTTGCTAACATGATATCTATCTCATAAAAAATCATTTTGAGGAAAATATAAATTATTTCAGTGTTTGTGTGCATGATTCCAAATACTTAGGAGGATTAAACAGTCTTAAGAATGAGAAAAATGATTCTTTTCCCAATATCTTTATTTTAGTAAATCAAGCAGTGAATTATGTTCCATAAAGGTCAATTGGTGACTATACCATCTGCTCTGGGTCCCTAGAATAAATCTCCTTCTGGGATCCTGACACGCATGAGTACGTTGTTTTTACAAAGACCAAAATCTTATATTGTATTCTTGTTTGATCCCTGGCGTAGATGCCAGCAGCAAAAGCATCAGTAATGGTGTTGTGGTTGATTTCTGGACCTGCATAATAGTAATTGCTGCCAACACTAGGAAAAAAGTTTCCTATAGGTGAAAAAAAAAATGAAATATTGCAATTCATGTGTTGTAGACTAATAGGTAATGCACCCAAATACTTTTTTGCCAGCCCTATTTACCTAGGCCCTAGGTTCTATTGAGCTTTAACTGTTAAAGTGTCCCAGTTACACGCTCCCCTCGAGAACTGTACTGAGAGAATAGAAAGTTCTAAGGCATGTCTCTCTTATGGGGTCCCAATTACCTGTAGGAAATGAATAATTGATAATAGTCTGCAAAACATCTTATCTCAAGATGGGATAATGTTCTTTATGCAATTAATTAATACCCCAAGTACCCTGTGATATCAGGTTAAGTTTAAACTTCAGATGAAACAATGAATTTACTTGACTTTCTATCCTCCTCTGTTCTGACAGCTTTCACAAGAGAATACTACCTGAATAAATAGCTTATACATAAATCTCCATCTTATATCCTGCTTCTGGTCATCTCAGTCCAAAAGATTATCCTATTGTTATTAAAAAAATATTCAGACAAAATCAAAGAGAGGGTCAAAGAATTGTTGATCATAAAACCTTATAAAAGAGTATACATAATCAATAATATCTTTACTTCTTAGCTCCTCATGGCATAATACTGCAGGTTTGCAGTCAGAATAATTATAAGGTAAAGGATAGAACTGAATTCTTAGTGTCGAATTTAGCGTAATATATACAGATACTGATTTACAGTGACACAAGCTTTAGAACTCTATAATTTTATAATGTTGCTTCAATATATGATTTAAAGAAAATAATAATTTCAGAATTACTACCACTGTGTTTAATCTAGTAGCCTAAAAGTGTCTAGGCGTTAAGAAGAGTGGTTATAAAGGTTTAAAGATAAATGTAGCCTTTTTTTAACTGCCTCGAGCCAGTTCCTCCTTTGTAGTATTTTACTTAACAGAACATCACTAAATTTTGAACTCCAGCTGATTCATATTTGTTTCTGTATTGGTAGACCCCTCTAAGGTGAGATATCGTAGTAATAAATGCCACTGTTTTTGATCCAAGGTGAAGATAAACCACTATTAATGAGTTCTATATGTTTTCAGTAGACATATGTTACATTGAACACAGTGTACGGGGAAAATTTGTAGCTATTAACAAGACTAATTTTCTGACAATTAAGATGAGGTAAATGCAAATGTGTATATATTGCAAGATAAGTCAGAAATATCCTTCTCTGATATTCATAAAAAATAAACACAGTGAAGAAAATTCTCATTTAGATTCTAATTAATAAAAAAAAGCACTATTTCCCATGGTGAGATGAATTTATAGATACTACATTTAGATAAGGTAATAACAATGTCCCACATATAGAGACAAAGGGCGGAAATACTGGGTATCTTCAAAATAGAATTAAAGAATACTAAGGTCAATATTATCAGATTAAATTTGAACACTTCCATACTGATAGGTATATGTAAGAGATTACATAAGACTCAAATATAGTCCACCCTGGTGGTCTACAGGATAAGTCCTCAGAGAGGCTTAGTATGCATACATCCCAATGAACCAAATTCACCACCGAGGCCTGGAGGAAACAATCAAGAGGAGCAATTAAACAAAATGTTTTTTTTTAAAAGAACTCAAATATATAATGACTTTCATTTTATAAAAATGAGTTGCCTCCTCATAACCCTTTTATGAAAATGTATGAATAATAGTCTGTATGGAGACTTTTTAATAATAAATTGCATATTATTATCCACAAATCTTAACTGTATTCAAATAAACTAATAGTATAATTTTAGTGATTACTTAATAATTCAACCTGGAACCATTTGAAAAAAACAAAAGTCACAGAACCTTGAAGGAAATAGCTATAAAAAATAAAAATTGACAGCAATACTAAAGGAAACATGCATTCTCAGTTATAGATAACTGAATTCTGAATCATGGCTCTGAGTTAATGGTGATATATATATATATATGTAGATACATATATGTAGATATATACGTATATATATCTACATATATGTGTGTGTGAGTGTATGTGTGTATTGTCTGGTGTTTCCCAAATTTTATTCTTAGGCAGAAAAACTGGTGAACCTCTGTCAATTAGTAGTTCAGCAGATCAATTAACTTGTGCTTATATAACAGAACACACAGTCTAGTACCAATATCTTCTTAGCAACATCCTGACAGCAATGGCTAAATCTTCACAAATCTGAACTAGTTAGAAATGTAGGCCTAAGCAAGATCAAAGATCCAGTCCTTTCTGATTAACAACAAAGGTTAGAATGCCATATGTATTTGTCTTATTGTGTCAAGACAACTGTTAACTATTCATCGCCCCTCCCCCCGCAAAACAATTCTTGACCTCATAAGATGTGCAGAAAGGTTTATAGAGTTTTTAGAGCTGAGATTCTGTGTGATCTGTTGCATGTGTGTATCTGACATGTCACATAAGACATACACCATTGGGTACCAAGGTCAGTGCTTCCTGAGAGTATCTCCAGTTCAAGAAGTCACTTAGCAACTAAAATTATCTTAAACTTGTTCCAGCATTCCTTGAACAAGTATCTAACTCTAAGTGTTTGAGTTTTTTTAAGACAGTAGTTTTCCCCTTTGTGTCTTGGCATCAGTATTTGCTCTGAGTCTTCAATTAAGTTAATCATATTTTAATGACAATTTTTGATGAATTAAAAATAAGGAAATTCCTGATATTTTTCTCTAAATTTGTTCTTTGGGGAGAAATTGCACATATTAAACCATATTTCAGTCAACAATTCTTATAATAAAAGATAAATTGCTTTATACAGAACTCCAGTTCAAAATAGCGCAATTTCAAATCTCCAACTTGGTTCAGACTATACCTTCAGTCTCCAAATAAGATTTATGACTCCACTTGGGACTTGTATTACTGGGCAGTGAGGAAGCTTTCCTTAGGGAAGGGAACATGTATCTCAGTCACGACAGAGTTCTGACAAATTTTCTCCTAGAAAGAATGGGAAGATTGAGAGTTACCTTAAATCCCCTTAAGACTCTTTTGATGGAAACCAGTGAAGCAAGTTTAAGGTAATGTCATTTTCTGCTGTTTTATCAGTACTATCTAAGATAAATTTCACCTTCTCAAATGCAATACATCAGTATTTTTAGTGATAGTGTAACAAATAATCCCAAATAGAAAGTTGTTCAAATTCCTTTGTCAAAATTAATTGTTTTTCTGGTATTATGAGACCTAGATAAACTATAATTCTCTCAGAATGACTTAAACAAATTTATATAAGAACCAACTATAAGCAAATTGAGTCTCTTGATTTTTGATGTATTCTGTAGCTAAGAGGCTATAAACTATTTAAATATTAGTTCACCAAAATCCTTCGTAGACCAGATTCAGAAAATTGTATGTGCTACTACCAAATTCTCACTGAATATGCTTCAAAAGTTAGGAGTAAATGTTTTAGAAATAAAATTCAACAGAAGAAACTACACTTTTATCCTTTTCTGCACTTTTTTTCTTTTATCATTCGTCCTTACAGTTTTGTTCTTTTGAGCTTTTTAACTGACTGTGACAATGGCAGAGAATGTTAAAGAGGCATATCTTGGTTCAATGTCAAGTAATAATAACCTTTTCTGGTAATGATCAACATAGAAACTAAAAATTAACCAATTTAAAGTTTTCCTTTTGACTTGACTGACAGTAATCTATTTTCTTTGCAAAAGGCTCTTTTAATATTCATGCACCCAATTCTGTGAATATGCAAACTCCTCATTCTCTCTATATGAAAAACAACTAATATAAAGAGAGTCTTGCCTTGGATTTCACCCTCATCACTTTTGAAGTATTTGGGTATTTCAGAGTATTCTCTTGTGTATGATATATCTAGCTCAATTTCAAAATCTTTGACTATGGCTAAATGTAATCGAATGTGTAATATTTTTGCATTAACATTCACAGTGAAAGTTCTTGTTTTGTGAGTTTAATCATAATGGGTTTTTTTCAAATACTGAATTTTTCTCCTTAACAATTTTTTTTTCAGCATCAATTAAATATATGCTCTTGGATTCTCTTTTCCTTAATCAAAAGAATGGTCATCATGAAATATTTTAGCCTCTCCACACACTCTGCCTGTGTATATTGTCTTAAAAAAAAAAAATCACCATTTACCAAACTTGGAGTGCTTCTCAAAATGGAGCAAGTATGTTATTTTGTTAATTATATTTTCAAGGCAAAAGAGTCATTCCCCATGCCACATTCTCAAATACAATCTTATCATTTTGTGGAACGATTTTACTAAAACTTCCATCAAAGCATCAGGGAAGGACTTCCTTTAAATATATATTAAATCATTCTCTTTTTTTCCCAAGTGTATTCTAAATACTCTCGGTAAGCTGCTATCTGCTCAATCAGTCTCAGACCTTTTATTAGTTTCTTAATAAGTAATTGATACTAGACCCTTTGGAACTCTTTCTCTCAGCTTTACAGTGTAATTTCTCTACTTTATAAAATGGCTGGGATTCTGATGGTGCCAATGATCAAAGTTCAACTCACTATAGGTAAAACAAAAAGGAATTTAATTAAGTTGTGTATCTTGGAAATTCACAAAATAAACCTGTGATCAGGCAAAGATAGACCTATGAGTTCAAAGAATGTTCCAGCTCTTACTTAAGGTTCTGCTTTTTTGGTGTCACTGATCTGTTTGATTCTTCCAATGCAGGGGATTCCTCCTTGTGTCAGGAAATATGATTATTTAGCAAGGTCAACAAGGGACCAAAGCATATCTATAAAAATTTTTAATATTTAGTACTAAAATATTAAATCAACTGCCTATAAGGAAAAAAGCAGAATGTCGAGTATTCAATCAGATTTTTTTCAACTACGGTTTTGTTTGCTTTCATGTCTTGAAGAAAAATAGAATTTGAGAGGTTTAATAGATTTTGAGAGGTTTCCATGGTCACAAAGAAATTATCTCATTTTCTTCTTTTATCAGTATTTTCAATATTCATTAATTTGAAACTGAGTACTTAACAGTTTTATAACTCTATATAATGATTATGGTATTTAAAATACGGCCTCATATTCATGTGAGAGTGTCTAAGTGGCCCGTTTTTTACTAGAAGAAAACAGAAGTGGAGCAACACAATTATATTCTGTTTCTTACTATCGACATTATTTTCCATAACTTTAATATTATGCAGAATTATTGATATTCCTTAATTTAAAGCATGTATTACATTAAATTTAATTCATATGTATTATACGAATTTTATTTCATGTTGTCTTCCTTTCTACTTTCCTTTTAATGTCTATTTTGATGAAAACCAGAATGAGCACACCGCTTCAGAACTCATATAACCTTTAATATAACCATATTATTGACAAAATATAAACAGATAATGATATAGGTATTAAAGAAAGCCATGGATGAATAGCTGTTTCAAACTTTTGAAGTGAGGGAGCTTTATTAAAAATAAAAATTTATTTTGTAATTGATAAAAAAATATGTCACATAGAATCTACCATACTATATATCTTTAAATCAGATCAGGTTCTTTAAATCTTCTTTAAATCTGAAGATCAGGTTCTTTATACCATTAAGCCTCTTCATAGGAGCCAAATATAAACATTTCCCAGTTCCAAATCTATTCTTAAAATGAGAAACTCGTTTTCAGTAAAATTTTATTGATGATTGGTTATGTGCCATATACTGTTAACAAAATTGAAAAAGTTGAAAGGTATCTTTCAGGATCACTCAAAATGAATAGTCAATGGAGCTATGTATGTATGTGTAGATATATATATATATATATATATATCTACACATACGTACATACACACACATATATAATGACTATACACACTTACATATAGTTGACTCTTTTTGCCTGATATAGCCAGTCCTCTTCTCCTTCCCCCTGATAACCAGTAATTTGATTCTACAGTCTATTTTTGTTTGATTTTGTTCATTTGTTTGCTTAGTTTCTCTATACACAACATATGAATGAAATCATGTTATTTATCTTTCTCCCTCTGACTTATTTCACTAAGCATAATTACCTCAAAGCTCATTCATGTTGTTTCAAATGGCTGCATCTTATCTTTTTTAGTAGATGCTGGTAGTATGTTGTTTATATATATCACATTCTCTTTATTTATTCATCTGTTGATGGGTACTTACGTTGTTTCTGGCTCTTGCCTATTACAGATATTATGGCAATACACATTTAGCTCTCTCTCTCTATAAATCTTCAAATGAATTTTTCTTTTTTTTATAAATACATAATAGTATAATCTTTTTTGTCCCAATTACCATGAATTGTATATGCCCCATATGATATTTGATACATGATTTCATTTTCCTCTAAAACATATATAACTGTAAGAAGTATAAATTATATGTATATATATATGTATATATATGTATATATATATGTATATATATATGTATATATATATATATATGTCTTTGAAACAATAACGACAAAGTAGACTAATATACTCTCTACACCTTAGGTAAAATATAAAATATTTCCAAAACTCTAGAAATCTCAGTGATCAACCTCTTTTCTCTATCCCTCTACAAATAACTACTATAACTTTTGTGATAATCATATCTTTTCTTTTCTTAGAGAATATCTCTCATGCATGCACCTATAAATGATATGGTTTAGTTATGTTTATATATTTTATGTGATTTTCATCTTTTACATCATGATTTTGAGGTACATTGATGTGAATTTAAGTGGCTGTATAGCTTTTATATCTCTAATATTGTATGTCTTGGTAACAACACTCATATTTCTTCTTTTATTGATGGTCATTGGGTCATATCAACTTGGGGTTAAGAAAAACACTGCTATTAATATTCTCCTGCATGTCACTTGGTGCACAAATGCAGACATTTCTATAGATTATGTCTTAGGACTAAGAACACTATGTGGAGGTAGATGCGTGATTTACTTTACTAGATAAAGCCAAACTGTTTTGCAAAGTATGTATGATAATATTTACACTATCCAGCAACATAAGAGAATTGTCATTGATTCTCAAATATACAGATACATCCTGGATATATTTTTTAATTACTGTTCCTAGTTCAATTAATCTCTTCATAGATAACCTAGGCTCCTATAAACAGGATATTAATCAAATCAATTTATTAAATCCAGGAAAAATTGGCAAGAACACCACATAAAACCTACAATGCACTTTATCTTGCAACATCTGAAATGCCACACAAAGCCAACATTTCAAATATAATGATATGAAGCTGAGTAATTTGGTTAAGATGGTGACACAAGTTGCCTCTATTTTAAGGTTACATTTTTTTCTTTCTTTATTTAGAAAGGAAACTCGGAAAGATACACTGAAGCAATGCTTGCTTGACTAGGCTCATTTGTTTGGTTTCTCTATACACAACATATGATTATGTTTTTCTCCCAATTTTTTCCTTAATTTCATCATTCATATTGATGGAGATTTTATAATATAATTTTTCATACCATCTTTTATTTCATATTTATTAGCTGGTAATATTTTTAAGGAAGACAGACTGAATCAAATATTTCCTCTTAAAAAAAAGACAGGGCAAATTCTTACTAATTTTTTATTACCAATTTTTCCAATAAACATCTAATAATAGAAGCTTCAATGACAAAAATGAGTCATTTTTAATCTATTTTTGTGTGTCATTATGGACTCATTGGTTTATATTTGCTTGATATCTTATAATAAATGAGAATCATTTACTGTTCAAGTGTGATGTTTATGCTCACCACTATGATCTCCATTACTTGAGTGTCCTTAGACTTGAAGCCACCAAATTTACTCTAAATAAAATCAGTCACTTTATGGTAATTACAAATGTCTCTGTTATTATGGCCCATATAGGCAAAACCAATGTGTCACTACGGCAGAGCTGCAGGAATGGAGAGTGGCTTATTTGTCTCAGAAAGTCATTGATACTCAAAAGGGAGAGTACTGGGCATGGATGCTAACCCATGGTTTCTTGGCTTTCTTTTCCTGCCGTGGAACATCTGTCATATGAGAAAGTTGTGAAAGAATAATCAAGATCTGATTTTTTACTGACTGCTATTGGACTGATTTTCTGTCCTACAAGTGGTGGCTTGGTAGATGAAGCAAATTGAATTATCTGGCTGTTGGTCTGAGACAAAGCTTTTGAAACATGCACCTGGGAAAAAGTGATGAGAAATATTTGTCTGTCTCTACCCGCAATAAACCATTGTCTTTGATAGGGACCTTCCACAGAAAGTGAGTCTTAACTTGTCTGAACCCTTCAGTGGTACTGATTTCATCATGCTGTTCTAAAAGGAAAGGTACTAGGTCATGACTCAATACTCACACACTTTCATTGTTTTTACTGGGGTTTATTAGATTTTCTTGAATTTATATTCCTCCATTTTATGCTTGCTCATAGGGCAATTTGGTATAACTTTTCCTTTTTTTAGAATTTTCAGAAGTTACAGTTGTTTCACTAGGAGAGGGTTCAGAAAATCTTTCCTCTGCCATTCTGAAAGTGGGTCTTCCATAATTATACTTTAATACATTATATTCTGAGACACTGTGATATTCTAAATACATTTGTTTTGATGCCATTTTTATTGGTGTCAAATACTAATGTTGATATGCTAGCTCTGGAAACCTGGGTAAATAGTGCATGATATGTTCATTCTTTATTATTTTATTATTTTAATTAAAATGATGATTAAGCAATCTGCATCATCCTTCAATACACTGCTGTGAATATTACTACAAATTCGATCACTCTTTTCTTTGATTGACTGGAGCATAGAAAATAAATTTTGACTGCCCAGTCTAGTATTTTATTTAAGATAAATATATTTCCTCATTGAAAAGTTATTAGTAAGAAATATTAAATAAAAATCAAAGTCCAACACCTAAGATTCCAGGGAAAGTATCACAGAAAACAGGATCCAGGGCAAACCAGGAAAATTGCACCATAAGTACCTTTTGTTAACTTGTGACTGATGCTTTATTTAGGCTCTCTACTTCATTCTGTATTATAATTTTAGCATCATTTTCCTGAGTCCTTTGAATCTCAGAATACATATATTAAAAATATGGAAACCAATTCAAGTAATCTAAGCTATATTTCACAAGCTCTGTGGTCCGTACTACACACAATCCATTTTTTGTGCTCCCTGAATTATCTATTTTATTTATTTCCTATTAATTCAGTTTTCAATGTAAATAATCTTATCTTACAGTTTTTCTTATCTGTCATCCTCTGTGTGTACTGTTGGTGAGATGATCATGGAATATTTATATTTATGTGCACATATATTTTCTATATGTAGACATAGTCTGTGTATATTATGCATATGCTGTATATATGTATTCAGACATATATATATATGGATAAATATATATGAATAAAGAAATAGATATAAATATTGTGTTTTCTCTATATAGGCCATGGAACCACACTAATCATTTTGATCATGTTGTTCATTGGACTGACACTATTTCCAAGTTTGACTTATACAAATCACTGAACATCTTTTTGCTCATCATGAAATAGTCATCATTTGAACTAATAGCAATATATTGTTTCCTCTATTGATAGCCCACAGATTTTTCAAAACCTAAACAATTTGAATTGTACATTTTAAGCAATAATGAGAATGACAATGTATTAGAAATAGATAGTTTCTGTTTCTTTTAGATTAGTAGCAGTCCACTTAGGAAAATATGATGTGTTTATTAAAAAAATATCATGACATTTAATTAATGTTAACATTAAGTCTCAGACAGTGAGTGATGAAGGTACACTTTTATTGTAGACAACAGCAGTTAGTATTTGACTATGAAAGACTATTTTTACTACAGATATTATATCCAGACTCTCTTATTCTTTTTTACAGGAAATTTATATTTTACATTTTTCAAATGTTGGTATATTTTAAAATATTCTGTTAATAATTATTTGTATTCTATTTTTAATGTTGATAGTTAATAGAATGATAACTAAGAATAGTGGCATATACAGAACATACCTTATATCAGCCATTGGTGTGTGCATTTTATATATATATATATATTCCTCTTCTTCCCTCTGAATCACTCAAAGTAGTCAATAATAAATGGAAAATTTTAAATAAATTGTTGGCATCAGACATGCAATGTATGTGTAATTCTGGTGAAAATAATGGAATATCCCCTGAAACTAACTTAAATAAAGATGCTTTATTTTAGTCAAATCTTTGCATATATATGTATTTTGCTTTGCTGGAGATTTCTTGTGTATGGAAAAATTTACCAGGATATGCTATGCTTGATTTAGACAGAGTACTTTAGGTAAATAAATATGGAATAGTGGATTTTTGAGGTACAGTTCCTAGAAAATGTCACATAAGCTGTGCAAATAGGTTTAAAGTGGAGGTGTTTCAAGGTTAGCCATGTTTTCTTTAACTGAAGGTGATACATATAAAACTTGTATTATCACTATATTAATGTCGGTTTCAGTGCATCCAGGTAAGGCAGGATAGTACATAAAGAGATGTTAAGGCATTTTTAGACCTCACCTAACAACTTCTCAGTATTGATTTTAGTTTTCACTTGCATTTATTATAAAATTGGATGGGGGTATCAGTATAGTTTGATTTATTTTTCTGCTATTTTGTGTGATATTCTACCTATGAATGATAACTTTTTAACTAAAAATTAATATAGGTACTCCAGATCTTAATCTGCTTAATTTTCTCTCCTAAAACTCTTTTATCATTTAATTTTAAGTAGCTTAAATCTAAACTGTAAGGAATACATTTTGAAAATATTTACATTATATATTGATACATTTATGTTTTAAAAGAATAAGAAGTCATTTGTCTTTCCCTTGAATGTTTTCTAAAAAGATTATCAGGTTGTTTTTTAATTCTGAGTTTATATTCTGAATTGATGAAATTATAAATGAAATCTTACCTAGAAACTAGGTTATCTGTATATTTTAATTGCTTTAACAACAATTGTGCTTCCTGTGTTATTACTACACTTTTTCCTGATTCCCACATTACTTCATAATGGCAATTTCTCCTCACTGAGGTCCAGGGTAATAAAAATGAATATTTACAATTAAAATATAGCTAGTCACGCAGACTGAGCACCTGATGCCATTTATGATGAACAGGTGGATGTTTATTCAGGCATGATTGATGTACCAGCAGGAAGTATTTCAGTTAAGTATCAATGTCATTGCCATTAGAGAAGATTTAAGCAAAAGCAAAAGACACACTTTCAAACATGACATAAGAGTTTAAGGCATCTGATTGGAACCAGATTTGCGAGAAAATGGGTTAAATTTTCTTGATTACTCAATAAAGTAAGAGCAAATAGCTTCAGAAATAGATCAACAGTTTGACCACTGAAACAGGCAGATGATATTGTTTTTTGCTAATTTCTCTGTGTGAGTGGAAGATTACATTGCTTAGGGGCCTAGCGAATGAAAGTAACTAGGGAAAATGTTCTGTACTTGAACTAACAAGAGCAGTTATTTTTAGAGAAATACATGCAATACAAATATTTGGATGAGAGGTGGGAATAGACTATGAATATGAATGACCTAAATATATTTTCGTATTAAAAATACTCTGACATTATAATCTCTAAGTACATATATATGCTTTCAAAACAATTATAGCAATTTAATGTAGACAAAATTAACTCATGTTTTAGTACCAAAATAACACTCAACAACAGAGTATATCAGCAACCATTCACACTGAATGATGAAGATAATTAATCTAATTTTCCCTCTGCTTCATTTTGTGTTCTATTAGCTTTCTTATTCAAACTTTCAAGTCACAAATCTAATTTAAAACCTCTTAACTAGTCTAACACATAATGTGTTCTATCTGCCTTCAGTGTCTAGAAGTGAGCAGCAAAACTGGAATACTAATTTGCTTCAGAGTGTACAAAACACTCAATAATCAAATAATAAAATCCTGCACAGCACTTCTTAATGACATGGTCAAATGACTCCAAGGCTTTGAAATGTGAGCATAAGTTAAAAAACAGAACAAAGAAGAATAAAACTGTGTAAATAAAGAAGTGGGAAAAATTATTCAAACCAGAGTATTATTTCTATATCTCGGGTCTCTATTCAAAATGGTCCCTTTCAGGGTAGCAAGACTTTAAAATAAGCGATATAAGTTTTGATTAACAACTTTTTTTAATAATGCTGTTATTTTATTGCCTACACTCATATTTTTTGTCTCTAGTTCCTTTTTTCTATCAGAAAATTGTCTATATAACACACACATAGTTATGCAATTACTATCATTATGGTTTAATAATAAAATTATTTTTCATAATTTGCAAAAAATCTTTATTAGTTTTTAATGGGGGGGTGGTTTCTTTTTCCTTTTCTTTCTAATTATGTTCACTTCCTCTTTGGTAAAATAAAATTTATTCGATATACTCCCTTGAATTCGAAATAAAAAACCCACATTTCATAAAATGAAGAAATAGGATCTGTCAGAAAAATTAACCATGTACTGAGTGATTAAACTATTTTGTGTAGGAATGTCATTTCTATTTTGTTTAAATGTAATGCAATTTACCAGACCATAAAGAACTCCTTAGATGAAATGGCTGTTTCCAGGCAATGCTACTCTGATGCTGATTGCAATAAATTCTGACATCTATGACAGTTTTATAATTCTTGTATTCTATGCTCTGAAGTGTCCTTATTTTGCTGAAGGCTTTCTCCTGGGAAAAGACACTAAAGTTTTGTGGACTGAAAGGATGTTAAATAATTTGATGAAAAGGTAATATCACAATGAGAGGCAATCGTGTTTCTAATTTGCTGTATTTTAATAAAGGAAAACATTTCCAAAGACCTCTACATCTGGAATTTAGAGAATATTAAGTTGCACATATAAATAATTAGGTAAAATATAGGGAAATCATAAAAAAATGGAACTTAAATTATATCTTTAATAGGACCTTCTGTTCCCTGGAAAACATTGTATGATAAGGTATAGTAAGAAAACTTTGTTCCAAATATTATGTACCAGACATTTGCAATGGATTTGAGTACAATATTTTTAATAAACATCACCGTGGGCTAAAAACCAGAAATATATGTCTTGCAGTGATTTTTATCATGAATAGTGGCCAAGAACTTTCATATTTATAGTAATTATATCAGTCACACCCTAGTGGATAACAGTTGGGCGCAACCATATACATCCCAAGGCTCAGAGTTTGTGTCCCAGGACCAGTGGGAACAAACAAGTCAAACAACTGAGTAAAATAAATAAAATGTTTCTTTGTCCTCTCTCTTCCTGCTTGAATCCCTCTGCTTGCCTTCATTCCTGCCTGCACATTTCCTTTACATTTTTTTTCTTAGAGCATGTTTAGCAAATAATATCTGAATAAAACATGTAGGAATCCATAAATTGTCTTTAATAAACTCTATCTTTCTATTAAAAACAAAAGTATAAAATGTAAGTTTGTAATTAGCTGTGTTATATTAAGTAATTATCCAGAAAACTTACACAAATGGGTAAAATATATTGCCTATGATATTCATAAAATAGAATCTGAGTTTATATTGCTATTAAGTAGGAAAAATAATAAAATAACTGCATATTTATATTGACAAGTTATAAAAATACTGACATATGTGAATACACAATTCTTTTGACCTACAGGTACAGAAAAAGGGAAAGAATTTCAGTTGGGTATGTGTCAATATGAAAAGAGGCAACTCAAATGAATTTTTTTTAATTTCTAATTAATAAATATTTAATTCATATTAAATTAATGATATGATACCTTTAAAGAATATAGAACCTTAAAGTGCTCACTTTTTTTATTAGCTAAACATGAATTAATCTTCAAAAATATATAAAAGAGAGAAGCTACCTTAATCGGTTATTTGAATCAGGAATTATTTTCATATAGTATAAAAAGACTACATGGAATAGATGAAAGAGAAGTACCAATGTAACTCATATGTTTAAAGACTTTGAAATTACATATATATTAGATTAAATAATTGTATGGTACAATGTATTTTTACATCAGCAATAAAAACTTTCTTCTGTAACTTACAGATTTATAAATATGTGACTGACCATCTTCCTCTATATGTCATTTTTTAATTAAGATTTTTTATCTTACATTTTTAGAAGGTTTGAAAACTGTCTAATGCCAGTTGTTTTTATATTGACTGGGTTCAAGATCTAGGGCTGAGAAATTTTAGCATTGCTGTAAACCATGAGTTTCTATAAATATCCTTGTTTTTAAAATCTATAATTTTGTTATATATTGAGTCTTCTTTAATTTCTTGTATGGTTTTCCTGGTTTCACCTCATGCTTTTTTGTGTGTGAAGTTAGTTTGATCTGAAACTAGACATTATAAACGTTACCGTTACAAGTGGCTGAATTTTCTATTAATGGGTATGGAGCTTTACTTCTTCAATAAATTATATTACTGAGAAAAGAGATGTTTCCTTTCATTGTGTATTTTTGTTTTGTCAGAGAGGGCCTGGGTAGAATTTTGTCTAAGGCATGGACCTCCTGAATCCTGTGATAGTTAATGCCGGTTTCAAATAAAAATTCTCTACTTTTGAACACTTAGCATTTGACTCATCAATTCTACTTCTAAGTAATGTACAAGAGAAATAACATTTACCTACAAAAAGTTTGTATGTGAATTTTCATACAGCTAAATTCAGGTTTATCAAAACCTTAAAGCAAAACAAAAATCCACCAACTGATGGACAGAAAACATAAAAGAAAACAGATGAGTATATGTCTAACTCTGAAATCTGGAGGAACTCATGAAGCTGGAACAAAAGTTAATATTTTGGAGAATGGAGGTATTCTACATCTTGATTAATGTGGTGATTCTATAGGTGCACACATTTTCTAAATTAAAAAATCATATATTAAAACAGGTACATCTTATTATATATGAACATAAACTCAACAAAGTATGAGTTTAGAAAAAATATACATATATGCACACTTCTGAATTTTTCTTAACTCATTTGGGGAGTTAGAGTAACATGTCAGAAGATCCAGGGTTTGAAGTCAATATAAGGGTTCAAATCAATGCTCGCATTTGTTACAGTGGTCAAGTTAGTAGTCTTCCTTGTCTTAATCTCCTCATCTGTAAAATGGAGAATGGTGGCATGTATCTCAGCTGACTGTGAATAACAATTCCATTAAGAACACCTCTGACACAGATATACTAAAAAATATTTAGTTCCCTTCTCTCTCATTTGATACACATTATACTTTCAGAATATTATTTAAGTGATATTGATCATCTAGTGATACATGTAAATTATTCAGTAAAAATTATGTTTTCTGAGAAGTGTAGAGGTTTAAAGTATATTTTACATTAGTCTGTTAATACTTGCACATGTAAAAGTAAAAAAAAATAAGCCTGCTCTTCTTTAATATGGTTGTTTGATGATTACCTTTCCAATAAAATGAGCTGTGGCTAATCATAAATCAGATGGATCTGATTTTAAGTATTCAGTAGGTTAGTTAATGACCAAAATTTGATTGATCAAAGCTAAACTAACTTCTGGTTATTCATTCATGATTACAATTTCATAGTTTTTATGTTAAAATTATGTACCATAGTGGCTTCTCAAAATTTTCTTCTCTGAAAAACAAAAATAGGTAGGTGTAGAAAAATAGAGCATTTGAGCAAAAATATGCATGCTAGAGTCAGTGTTGGAACACACAATAAAATATTTCATAAAATCTGCCGTTATTACAGTCTTTAACATTTAAGCAAACTTTAAGAAGTTATTTAGCTATTCCATATAAATTGAATAGATTTAGATTTTCATTTTCTTAGGCTATCCCATTTTCTAATAAAAATCATTACTGTATCCCATCCTGCATCATTAACTGACATCTAAAATTCATCTGCTGGTGCTATAATAAATAGCCTAGGGAAAGGCTATATGGGAGTGCATAGCACATTAAGTAAGCTTCTGAACATAGAGAAGTAATAATTTTATACTTTCTTAGAGGACATTATATAAAAGAAATAAACAAGTTTGAGGATAGATAATGAAAACTATTTCTGGAAAAGGAATATAGTATTGAATATATTTCAGAAAATTATTTTGAAACATTCTTTCTCTCTAGCTGTAATTCCTTAAATTATGTCCAAGCAAACTCTCTCAAAAATACAAAACAAAAGAACCTGTAATGCTAAATAAAATAAACATGTTCATTTTCTTATTAGTCTCTAACAATGTGTGCAAAATTGTATTGCAAATAAAAAGGTATTTTTCAACTTACATTATTTTTTAAGGAATTTGAAAATAGCTACTACACTCTGAGCAGAGTGCACAGAAATCACCTTTTAGATAATATCAAACTATTGTTTTGTTTTACACTCTATCAGTCAAAGAGGATACATTTTGAAAACATGGAAGGAATTATTACTATAGAAAAATAAAACATTTCTATTACCAAACTAGTAAAATTATACATGTTGAGGGCATTCTGCGAATTGGTCAATATGCTAAAGCATTTTTCATCTATTAAATTACTTTATCTTCATTAGGTTCATGCAATGGGCAGTAATTTTCCATCTTACAGATGATTTACTGAAGATCAGCATTGAATAGATGATAAGTTTTTAAATAAAATCCAAGCAACATACCACCATCATTTGTACCCTTAAATTTGGGAACAATCATCTAACTGTAATAACTAAAAGCAAATTTAAATAGGAACTGAAACACTCAAGAAAGTGCTGAGTGGTTTTCTCATATTAATATCCTTACAACTAAATACATACTCAACAACTTACGTTAATTTTGCTGACATGCTAACTTGTTAATACTGAGAAAATTTTGACAAACACTCAAATACATAACCAGTTAAGATTTGTTTACATATATAATAATGAGTTATTAAAAGAAATTGCCTTATTCAATTGAATGAAGGAGGTTGTGAGATAAGTTTAAGTGTACAGTACAGATCAGTAAGGAGACCATGAGGAGTCCTGGACCACACAGTCTCAAGTGGCAATTAACTCTTTCTCCAGGATAAGTCTAAGACCTCTTTCAAAGACTCTCGACTGATTTAGTCAGGTCTGTCAAAAAGAATCTTAATTAAGCATCTCAAGATAATCCCTATATTTAAAGTTAAATAATTAAAGAGTTTTACTACGTCAGGAGTTCTCTCTCCACTTTGTCATATAATGCAATCTACTCATCGAAGTAAAATCTCTCATATCTTACCCACACTAGATTTGAGGATATTATAAATATGTACACAAGGGAATGGGGATTCAGGATGTCATCACAGAATTCAGAGATCAATAAGTCATAGAGAACGCAATAACATCTCAAGGTGAGAAAACATATTTTATCATCAGTCTGAGAGAGAAAAGTCATGTAATTTATTCCATCATTTTTATGCATTGATAATTTCCTTAATAAAACGTATCTTGCCTAATGTGACAATGCCAGGTGTTACTTAGAATATCAAAATAAGTAGAAGGAAATATTATCAACTCCGAAATCTCAATTCTGTATATATATATTTTAAATGAATTCTCACACAAATCCACAATAGGGTATAAGCAATGATTCTCACTGCATTTATTTATTTATTTATTTGGAAGTAGCACATAGCTGAAAGCTCTATATTTATCCATGTCAGGGAAACAGGCTAGCAAAACTGCATATGAATAAAATAGAAGTAATAACACAAAGCAAAAAATCATGTAAAAAATTTCCAGTGATAAAAGTAAATAAAAGAATGGTATCTGTATCATTTTATATCATTTATATTATTAAAAGCCTCACTTATACAAAAAGGTATATAATTCATGATTTTATACAGATAAGATCCTTACTGTAACAAAGACACAATATTACTAAATGTATATGGTATCCTAGATGAATTCTGAAATTGAAAAATGGTATTAGGTAAAAAAAAGGAAATCTAAATAAGGATAATAGTTAAAATAATATAAAATATTAGTTTATTAACTGACAGCTGTATCATACTAATAAAATAAAATATGTCAATAATAGGGAAACTGGATATGGGGCATATAAGAAATCTAATGTCTACAAATTGTCTATAATTTATTTTGAAATGAAAAGCTATTAAAAAGTAGAAAAATTCACTCATATCTACTTTTAAAACTAATTCAGCCCATCTTTAAAAAATAAAATTGTTTTAATCAATGTTACTGTTTGTAAAAGAAAATTTTAAAGTAGTTGAATAGAGCAAAGTGAAAAATGTATTAGGATTGCTTCTTTGAAAAAAGAATCCATTAAGTTACATTTGTATTCCAATGAAATTTTGGCACCAGACTCAATGCTAGTTTAAGCCAAAATTTTCCCTTTAGTTTTTAGAAGGTCTAAATGTGCTTTCCTTCAAAACAATCTCAATAGAAATTTAATAGCATTGTACTTCATAATAACAAAATAACCTTAACATTAATATTTTATGTATTGTTTCATAAGAATCTTAATTGTTTTGAATCAATATTTACTCTTTAAAATATTAACATATTTATATGTCTAAGATATAGACATATTTTTCTATTCTGAGTCTTATTGTATAAATCAGGGAACAGATTTTCCAGAGATTATGAAATTCATCTAAGGTAAATAAAACTTCACAAATGAAATGCTGTGAATAGGTGATCAGTAAGTCAAGATGTTGGTTACCTTTAAAAAATAATCTAGATCATGTCTAGGGCACTGAGAGTCCGCCTTGAGAGACCTCTCCAAAATCATACCATGATTTTTATTTACTCTAATGCTTCTTGATATGAAAAAAGGTTGAGAAAAATTGCACTGTCAGCCTGACTCTGTGTTTACATGCATATTAAAACAAGCAAAAATATAAGCACAACTGTTCTTTGTCAAATGTTACTATAAAGATTATAATGCTATTGCTTATAAATATATCTGTTGATATAACATAAAAACATTTTAAATGATTTATGATTGATGTCCTTGTTGGCTGCATGATATTAGGATTGTTTTTATACTTTAGTCATTCCCTACTTTTGAAGCAAATATTAAATTCCGCTCTACAAGCTGAATGCATACAGGTTACCAAGGAATATTTTATATCTATGGGTCCTTATATCTTGGGTATGAACTAAGGCCTAGATAACTAGATATACCTGAATGAGAACCAGAAACTGGAAGTGTAATAATGTAAAAATCACATGCATTATTATTTGAGAATCAGGACTTGTATTTATATTGCTAAGGGTTCAGTACCAGGGGTGATTCTGGAGCAAGATGTAGCATTCGTCACCAGAGAAGAGGTAGTCCTCTTTCTATGAACAAGTTTTTTTGCATGATAAGTAAGAAAACTCTCCCATTTTACTGATCTCTAGGTTGGCAAGGGATGGGAGTTAGCAGACATGATTGGAGACTGGGAAGATACTAGAAAGTGAAAGTCACTCAGTTAACTGAGTGGGATATCAGTTTTTCTCTTTCTGATAGCCTTATAGTTTCTGCTTCATTTATGCTACCTTTGACACCTAAAAGGCCATAATTAGAGTCATTACATTAATCTTTACCGTAGTGTCTTTATCATTCCATTACGAAGTAAGTACGTTGTTTCTACTTTTATGTATATCTTAATTAAATATGTAATAAAGATGTTTTCATAATCAAATCTGTCAAGCTAGTTATGATTCAAATGCTGACTGATCTTGTCAGCTTTTCAGAATGGCTTAAAAAATGAACAGCACATTTTCAGATCATTATAGAAGAGATTTTAGGTTGATGGCATGATATGTTATCTTCAAATGGAAAAAATGCCTGAGTAAGCAATTTTCAAAATGTATAGCACAACAAAGATAGGAACATATGAAAGAATTGTTACACTGAACTATGATGAATAGTTCCTAGCTTTTCTGATTAATGGACTGTTCAGAAAGATGTGCATCTGGGAGCACTGAGTTTAAAATTAAATGTGAGTAATTCCTGAGTTCTAATTTGATATCTTCAAAGAGTATGACTCTGTAGTTTATGCAAGCTGTGATGGATTTTTTTTTAAAGCAGCATTTAAGATGAAGAGAATTCATTTCTCAAGAGAATAATGTGAATTTACTATGTATTCTATTCTTCAGAGACAACTAAAAGGGAAAATGGAGTCAAATATTTGTTTGGCATCATATAAAGATAGCATTAAAAAATTTGAAGTTTTTGTATACTATAATTGTCATATATAAATAGTATTTCAATCTAAAAATATTGTAAACTCTTTGCTAAAATTTCTCAAAATTTTTTATAACTGCTCTTTAAAACTTATTAAATAACTTCACTATTATTTGAATTTCTTATTTTTTAATATAAAGATACATTCAATCCAAGACAATTCATGTTCTCTGTATATTTGCATTGGCAAAAAAACCCAACAAATCAAAACTTTTTCTTAGATTGTTGACTTGTGAGTATTAAATGTATTTTTTAATATAAATATATGTAGAATTTTAAGGATATAGAGACTGAAATGATATGTAATAAATACCTTTTTGAGGTGAACACAGAATTAATGGAATGAAAAGGAATAACATCAACAAAGAATAATTTATCATAACCTATAGAATTCCAAGACTCATTTTGTAAAAGAAATGAAAGTTTTGACTAAGTTTTGATTGAGAATAAATTATTTTTATTTTTAAAAATGAGAAAAGGGCATCTTTGTAAAATGAATGAAATACAAATAATGATTAGATATTGAGGTAATCTATAGAAAACAAAGTATGGATAGACTAAAACAAATAAGAATGAATGTGTAAGAAATCAAATAAACAGGTAAATAAATAATTAAATTCACATGTGCATATATATTAAAATGCTCATTTCAATATAGCTTTATGAAAAGAATAATTGAATTTCTTAAACAATAGAAATAATTTCTTTGATCATTAAGGGGAAACAAAGCAGATCATAATTGCATTAAAAAATCAGTAGCTTCCGGCAAGTTGGTGCAATTGGGCAGCTTTTTACACTGAAAAATCCTACCTAAAATTGAGACAAGAAGATCTGAATTCATAAACAGTATTTATACAAAAGTAGATAGCAAATCATCTAGTTTCCTCAAAAAAGGATATTGGGAACAAGACAGTGGCTACTAGGGTGCAATTCATGTCTGGATAAAGGAATACAGATGGAAATGAAAGAGGTCTCATAGACCAGAGATCCAAACGAAAGGACAGACAATGATTTTGCCTATTCCACTGATTGTAAGGGACCTTATGGAGATCAAAGAGATCAGCTCCTGTAATCTCTTAAAATTGAATTGCCAGAATTCTAGTCCATCAAGGATACCAAAGAAGAAAAGTTTAGGCAGTAGATAGATTACACACGATAATTAAAAACAAAGACCATAAAGAAAAGTGGAGGATAACAGAGACAAGGAAGATGAAAATCCAAATCACTGTTTTGAAACATTATAGTAAAAAATGACAGAAGAGTGTTCTCTGTTAAATCAGAAGTTTACTTGAAAATGTTTTTTTATAAACACCCATAAAATCTATATGAGATATTTATAACACAAAGTAGAACAGAATTATTTTGCTACAGAATATGAATACATGCTAGAAAAAAATACTCTGAATAGATTTTGAAATATAAACTTCTATTGAAAATAACTGGTCAATAAAATGATAAAAAGAACGAGACAATACAAGTAATTGAGTCAGTAAAAAGCTCAAATGAGATAACAGAATTTAGGAGATAATGAACTATATATGCATTCATTTATTTATTTATTCACTTATTTATTTATTTATTTATTTAAAATACATGAATGGGTACACCTGCACACATGGTGGAGTGGTGTTTTGGTCAATCACCTAGGAAGGGGTGCAATCCACATCATTCCCCAGGTCCCTGGGTTTACATTCTGGGTTAGTGAAGGGTTGTGTGTGGGGAGAAACGACCAAGAGGAACAATAAAATAAAATAAATTATTGTTTCTTCCTCCTCTACCTGCCTGCTCCTCTTCTTAAACTATTAAAGTAAATGAGCAAAGTTCAATTTCACTGCATTTTAATATAAAATCTAGTTTTAGTTACATTTGTCTTATACATGCTATGTTCATACATGGTCTGTTTTCTATTTGATTGATTATTGCAGTGAATAGGAAAATCAAAGGTCTTTGACATTTCATATCCTTATTTAATATACACTTTCTGAATACTTTTGATATCGACTCATTTCTTTGTTTCCCAGTATTTTAAAATAGAATTGAGAAAATTGCAACAGGGAGAATTCCTTGCTTCACTCACAAGAGAGACAACTAATAATTAGGCAGTAATGGACCACCGCTAAAGTGCAGTGGTGAGGCTGAAGCAAGCCCTGCACCTCAGAGACCTACATAGGTGGAATTAGAAGGGACACGGAGGAGATTCACAAACTCCTGTGATGGAAGATGGGTGGAGAAAAATAGAAAGTGAACGTGTTGATTTTTGTACAAATGGGTTAACCAGTGAGACATAATTTTGCCAGAGTTCTACCTACCTTGCCTGACATTTGCATTTTAACCTTTGTGAGTTAGGTCTCTCCAATTCTATGAGCGCTTTTGTCAAGTTACCAAACATCACACAAATGCTTTAGAGACCAAGCATAAGGAATATTTCGACTCAAACTTATGTTTAAAACAATATTTCAATCACATTTTGTAGGTTTTTTGACAATCTGATCATGTAATTATGATTTACATATATATAAAGCTAAAATACATAAGCAATACATTTATATAGGCATTTGAATTAATATCTGTGCTAGTGTGTACTATAATTATAAAAAATGATGAACTATTTCCACACAAGTCACTTGAATTGACAGAGTGTTCATTGGCTTTAAACTTATACTGATTATTATTAAAAAATAATCCATATTGAAATATCAATAATGATACTGAAATATCAATAAAAACAATAATTTCATTTAATTTCTAATTTGGACCCTGGATAAACATTGATACTGAAATATAAGAACAATAATTTCATTTAATTTCTAATTTGGACCCAGGATAAACATGATTCTGTTAAAATCTGAATTAAAAATTATACTACCTCCCAAGAGAAAATTCAGCTACTTTATACTAATAAAGATATACCTCAGTTGTAACTATTGACTTCAGAATGTCAATAGTATAGACCTTCTGCTAAGCTTTTCTGTACCAAGGGGAAGTTGTGACTTTTTTATATCTGCTTTTTGGTATAACTACATTTTTTTCCCCAATCAAGTCTTTATATTATTTGTATTGAAAGAAAGGAAAAGAAACATCGTATTCAACATGTGGTTAGTTTTAATGTTTTAAATGTGTTATCTGATTACTTTTCATTTTATGAGGAAAATAGCAGTGCACATGTTCAATACAAATATTTTGTTTTCAATCTTTATATGTGCAATTTTATGGAGGAAATAAAATTACCTATTAAAGAGAAAAATTATTATTTTAATACTATGCAAAGTATAGTTGCTACTGAACATTACTACAAATCCTTTTATTCAAGTTAAGCAAATATTCATTATAAAGTAAATTCATGTATTTATATTCTAAATTTGCTTTACAGCGTACAAAATGCAATGAGGAAAAATACTTTCATTAATCTCATGGAGTATTTTCTGTTGTTGATATTGTTGTTATTCACATTAAATAATTTAAAAGGTAAATTTTGAAAAAATAAAAATTTGAAAGACAGACCATTATTCAACAACAGTTCTGATGAAACTAAATGAAAGAAGTATATACCACAACCTCCTCAATCAGAAAGCACACAGTATTACTTAGAATTATATGAAAAGAAATGACTATATAACTAGTATTCTGATTCTTCTTAACTGTAGACCCATTATAATACATGAAAGAGGGTAAGAGGTAAGAAATTATCAGATACTTTTTTATATATTAACATTTGGTTCTCACGATCATAAACACTTATGATACACTCTTAAAGAAGAACTTTACAATATCTTGAATAATTCAAATACTGAAGTTCTGTAAATGAGGATTTTCATAGAAAGTGGGTAGGATTGCCTTACACTCTGAAGCACTAATAGAAGATAAAATATTGGGTTAAATCCTCCTAAGAATTGAGAAAGATGCTTTGATTAGTTCTCTCATTTTCCTCTATCAGGAGAGTTTTAAAAGCTAAAAACTATTTTCTCAGTATATCTTGTAGTTGAATTATATAATGACAACTAAATGTAGTTGTACCAGATTTAAATGGCATAAATTGAATATAAACACTTCCTTGTTCATGCTGCTGATACACAAACCCTGAAATGAGAATGTTTGTAGCCCCTAGGTTACCTGTCCCTGTGTAGGAGATGCGAATCAGTTTATGTAGTGACCTTAGTGGCAGCTGTCACAGGGGCTGCATGGACTCGGATAACAAGTTTAGATGAGATACCTTCTGATTAAGTCCTTCGAAGGATTTATGGTCACTGCATTTAATATGTCATCAACTAAAATACCGAGGATTTATTTGTCCTTGTCTTAATTGCCTTTATATGAAGAAGTAGACTTTACTTGCTTCACCTTTTATAATTATCTATGAACAATAGTATATATTATGTGAACAGTATGGAATAAAATGCAAGTAACTCAATAGTGCTTATAAAAAGGTTATTCAGTTTTGTTTTAGAAAATATATAGGCTTACCTAAGAGGAACTTTGCGATTTGTGTCACTGAGCTTCAACTAGATGTTATGTAAATCACTTAAGATAAGCTTCACACTAGCCTGGCTCTGGAATAGTTAACCATAATAACAATAACAAGCAACTGTGTAACTCAAGACTTTTCCAAACTTAATTTTTCCCAAATATTGGACTATCAAAAACCAGACAGAAAATATATGCCCTGCTAAGAATTAAAATAGGTGACAATTTAATTTCTGAGAATTTAAGGGAGAGCTTTATAATGGTTCTGTTCCTCCAAATTCAGATGTTGAAATGCTAATCCTAAATTGATGTTATTTGATGCAAGTCCTTCAGGAAGTGTTTAGGTCATGATGGTGAAGCTATAGTGAATGAGATTAGTGCCCTTATAAAAGAGATCCTATGTGAGTATGTAAACACAACCACGTTTGACTCATGATGTATTCTCTCTCACCAGACACTGATTCTAACATGCCTGAATTTGGACTTTCCAACCTCTGGAACTGTGAGAAATAAATACTTTTTGTTAAAATCATTCAGTCTATAGTATTTTTATTATACCAAACCATATAGATATTATTCCTCAGGATTTTGATGTAAGTAAATAAACTTCATAGTAACTAGATATAAAAAAGTTTGTCTTGCTCATTTAAAGTTTTAGAAACAATTGAATAGAAATAAGATAGAAAGATGACTGATTACTTAATATGTCTTCCGGTAAACTGACTTTAAGGACTTTATCTGAATGTGAATATAAAAGGAATAGAAAAAGCCTGATATTATTATTATTATTAAAATGTACTGATAATTTTATTATTATACTACATAATATATAATTATAATTTCATAATTTATCATAAATAAATATTTGATTTATAACAATTTTAAAAGAACTTGTATATAGATATACACACAAAAACATATATCTATCTATATTTTTAATTGTTATTTCCTGAAGTGTCTAAAAACCACGTTAGAGTAGGAATGAGGTATAAATACAAGAGTTGAAAAACGTTTAAAGCTTGGATAGAGCTTTGATTAAAAAACCAAAAACTAATCTCTATTTTAGCAGCTATATTTATATATATACAAACAAATGGAGATTGCCCTTTTTATAGAATATTGATATTTCAAGCAACTTTTGACTCTAATAATGATCTTTGTATGTGCTCATGTAGCATTTTTAAATTAAAAAGATTAGTCAAAATATACACACAGATTTGCTTTTTAGTACTTTAAAGTTGGCATATATTTAATTTAGAAAAATCTTACTTCTTAAAGCTTTCCTACAACTATTTCAAGCAGTATGATGTATGTATATGAAAAAATTATCTATGGGTTGTGGAAATCTTATTGATTGTAAAACAGATGAAAATACTGAATGTGACAAGCATTTAGCTTCACAGAAATTATGTAAAGTAATAAATGTATGTGTCTATGTTTCAATTAAATAATATGTACAAAAATAGGTAGGAACTAGTTGTCCCACTTTGATCACTACAATTTGTTTTAAAGGCTTTTCCTTTATGGTGGGCTCTTTCTGAATAATTATTTATTGTGAATAAACATGCATTTAATATATTTATATATTCATCATTTTCACATGCACCAAATTGTTTCATACAAATATTAAGAAAATTTTGTAGAGAAACATCAATTTATATACCATGTAACAATTTTATAAGGCAATTTATTTTCCCTGGGATATGAAAAATTGCAGCTAATGAAATTTTTTAAATATATTTCTCTTTTGTCAGTAGAATTGAATATAATTTTATTGATTGGTGTCATAATTTATTTTTTCTTACAATAGTCTGTATTTATATACCTGATTCTTTTTCTCATAATAAATCAGCATTATCTTGGATAGTAGGAAATATATTATAATTTTTATCAAAATAAATTTTATTAGATTTGTTTATGAAAATATATATTACAGTCCTTTTAATAGTGATGTTGAGGGGTCAGTAAATTTTCATATTGGAAAGAGATCAAATTCCTCTTTCTTTAGAAAGACAGTGATTAGACCTGCATATTTACAGTTTTGCTAATGATTTTACAGGATAATTATGGAATTGAAAAATGTAGATTTGCTGACACAAAACAGCTGGCTTTTTAAAAGAGTGGAATAACATACAAGCTATTAGCTATAACACTGACTAGAATTCAACTTGTGTGATGGAAAGATGTGCTGCAAAATTGGTTACGGTCACTAAACCAGTAACTGTTATGTGGTAGTCTTTCTTACTTAGGTTAAATAATTGAATCAATGAATAAATGTAGGAATATTATCATGATAGCATTATACTTCCACAATCTATTTCAAAGACATAAAATTTCTTTTTGGGGGTCCTTAAATCATAAGGACCAATGCTTACACTTATTGGCAGTATTTTTGTTCAACTTGAAATTGTGAGTGACTCTTTTTGTCATACCCTACCACAATAGTAAAATCAGAGGATTAATGAACTGATTATGATCATTAGTTCTGATGATTAAAGGGTAATAACTATAATAACAGAGTATTTCCTATTATAAATAAAGACAGTGAAGATGGCAAAGTCAAGTAAAATGATTAAATAATTTAGTAAATAATTTCTATTTTAAATTCAATCTCACATAATTTTTATCTTAGTTTGGTGAATCAAAGAATTGCAGTGACTTAAATAGGTAGATATATAATAAATATACAGTTTTAGTAATTTTCAGTCTAATAATTTTCACTTGATGTTTGACTTCATTCAAAATTCAATTAAAATGATAAATTTTTGGAACAGAGAAATACTGAATTGTCATCTTAAATAACTTTTTAAAATTTAAAAATAAAATGTTGGGTAATGTACTCGGTAAAAATTGTGAGCAGAATTTTATGTCACTTTGCTATTGTTTCAGAATACATGTTGAATTAAATATTAGCATCTTGTTTAACATAGACATTCCATACAATATTACTTTTGAATAATTTATATAGAAACAAATAATAAAAAATCAATAGTTGAAATATTTTACAAGGAGATTCCGTGTCATATCAAATTTGCAAATGTGTTCTAAACCAATATTTTGGGAAATCATATCACTTATTCACTGTCTCTTTAAAATTTTATCTCACCAAATAGAATCAATTAATGTCATTATAATTAGGTGACATACTGGAGGCATTTATAATGTAATGTGGGAATGTAAAGCACTTTCTTTCCTTTTCATCATACAGTATTTTCTATCAAAGGGCATTTGTTTATTCTAGGACCGAAAATAGGGAGATCTTGGAAAAAGAGTATATATGCAATTGCTGTAGCGAGTCATATAAAAAGCCCTCTACATTTGACTTTATTAATTGGTAAGACAAGTGAATGATCATATATTAATGATTTTGTTGGCATTGTACTCAAAATTATTTAAAAAAAAATTCAGAATCCATTTTATTTTGGTTGACTAGTATTCACCATAATTAAAATACAAGAAAATGCAATTCAAAAGAAATAGAATTGTATCAGGTAAATTTCATAATTTGTTTTATATTATTAGTGTTCACAAATTCATATATTGTCAGTCCATTTTCTTTTACAAGTGTCAATTATTAACAAAATTCAATATTTATAATTCTTGAAAAATAATACTTAGTCTTGAAATTTTCTCTAGCTGAGAAAAAGTAGAAAGAATAAGAAACGAATACAAAAAATGTCACTACTTTTTGTCAGTAACAGTAAAGATATAATAGAAGATAGAAAAAGTGAGCAACATAGCCATAGTTCTGCTTTTTCTCCTTCAACATTAAATGCTAATATTAAATGGGGGACTGAGAGGTTAAGAAGCTGAACCAAAAATAGAGTTTAAATGGCTTAGAAGTTTAGCAAAATTCCCATGAGTCTCAAAAGAATATTGAATGCAAAGGATTTCAGGCCCATAAAGAGTGAGAGAACTTGTTAACCAACCATATTTGCAGTTAGGAACATCAGAGAGCCACAGTTTAAAAGCAAAGAAAAACTAGAAATGAACTAATCTTCATACAGATCAAAACTATGAGTTCCACTAATCTCTGATTGAGTTGAGATACTTATTGCTAAAGTACTGCATGTCAAAGTCAGAAGTAAATGCTGTTAGAAATAATAAAGAAACATGGAACATTTCAAGTTTTTGGTACACATTTTATGCATGATGAACATTCAGTAAAACAATCACTAAGGATAGAAGTGGGAAAAAAACACATGATGAGAAGTCAGAATAATGCAGAGTAAAACATGCACTCACTGTGCTATAATGGCCACAGATTTGGGCAGGGAGTAAACATTTAGGCAAAAACAATGACAGGATAATTTTCCATTTTTTCCAATATTTTATGTGCGTGTACGTTATAGTAATGATGCATAGTATACATAAATATTTGATAGAAAAATCATAGCTTTTTTAGACTGATGAAGTTGATGAGAGTTAAGAGAAAGCGAGCCTCTGGAAAGTGAAGATGGAACCATGTAAAAAGAACGTGAAAGTACAGGAGACTTTCTCTGGTTCCAACTCTTCTAAAGCCCTAGTAGAGAAATTGGAGAAACCACTCAAAAGATACAGCTTCAAATTTTGGTCAAATTGGGATGGAATATAAAATTGCTTGATATAAAATATAACCAAAGGAATAACTAGAAAATATGGCAATTTCTTAAGAGAAAAGAAAATTGGTAAAGACCAAAGCTGAAATAACTCAAATGCTGGAATCAGCAAATAAATCATTAAAGCAGTTTTTAGTACTATGCTTGTGAGACAACCAATGCTAGCATACAACAAGTGAAAATACAGATTTAAGCTGAGAAATAGAATGAATGTATAAAAAGGGAATCTAATGGAAGTTATAGATCTAAAATTAAATACACTATGATTTATTTGAGGATCTTAATAATAGAGAGTAAATAACAAAAGAAAAAATCAATGAACTTCATGACAGTTCATTGTAACATAATCACTATGGTGAATAAAGGGGAAAAAGATTGCTGAAATATGAAAATGAATAGAGCCTAAGGAATATGCAAGAGATAAAATAAAGCTAACATATATATAAACAGTTCTCTGAAGAAGAGAAATATATGAGGCAGAAAAATATATTAGAAACAATGGCCACACATTTCTTAAATTCAGTTCACAAATTTCCCCAAACATTAAGAAAGACAAATATGAATACAATCTTTGTTTCATATGTCATAGTCAAAATTCCAAAATCATCGAAAAAGAGAAAATCTTATCAATATAAGCAAAACATATTACAAACAGGGGAATAACAATCCCCAAATCACTGACTTTACATTACGAACAATGGAGCATAAAAGAAAGTGAAACAACTTTAAAGTGAGGAGAGTAAGAGTAAAAACTACATAACAGAATCTATGTCTATCAAAATATGATTCATGATGAAATCAAAAGGAAGACATTTTCTGAGTTAAAATAAAAACACCAAAAGAATATTTTGTCAGCAGATCTTCACAAAAAGAAATACTAAACAATGCTTTCAAACTGAAATAAATGAATACATGGAAATCTAGATTTCAGGAAGGAATGAAAAGCATTGAAAATGACCACTATATGGGTAAATGTGAAGAGGAAATATTTTCATAATTTATTATTTTTTTCTTGGTCTTTTTAAAATTCACTAAACTTTTAAAAGCAAAAGTAAAATTATGTGGACTTTATAATAAAAAGAAAGAAATACAAATTGATTTTATATAGTTTTAAAGTTTCTATGTTATTATTATATAGCCATGAATAACTATGTATATATTGAAATCTCAAGAGCAACTACATTAAAAATAAAAATATTTAGTTGAAAAGTTGAAGACTTGAATCATTTCTGCAAGTACATAAAGAATACCTAATTCACTTATGATATAAGCATGCTCATGAATTGGAAGACTCAATATTGAAATGTCAAATCTATAAAATTGTGTTGATTAATACAATCACAATTCCATCAATTACCTTTGAGAATGAGAAATAGCACTTAATATTTATATGGAAAATAAACTGATGAAAATAACTTTTAAAAAGAGAAAAATGAAAAGTATAATACATGTTTAATTATTGTGATTAAGACAGTGATTAAGACAGCAGTATTCTACTATAAAAACTGACATATTGGCTAATGGAACAGATAAGAGTCCAGAAACAAATATACATTATGATTATTTCATTTTCGAGAGAGGCGCCAAATCAGTCAATTGGGATGGAGTCAGTGCTTTCAAAATGTGACTCTGGAATTATTAGATATTAATAATGGGAATGGAGGGATGAATACCAACTTCTACTTCATACTGTTTAGAAATTTAATTGTATCACAGACCTATATTTAAAAACTAAGTTCATAAAGCCCTTATTATAAGTTAGGATGATGTCTTCATTTTTGGTTGAGCAACTTAGGTGAGATAAAGGAACAATCATAAAATAGAAAATTGATAAATACAACTTTACTCAGTCAGAAGCTTTGATTAGCCCCCAGAAATGAGTAGACAAGACACAGACTGAGAAAATAATTCATGCATCATTTCTCTTAAAAAGGCTGGTACCCAGCATAAAGAAAGAATATCCTCGACTCAAAAAAAGTCAAAAAGTAAAGAGAAGTCAACCTAATAAAAATAGATAAGATCTATGAGAAGAAATTAATGCGCACAAATACCCAACATGTAAATAGAAACGTTCTAAACATAATTTCATTAGAAAAATGAAAATTGAAATCAAGAGATATAGCTGTATTTCTATTAGAATGGTTAAAATTGAAAGCAATGGCAATATCAAAAATTGCTAAAGATATTTACCACTGAGAGTCTCAAATACCATTGGCAGAAGCATAAAAATGGTGCAATGACTCTGGAAAAATTTCTGAATACTTTCATTTATTTACAGTTTTTCTTTGTTTTATGTTTGAACATTTCATAACATTTTGGGGAAAAATAAGTAACCATAAAAATTAAATGAAAGCTAGGATTCTAGAATTAGCTGCAAAGTTCAAAATAATTGTGACTAAACAGATAAATGCAATATTTAAAAAAATAAATACTAGTAAGCAGTGAAAAGTAAATATGGTTAGAATTAATAAAATGGAAATATTGCTTAATTTAAATATAATATTTAGAAAGAAACCACAAAGGAATTAATACATAAAATATAATTTCACTTTTCTAGTTCAAAAATAGGCTGCATTAATATTTATTGTTATAAGTTATTATACTGGTTTCCTCATAGATTTGTGACCACAGGAATTTACTTGTGGTATATTTTGCAGTACTATTAATGTTCAGTTTTTTTATTCCTATTATGATTAAACAGGCTTATTCTTTCTATGTTAATATACTGAGTTGTACTGTAATCTACACTCTTTGTATATCGATAATTCAATAAAACTTTTCAAAAATAATTTTAATATGACAATTTAAGGGTTTGAAATTGTAGTGTCGTTAAAAAGAAACAGTATTTATTTTCTTAATCAACAATTTTCATAGTACTAAATCATGTATCAGTCTTTGGTAAGTTAATTAATACGTGATATCTATTATTTATTCACTTGTATACAAATGTGTTTTTGAGAAATTCTATATTCATATACACACGTGTGTATCTATGTTTGTATATATATATGTATTTATGTGTATATATGTGCGTGTGTGTGTGTACATATATACACACATGCATACTGTGGACATAATGCAAGAGGTGACCACAGAACATCTTTGAAACATTTAAGAGAAAGACAAACTAATTAGGATCCCAGGATTAGAGGAACAACACAATGGCAGGGTACCTTAGGTCCTTAGACCCAACAAAATGAGTCAAGCCATCCCCAGAGTTCCCTGCCTCAAGTTTAGCAACACAGGCAGATCAGGAAAAATATTTCCTCCTCTACATCAAGTTGTCCCTCCTTACAATTAAATAAGCCTAAAACTATAGTCAAAGGATATCCATTGGAAGACATGCAAGAAGCTAAGGAAAGCACAACCCTGCCCTACTAAATTCAAGATTATTCTTTCTTCCACATTTTCCTCCTCATGGAAGATTTATGTAGAGCAATGGGTAGAAACACCAAAGATCCTTTAAAAACAAGTGTCCCATAAACACTGGGACAGCCAATGGGGAACAACAAGAGTAACTCTAACACAATAATGGACCCAGCCTAAGGTGTCTCTTTATCTCCATGAGTGTGCAATATCTTTCCTTCATCAGAAGGGAAGACAACACTTTTAAAGTGAACTCTGTAACAAGAAGTGGCCTGACCCAAAACGTTCTGGTTCCCTATGGACTTGAGATATCCACCTCCACTGGGAAACTGGAGGGTAGGGCAACATTGGGAGGAGAACCCAACGCAAAAAGTGAGATGTCCCCAAAGCCCTTTGTCTCAGTATAAGTGAGAAACCACTGGATGACCAGAGACCTTGTTTACTGGAGGGGACTTATAAAGTGGATTTCATGTGTTTCAAGCTGGAAAAGCCTCTTCAATTGCCATAAGCGCAAAATTACCTTTTCAAACCAAAGGAAACCCAGTTGAGCCCCGGGAAAAGTCATTTGACCTATCAGGCAGTCCCTGGAGAGGCTAAAAAAAACTTCATCAGGACCAAATAAACCAATACAACCAAAATAACTCTGTATGACCGCTCAAAATTAGACAGCCATTAGAACTATAGAGCCCAATACTGCTAAAACTTGCATGCTAAACCTAAACTGTGATCACTTGCCAATGTAAATTATTTAAATAAGGTAGTCTCCTAGCAAATAGGAGACTGAATATTCAAAACATAACAACAAAAAAATCGCCCCTTATACCAGGAACCACAAAAACTAAAATATGATGAATCAGATAGAAATATTTGATAAGAATTTAAAGCAAATATAAAAAGGCTTCTGCACTCAGTTACAAATTATATTGCAACATGGACAAAAAGAGCAATCTGAGTAACGACACTGAAATTATAAATATACGAAACTGAAATATAAAAAAAAAAATTCTCACTGAATATGCTCAATAGCATAATAAAGATGAAAGAACATAGTAAGTAAATTTGAAATTGATAAAATTTACCCAATTTGAATTACAGAGAAAATAGCCTGAACAAGATAAAATCTCAGGGACGTTTAGACAATAACAGAAGAAACAAAATTGTATAATTTTAGTACCTCAAGGACAGGAAAAAGAGGATACAGCTGAAAGGATATTGGAAGTGATAAACAGCTGAAAAGTTCTTGAATTTGTCAAAAGACACCATCAAATACATCCAAGAACCAAATTGAACCCCACAAACGATAAATCAAATCCTCTCCAAATCAAAGAAAGCCCATGCCACTTTATGCTAAACATTTGAACATGGAAATAGATGTTTGCTAAAGCAGAGAGAAATGCATTTACCTGTAAGAGGGACACAAGTTCACATGATAGCAAGTTTTTCATCTGAAACCATAGTGTTACCAGACAAGAGTTCTTTGACCAATGAACATAAAGTCCGTACTATGACTTCTCTGAGGAAAAAAAAAAAAAAAAATGGTTTTATTGTGAAGTTGACTGGCAATCAACTGGAGCCAGAACTCAAATTTATCTATCTAGTTGGGGTTAAGGGAGAGCTTTTTAGGGATTGGAAATGAGGAAATAGAGGGTAGGGAATTTGGTGATTGGCTGGCTCTGGCAGAAGCAGAGTTCAAGTTGTTATAGAATCGGGCTGCTGCAATGGAGGGTAGCTGCTGCTTTGTATTGTATTCTGCTGGCCATGATTTTTCAGGATCATCAGGAGAATAAGTTTCTGCCATCAATACTTTTGTTCCAGAGAACAGCTATGAATAACTTGTAGTTCCCTTTTACACCACTTTTGGGTGGTTCCACCTCTTGGCTACAAAGGTAAGCTCAGCCAAGTCTCCAAAAATAAATTTGTAAGGAAAGTTAAGTAAGCTTTTTTGGCTTCAAAAATAACATTTTGTTATAATTTCAAGTGTCAAGAAAGTGGTACAATAGTTTTCAAATACTGAAAACACATTTTTGTCAATAGTGAATATTATCTTTGACAAAACTGTCCTTTAGGAATGATAGAAAAATATATTCTCCAAGAAAAAGCTGAAAACATCTTCAGTAGATCTTCTCTAAAGGATCTGAAGCTAACTGCATGAAAGAAAATTATTGTTTTATATTTTATTTGTATATTTGCATGATTACACTTTCCTTTTACCTTATGTTTTTATCGAAGCAACAAGAAGTTGTTTAAACAAAATAATGATATAAAAGAAACAATTGTTGAGCATCACGATGAAAGGAAGTTAGAAAGATCTATAATGTAGATACATATAATAATCTTTTTATTTAAAAATCATTTTATATAAATAAAATATAGCACCATTTGACATTAAGGATAAGTACATGTGTGTGTATACATACATGCACCTATGGTGAGGATAGATGGATCTATGTTAAGTACAACTTTTTAGAATTAGTAAAATATTGATAACATTAGAGTACAGTAAATCATAAATATTGTAATGACTAGAAAGACCGTGACAAAAATACATAAACACAATAAAAACATGATGAGTAAGTCCAGATAGATCAAAACATGTTAAAATAGCTCACATAAAATAAAGAGAACTAGAGGAAGCAATCCTAAAACAAATCCAAAAATGCCAGATTCAGTTTTCTCATATAGTAATTACAGTAAATGCAAATGAATAAATATAAAAAAGGCAGTTGACTTCAAAAAATCTATAACCAAACTATATGCTGTTTTTAAATTGTAAAACTTGAATGAATTGATAGAAAAAAGAAGACAGAAAATGATACACCATGCAAATATTAAAATCGATTGAGTAAAAATGCATTAATTATATTAACTTTGAGCAGCAAAAATGACAGATATTGAATAATGATACCGTGATGAAGCCACCAGGAAAACACAAGACCCTAAATGCATCATAACGAAAATAGAACCATAAATTACTTGATAAACTGATAGAGCTAAAAGTAGGTATAGATAAATTTATAATTAGTCTTGTGGATTTAAACAACCCACTGTCGACAATCAAAAGAACTAACAGAGAGGAAATAAACAATGATATAGAAGAGTGAACAAAATAACCAATGAATAACAGATCCTTTGATAGTGATACTGACATATATAGGACATTCTACCCAAAAAGACAGCACTCTTGGAACATTGCCAAACAGACCTGCTTATTTATGAACTTTTACAATTGTTTTATTGAAAGAACATTGCATGATAATACTATACAGTTTTAAGGAGTATATCATTGCAAATAAACATCTGTATGTAATACATTAAGTTTACCACTAACACTACATTAGAATTCCATTTTTACTTAATTGTTTAAGTGCATTTTTTATGAAGTTTTTCTTTTTTTGTGAACGCTCTTGGCATTCCATTTCGCATAACTTAGTGTGGTTTACTGCTCTCTTTTACCATTCACGTTAAGAATAGAAACCATACCTCTCTGTATGTCACTTTGCTCCCCTCACTTTACAATATAAATACATTAAATTTATCTGCTCTACATTCATCTAGGAACACATTAGAGTGTTACAATTTTTACAACAATCATAAACCACAGCTTAGATAATACAAGAGAAGATATGCCTATTGTATTTACTCATAGTTTACTTGTATGTTCTTTCTTCTTTCCTGATCACCCAAGACTCAAGATTATTTCTGTTCTTTTTTTTTCTTTTCTTTTTCTTATTTTACAGGTACACAAGCAGTCAGGCAGAGAGAGAGAGGGGACATACATTTTATTTATTTAGTTCTCCCCCACCACCTCTGGTCCCATGTCACCAACCAGGGTCTTTGGACTTCATGTGGACTATACCAACACAATCACAGACACCAGGGCACACCCTAAGATTATTTATTTATTATTATTATTTTATTTATTTATTTATTTATTTTTTAGCATTTTCTTTCTGTGTAGAGAGCATTAGGTCTTCTTTTATGGTATTTGTACTGGCAATAAATGCCTTCAGTTTTCCATGTGAGATTGTTTTGATTTCCACTTCATATCTGAGAGGTACTTTCACTAGGCAGACTGAGTAGACTCTTTCTTCTTGTGGAACATGAAAAAAATGTTTACAACTTCTGGCATCCATAGTTTCTGATGAAAAATGCACTGTTCCTCAAAATGATTTTCCATTGTAGGTAAACTGTCATCCTCTACCCCACTCCCAAAAGCTGCTCTCAAGAAAATTGTCATTAGCTTTCAGGAAGCAGTTACGAGTGTCCTCACGTAGATTTATTTGATTTCACGTGGTTTTGGGGAAATGTAACATTTTGAATCTATAAATTTATGTTTCATGCAACATTTGGGGGTTTTAGTTATTGTTTCCATTTTTCTATGTTGGGCTTCAACTACCCAAGTATTAAATATTCTGTTACAGCACCATGAGCCTCTGAAGCTTGAACCGCTCTATTTTCTCTGTGTGTTTCAGATTGCTTAAATTTTTATCATTTCATCTTCAAATTTACCAGGTTTTTCTGCTGCCTTTTGACTACATCTCTTTCATTTTACTGTTGAGCTCATTCTTGAGATTTTTTATTTTGGTTATTGAAATTTTCAGTTCTAGTATTTCCACTTAGCTCTTCAGATGTTCAGTTTCTTTGAAGAGGCTATTTTCAATTGTCATTTATAATTGCTCCTTGAAGAGTTTTTATAATGGTTGTTGTGGAATCTGTTAGACATTTCTAATATCTCTGTTATCTCTGTGTTATCCTAATCAATTCTCTACTTTTCAATTCCTGACTTTCAGTATGATGACTGACTTTCAGTATGATGACTGACTTTCAGTTAAGGCCTGAATAGTTTTGTTAAACTCTGGCTCTTATTTGCATTTTTTGCTTTATGTGGTCTTTTCAGACACTTTTCTGGAGGGCAGTAAATAGCCCTGTTATTGCTAAATGATGAAAGACTTCCATACCACCCTCTAAGGCTCTATTGGTACTAGGAGAGGGGAGTGTGGGGGAACTATTTCTTGTTGCCAAGCTAAGGTTATACAGAAATCATGATCATCTAGAGCTTTGCTACGTATTCTGCTTTTTCAATGCCTCATGCAGGATATTCTTTATCTGATTTTCGAAGGTATTTTGTTTGATTATTTTTAGCATGCTTCTAATTGGACACATTTAGTATTTCCAATTCAAGCAGCTGTGATGTTAAATAATTGTCACTGAATGTTTTCTATGAATGTCTGGGGGACAGGGCTTCTTAGTGAGAGAGTTCTGGTGTCAGTATAGACAAACTTTGTAAGTGACTTGTATGAAGTCAAGTAGACAGGCATGTGGGAAGAGAGAAAAAGAATAATTTTATTTTTATCTTTATTTACTGGTTCACACTGGTTGGTTTCCACAGGACTCAAGACTTCAAACTACAGGTAAGTGGCCTGCCCTCCTTCTGAGGCAATTGACCTAAGAGCTATTCCACTAGGGCTCACAGTATGTGACTTTTTCAAGAAACTAACAGCAACGTTCAAAGTGACAATACCTGGAGAAGGGACTGTTTGAGATGCCCCCAAGCCATTTTGCTTTCTAATGGCTGCTAGGTTGCTGGATTTAAGACTACAATGGAGCTGGGGATAGGGAGGTGGAACTAGAACAAGCAAAAAATAAAAAATATCTGTTCTTACTGTGAATCAGGTTTTGTTTCTTTTTTAATAGCAATATTATTTCTTTTGTTCACAATCTATATTCATTTTAGGATACTGAAAATTAATCTCAATCTTTATTTCACACCAGACTCACCACCAGAGTTCCAGTGTGTTTTATTTAACCCAGTTTGCAGTCATCATTCTGTGTACTGTGGCATTTTATTGAGGTTAATGTGTTTTTGTTTTGTTTTTACATTTCATTATATTCCACATATGAGTGAAATTTTCCTGTATTTCTGTTTCTTTGTTATTTATTTCACTTAACATGATCCTTCCAGTTCCATCCCAATTATTGCAAAAAACACACTTGAACAAAGAAAAAAAGGCAACTGAATAGAATCGTGTTATGTATACCACAGATTTTTTATTCAGTCATCTGTTGATGGGTATTTAGATTATTTACATGACTTGACTATAGTGAACTGTGTTGCTAGAAACATAGGGTGCAGATATTTTTAAGTAGATTAGAGACTTTATATCCTCTGAGAATGTGCCCAAGATTGAAATTGCTGAAGCAAATCATACCTCCATCTTTGTTTGTGAAATCTCCATACTGTTTTCCAAAGAGGCTGTGCCAATGTGCCTTCCCATCAATAATAGAGCATTCCATTTTCTCCATACCTCCTCCAACACCTGCTATTTCCAATCTTTTCAATATCACTGGTGTGAAGTGGTAATTGTATAATAGTTTTTATTCACATTCCTATGATTATGAGTGATGTAGAAAAATTTTTTTCAGGTGTCTGTAGGCCATCTTAATTAGATAAATGTCTTTTCAATTCTTTTGTCCATATTTTGAGTGGGTCATTTGCTTTTTATGGTGGTGTGCAAGCTGTTTAGATAGTTTGGAGATGAAGCCCTTATCTAATGTATGTGGTGTAAATATCTTGTCCAATTCCAGGCTTTTGCTTTTGTTTTAGTGGTGGTTTCTTCTGTTTCTTTTGTGCAGAAGATTTTCAGTTTGTTGTCACAATTGCTTAGTTTTACTTTGGCTTTTTTTGCCATAGGTGTTCTTTTGCCAAAGAATGTTTTGAAGTTGCAATCATGGAAATGTTTTTCCCCACATATTCTTCTAAATATTTTATGGTCATAGGTCTTGTGTTCAGGTTTTTAATCCACTTTGAGCCAATTTTTGTGTGTGACGATAATGAACAATCAAGTTTCTTTCTTTTTCTTTTTTTGCAGATGTCTTTTCAGTTATCCCAACACCATTTGTTAAATAGACTTTCTTTACTCCATTGTATGTGCTTGACACCTTTCTCATAAATTCACTGTCCATATTTGTGTGACTTTATTCTGGGATCTCAATTTTATTCTATTGATCATAAAAATTAGTTTTCTTTTGTCTGTTTTGTTGATGATCACTCTGTAGTATAGTTTGATATCAGGGCATATGATTCCTCCACAGTTCTTTTTTTGTTTAAAGAGAGCTTTGGCTAGTCAAGGCCTTTTGATTCCATACAAACTTCAGCATTGTTTGCCTGATTTCCTTGAAAAAAATCCAAGGAATTTTGTTGAGAATTTCATTAAACTTATATACTGCTTTTACTAGAATATCTATGTTTACTATAGTCATTCTTCCAATTATTAACATGAAATTGTTTTCCAACTCTTTGTATCTTTTGTTTCTATTGTTAAGATGCTGGAGTTCTTTTACATTGTAGAGATCTTTCACCGTCTTTGTTAAGTTTATTCCTAAGAATTTGATCTTTCTTGGTGCTATTGTGAAAAGGATTTTTTAAATTTCTTTTTTCTCTTCTTCATTGTTTTCACATAAGACACAACTGATTTTTGTGTGTTATCTTATAGTCACATTGTTATATTCATTCATTGTCTCTAGCAGTTTATTGTTTCTGTTTTTTTGTGGAATCTCTATAGAATTTTTTATGCATAATATCATTCTCATCTGCCAATAGTGATAGTTTTATTACATATTTTTCAGTTTGGATTCCTTTAATGTCCTTTTTTTGGCTTATTGTTCTGGCCAAGAATTCCAGAACTATGTTGAATAGCAGCAATGACAGTGGGAAAGGTTTTTTTTTTTTTTCCCAGATATGTGGAAAAGGCTTTCAGTTTTTAACATTGTGCCTGTGAATTTTTCATATGTTGCTTTTATTTTTGTTGAGGCGTGAGTCTTCTATTCCTATTTGGAGAGGATTTTTTATCATGAATATGTGCTAAATCTTGTCACGTGCTTTTTCTGCATCTCTTGAGATGATCATATGGTTTTTGATTGTCATTTTGCTGATGTGGTATATTACATTGATTGTGGATGTTGAAATATTCTTGCAAATAAATGTTCTTACTAGTGTCTCATGATCCTTTGTGTTTCTGTGCTATCAGTTGTAATCTCACTTCTTTCATTTATGATATTTGATTTTGGATTTTCTCTGTCCTTTACTTAGTGAGTTTAGCTAAGAGCCTGTCAATTTTGTTTATTTTTCCAAAGAACCAGTTCTTAGACATCTTGATCATTTGGATACTCTTTTTGTTTTCAATTTCATCTATTGTTTATTTTCTTCCTTCTGGTGATTTAAGTTTTATTTTCCTTTTCTGAATCCTTTAAGTGTGAAGTTAAGGATATAATTTGGAGTCTCTCTTGTCTTTTGATGTGTGCTGTATGATTATAAACTTTCCTCCAAATATGTGTTTGCCAAATTCCTTAAGTTCTGGTAGGTTGTCTCTTCATTTTGATTTGTTTCTAGATAAGTATTAATTTCCTCTTCAATTTCATCAATGATCCAGTGGTTTTTCAAAACAATGTTGTTCAATCTCTTCATCTTTGTAGTTCTTCCAGGTTTGCTCTTTGGTTCAATTCTAGTTTCATCCTCTTATGGTCACAGAAGATACTTTTTAAAATGTCAGTCTTTCTAAGTTTGCTGAAACTCCTTTTTTGTCCTCCTATATGTTCCATGATAATGTTCCATGTACACTTGAGAAAGTCTGCTCTTTTTTATTGGCTTAGAACACCCTGTATATATCTGTTAAGTCCATATGTTCTGTTGTTTCAGTTGGGGCCCTTATTTCTTGCTCTTTTATGCCTGGATGATCTATCTATTGATGAAAGTAGAGTGTTGAAGTCTACCACTATTATTTTATTACTGTCAATTTCTGCCTATATTTCTGTCAGGATTTGTTTTTTACATTTAAATGCTCCTAAATTGGGTACATATATGTTTACAGTAATTTTTTTCTTGATGTTTGTCTGTAATTCCTTAACTGTATCTTTCACCTCTAGCATTTCCAATAGGACTTTTTTGATGGCCTCAATCTCTTTCATGATGTATTCCCTTTGACCTGTCACTTCTTTCTGGAGGTTTTCCAGTTGCTTTTGGGCAACTGTATGTCCTCCTGCATCTCACTCAGCAGCTTTTTTATAACTCATTTTGAACTCTTTATCTGTTCAGTTGTCCCTATCGATATCAATGCACTTCTTTGGTGAGCTCTTGGTCTCTTCCTCTTCTGGGGTTATTCATGTCTTTTGGAGATCATTTTAATGTTTTCACGGCTTTTTTTTCTGTCTTGAATTCAGCAGTATGGACTTCTTTTTCTTTTACTTTAGATTTCTTGCTACCTGTATAGTGATGTGGCATGTGTCAGTCATTTATTTTAATTGGAGGTGGGTATGGTTTTGCTCTCTAGGGTGCTTTTGTTTGGTGAGCCACTGATTGCTTCAGGTCATGCTTACAGATTATTCACCTCTTCAGCATGCATTGGCACATGGGATGTCCGGGTGCAGTCCAGAAATGCAGTTTTCAGGTAGTCCAATTATGCACTTAGGATCTCTGTGTCTGGGTATGGGTTGAGGCACTGTGCGTATGCTCAGGTTCTGAGGCTTAGTGGATGCTTGTTCCTGTGGTGGCAGGGCAGGTTGAGAGGCCAATATCCTCCAAAGGCTTAGTGAGCACTGTTTCTGGTCATGGTAGTGTTGGTAGAAATCAGTGAATCTGAAGCCTATCATATGCTGATTCTGGACCAAGGCAGAGAAGGGGCAGGGGTTAATTGTCCATGAATCCATGGATCCTGAAGCCTATTTCGTGCTATTTCCAGGCTCTGATGGCTCACAGAAAAGATGTAGGGTATCTGAAGCTGGGTGAGCACTGTGAACCCGGGTGGCGTAGATCCTGGTCTCTGCAGGTTGGGTTGGCGATCCAGCTTTCCCAGAAACAGAGGCCTATGTTCCTTGGACTGGTGAGCAATGTGAATCTGGTTGGGTACAGGGGTGCTGTTTTTATGAATAATCATTATTTCAATTAACCTTTGGTTAGGTACTAGAACCAATTTTCTTGGACAATTACCTCTTTCTCATTATTTTTATGAAGGTGCATACTTTCTAAAACCCTTACTCCACCTTCCAAAATGTTTAAGTTGTTCTTTTAAGCCATCAAGTTTGGGGGACGTTTAGTTTGCAACAGTAGAAAAATCAGAACAACTCTAGATAGTTAAGGAAAAAAGAAAAATGAAGCACAACACATTTTAATATCTACATGTATCAATGTCATTTAGGAAGAAAATATTATGTTATCTACCATCTTTTTCTAAAATCTTGTGTTGTCTGCTATCTTTTTCTGGATTCTGATCACAAATCATTTGTTTAATATATTGCTGGTTCAGCAGACCTTTTTCCTTTCTGATATTTTTTTTTTGTCAGTAGATGTTATTCATTCCCCAAAATAAAATTAGCAAACCGTGTGTATGTAGACATATTTATATACTTATATATATGTAAATATATATATTTAGAGAAAGAGAGAGAGAAATTCTTCTTTGATTATTATGAAATGAAAATACTCCCACTTGGATTATTATTTTATTCTGCTTTTTCCTTTCGCCCATGCTCAATATCAATTTTTTTTAGTCTATAGGTTCATGATTATGCTTCATTATAAAATATGCAAAGGTATTAACAAAGAAGAAAATTATCAAAAACTCATGTAAAATTTAGATATCTGTATTGTTATAACAGGTAGCACTATATTCACTAATTATTAATTGCTTGCTTAATGTAAAATTCTAAAATGGACCAATGATAGAAAAAAAATCATTATTCCAAAATTGCACAATATAAAGATTGCTCAGTTTTAGAAACATATGTGTGTTATAAACACCACACTGTGTAATATTTTTGTCATTTGTTGCTTTGTACCATATACTAATGAATTTTTTGCTCTCTTTTGGATTCCCATTTATTTTGAGATAGATTATAAATACTAGAAATTGAGCTAATATATATTGAGATTTTCAACTCATTAAAACTTCCATTTAAGGAGAAGGTTTACATATATACTCACGCCAAGAAAGCCACAATCTGCTTAAGAATAAACTGAGTATCAGATTTCTACTGCTTATTTTTATCACAGTCATTTTAACAATAATCTGCATCTATCATTGCATTTTATAACAAAGGTAAAGACAGATTAAGATTTTTTATAATTTTTAATCATGAAAAGTTATCTGGGTTTTAAAATTAGCAAATTTCTATTATGAGATCACCATAGCATTTATAGTGAACTACTGAAATAAAATGCTATATATGCATGATGTAGTGACAAATTATAGACAGCTCTGGGAAAACACATTTAATATTCCTTAGCCATCTGCTTCTATGATGTAAGCCATTCTCTGATGTACTAAAATTTCAAGTGAAATCAATCAATAAGAGGAAAGTGACTAAGTTCTTCTATGAAGTTTATATGTACTTGAATTTATCAATTATTTAAGTGATTTTTGTAATCATTTTGTAAAAGTAAAGACACAGAAAGTGAGGCAGAATTAAAAGCTGTCAAAAGCAAAACCACGTGTATGTACAGCTAATTTATGAAAAAAATCCAAGAACATATAATATAGCAAGAACAATCTCTTCCATAAAAGGGAAAACTGGACATCCACATGCAAAGTAATGAGTGCACCACTATTTAATACCATACACAAAAATCAATTAAAATGGATAAAGATTTGGATATATAACCTAAATACATAAACTATATAGTATGAAATATAGGCAATACACTCCTGGACATTGGTCTTACAGCTTGACTTAAATGGTAAGGAAAACTAAAGCAAAAATAAGCTAATGATAATAATGAAACTAAAAAGCTTTGGCACAACAAAAGCAGCTATCATCAAAATAAAGACATTCTATAGAATGGGAGTTGATACTTGTTCATCAGACATTTGGCAAGAGGTTATTTTCCAAAATATGCAAAGAACTCATAACATTCAACAAATAAGAGACAATTCAATCAACAATGGGGAAATGTCTGATAGACACATCTCCAAAGAAGACATACTTAGGAAATCAGCTGCACACAAAGTTGTTTATTCTTATATTATTAGCAAAATGAAAATAAAAGCAATGAGACCTCACTTCCTACCTGTCAGAATAGCTCTTATCCCAAAGACTGGGAACAATTATGTTGATGAGGATGTGGAAAAAACAACACTCAATCAAATGGTGGGAGTATAAATTCTTGTAAATCATTATGTAAAGCAGTATGAAACTTTCTCAAAAAATGAAATAGAAATTCCATATCCCACTTTTGGATATTTACCAAAAAACTCAAAAACACTAGTTGAAAAATGTATATATAGTCCCATGTATATTACAGTGTTGTTTACAAAATTTACAAATATTTCAAAATATATTACAACAAATATTTTCAATAGTTAAGAACTACAAACAGACTAAATGCCCATGAAAAATAAATGGATAAAGACATTGGGTAATATATACACAATAGAATACTACTTAGTTATAAAAAGGACAAATCCTGTAATTTATAGCAACACAGATGACCTAGAGGGAATTACATTTTGTGAAATAAATCTGATGAAGAAAGACAAACACCTTATGATTTTATTCATATGTGGCATACAGAGAAATCAACCAAATAAACAAGCCAAAAATAGACTATTAGTTTATAAGACCAAATTAGTTGTTACCAGAAAGGAAGAGAGACAGAGCCAGCAATGTGGAAAACAGATTTTAAAAAAGTGAAGAGGGTCAATTGTATGTTGAAGAACAGAATTGGACTGTTACTGGTGTATACAGACACTGGTTTAAGCTGATGTACATTTCAAATCTATATAACTTTCTAATGTAACGTTTTTGAAAGCTTAGACACTGTTTTATGATTTTAACATAGTAATTACTTCTTCTGTCTATTTATATTTTGTGGATTAGAGACACATTTTAAAAGAGATGCATTCTCAAGTGAATTACCCCTTTATCATAACTATGTTTTGCACATCATGAAAAATAAATTTGTACCGGATTTTATTCTAGGATATCTCAAGAATAAAGACATGAAAATTAACTATTAGCATATTCCAACCTGTATTCCAAGGGATTAAAATATTACTTTGTTAATCATTCCCTGCTTACTCTGAAGTTTTTTTCTGCAGAAATTAAGTGCAGTCTATTGGTATTTTGTACATTTGTACAGGTTTCTTTTCTTGCTCAAATGTTGAACTGCAATTGGAGTCCATTTTGGAAAAGCACCAAGATCAATTCTAATATGTTTAATCTGAAGGAGCCAACAGGGATTTCAGACTTAATTAATTTATTAAATCAAAATCTAGAAACTTTATCCAGTGGCATTGCTGAATGTATATTTCTGTTTATTCCTATATTTTATGAAAAGTGTTTCTAATTTAAAGTTTCATTCATTACTTCTACATTATTTTTTATTTGACCCATTTATCTTATATGTTGGGATTATTTTTCACCAAAAGAAAAATAAAGTACAATATTGTTATTTTCAAACACTGTTCTATTTTTTTATATTCTTTAAGTTAACTTTTTAATCATCAAAATATTGAAAACATACGAGTACTATATTTTTGGTGATAGAATTATCAAAGGCCCCTAGCTGTCCTTCGTAATCTTATAGCTTGATTTTATAGAATGCCATGTTTTTAAAGCAAAAGAAACTAGAGATGGAAAAGTTTGCTATTTTACACCATACTTAGCAGAGCTTATTATAGTACAATGAATCTCTAGATTGGATGTTCGGAATCATAGTTTCAACACTTTCACAAACCGCTCTCTCAACATAATCTTGTCCAAATTATAGAGTCTGGAATTTTTCCTTTTATTTTACAAATAGTTTGGTCTCCCTATGTCTTAGCATTACATCTAATAGTGATCATAAAAAATGTGCAAATGCAGCCCTGGTGGAGCAGCAGTTGAGTTAATCGCCTCTGAAAGAGCAAGCTACATACATCTTGTTTCCAGTCCTGCATCTGGGGGAAACAACCAGTATGAACAACTGCAAATAAAAATAAATAAAATTGGTTTTCGTCCTCTCTCTTCCTTTCTGCCTCACCTATTTGCCTTCATTTCACCTACAGCTTTCCTTCAATAAAAAGAAAAAGTGTCAAAGCAGAAAAAATGAGACTTGATTGAAGTTCTGTTCTAATAGGCTACAGAACATATTCATTGTTAGATGATTATAGAACTCTTACCAATTAAATGATCAGTTTTCACACTGAGGAACTACAACAAAAATTCAACAAAAAAATAATAGCATCTGTAAAATGTATACTAAATATACATGGCTTCTGTATATAAAAGAAACATCAATCTTCTCTTTATGAAACAAAAGCAGCATCAATTTTTCTGGAAATAGTTGCATAAACTTTATAAATCTTTTGAGCTTTATTGATTCTCCTAAATAAGGCCAGAAAGAATTGATACTTAAAACGTGTCATTCCACTATTTATCCATTCATTCAACAAATATTTACCAGTTTTCTATCTGTCACAGATATCTCTAAAATATAGGGATTATAATAGGGACAGTTAACAAAAATTATACTATCTCATGGAATTTATATTTCAGTGAATATCTTTCATATATAACTGATACTAGCATCCTTTTCTACAACTTTCAGTATATTCATCACTGTAATATTTATATTTAATAATACAAGTTTAAATATAACTGTATTCCTATTTATGTATATTACCAAGATTCTATCTTTATAACTTTTTTTCTCAAATGATTTTAAGATAATTTTGTGCCAGTTTTACACACAAATTCTTATTAACTCTTTTTTTTTGACAAACATTTACCATATCTAGGATTTTATATGTTTGGCACTAGAATAATAAAGTAAGGTTCAGTCTTCTAAGAAAATTAAAGTCTAGTAAAACAAATCTAAAATGTTAAATAAATATGGGAAAATCTGGCTGTCATTTAAGACACTATTTTCTCCTGACTTAATATTATAATATAATATTGAAAATTTTATAAAGTCTAAATCTTTAAAAAGAAAAAAGTAGATAAATTCTGAGATGAAAAGTGAGGATTTAATTTGAGCTTTGCCAATAAATTTAGTTTTTTTCTTTTATATCCCTGGGGACTGAGACAGAGTCATTGCTCAGAAAATGATTCTTGAAGGATTAAATGACAATTTAAATTTTTGCTAGCAAATTAAATAAAAACATGGCATTTCAGGGTGAAATCTAGCTTAGAAAACAGAACAATTGCTCACAATGTTGAGATGAAAAACAAGGTAAGAGAAGTGTCCAACACCATCACCTTGGAACAATACTAACATTAGAATTTGCATCAATGTGTTTTTATTAATATGTTACACACGTAGGTTTATGGACTGTTTTAGGAGACTGAAAGAGCTATATCATTTATTTTATTTGTATGCATAAAAGGATATGTTATTTTAAAAGGTGGTCAAGGTGTGCCTGATAGAGTAGTGTTTGGTCAACCCCCTTTCACCAGCTCAGTCCTCATAGATACCAAGGACCAGGGTTCACATCCTGGGGTACTGTGAGAACAATCAAGTTGAACAACTAAATATTATAAAATAATAAGATGAAATAAAAATAAAATAGAATGCTTCTTCCTCTTCTTTTTTCTTGTCAACCTGCCTCTGCTTGCTTTCATTCCTGTCTGTACCTTTCCTTAAACAAACAAAAGTCCAAGTGACAGCAGAGTCTCCTTTAAAAATCTACTCATTTTTCTTCAGTAGTGTCATATAACTTCTTGTTATAATTTTGTTAAAGATAGCCATTGACTCTCAATTCTGTGCTGACTCTTTATGTAGCTTTGATCTTCTAATGGGATAATAATAAAATAAAGTAACTTAAAGCAGAAAACTTTATATTAATATCTAATTAATCTTACATTTATATTTTTGAATTCATCAGTATCCTACTCTTTATGTGCAATTCAAATCCTTCAAATATAGAGATGCAAAGCTAAAGCATCTTAAATTTTCTAGCTTGAAATATTCCTTTTCATGTATTCTTTTGTGTTCTATTTATATGTATGTATAACTTGTTAATGTCTGTTGAAATACTTCTAAGAAATGTATAATCATTTCATGTGACAGTATATTTTCTCTACTCAATTGCATAATAAAGAATTTTCTTTTTAATCATTTTTTCTACATCAGTATGAAAGAGTCCTATTGGTTTGTTTGTCTTTTAATGCAGTTAAAATGTTAAGAAAGGAAATTTTGACAGAATAACAAACACTGATCGAGAAAGACAAATGTATCATGTAGCACTGACTTGTTAGTCAATAAGGCTGGAGCGTTTGTATGTTTTTTCAAGTATCACTTATTTTTTAAGAGTTATAATATGCATAATAGGAAATCAATTAGCGCAAGAAATAATGAACAAAGTTATCTCATATTAAAAACAGTTAACAGCCTGGCACGTATTTCTAGGTTCAATGTGTATATCTAAATAATAAGCATCCATTTTTATATAATTAAATTTCCATAGCCATATATCATGCTTCTTCACACATCATTAATATTTCACCATTTCACAGTTCCAAAACTATAGCATCATTTTGATATTCACGAATGTGCTATACCAACTCAATAGAGAAGAAAAAAAATGTAACCTTGCTTTTCTTGATGACAAAAATGGCAGCAGGCTTCTCGATCAAAATATTGGCTGAGTTATAACAAAAATAATGCATTTTCCTTAATGTTCAATTAAAGATGAAATTAAAGCAACAGACTAAACAAAATATTATACTTCTAAAACAATATCCTGTTGAATCTATTCTATTAACTTGTTAATGAGAAGGCATGTTTTCACTGAATACTTAACAATGTATTCCTATAGTGCAGTCAGAAGAGATGCACAAACATCAACGATCATCAAATGTAAATATGAACACATCTACATACCTCTCTTCCCTCTGCCCCTCTGCTGACAACTTGAGTCCTGATGTATGTTGCCCAGAGATGGCTTAATAATTCTATGTCAAGATGCTACTTTTCTATCAATTATTATCAGTTGCAACAAAAGATGTTTGCAATTGGTTAGTTTATTAACTTGACTTTTTGTCTCACATTGTCATCTCACATCTCTCAAAGCTTAGTGTTAGAAAATAATGAATCAATCTAGCCCACAGTAAACACAGGAACTTTACCAAGATGCATATATAGATCTATGACTATAACATAAAACTGCCTTGTAGATACAGAGAAACTAGCAAATCCTTGCTTCACCTTTCCACTTCTCCTAAACCATTTACTATCTAAATCCTGGAGTCCAGCTTGCTCCAGGAGGTGGATTAAACAAAGCTACTCTCAGAAAACAGATCTTCCTAAAAATGACATAAAGAATATTTATAAAGAGATTTTTTTTTTACAACCTCTTTAAAATACTTCAGGTATTCGGATTTACTTCCCTTTAATACACAGTCATATCAACTAAAATGCACATAAAAATGGTCAATCAAAGGAAATTGTCTAAATGCCTCAGGGCACAGACCCTTTTCTCTGTGGTTCCTTCCCTGTTCACCCTCCCCCACCATTCAGTGAAGTCACATACTCTAACATTTAACAGTCATTCCCAAAACACAACCATTCTGATACTACTAACAGAAAAAAAAAATTAAAACGTGTGACTTTAGCACTTAACATATGCTGTGCATTTTAAAAAATCCAAAGAGAGTAGGTATTTCAAATAAGGACTTAAATTTGTCCACCATACACACAGTTGCATCAATAAACTGCACACACAAGGCTATATAAACTGACAGTCTTCTAAATAAAATATTTTGGCCTAGAACTCTTCTCTTTGTGATCCTTATTCAACTCCCAGTGGACAGGTATAGTCATCCTTCATATGGAGGTGATTTTAAAAATTTCACTTCCTCAAGTGCTCTACAGAACAGTTTTTCCTATTAATTTAACACAAAATAAACACAATGTAATTGTTCAATAAGTCTACTTTTGTCATACACTGGTAACCTCTTTAACATCTAGGAGTGCCTCATGTTATAAATTCAGGCATTTTTCTTTTATAAACACTATATGCGTAGCTAAATAAAACAAAATTTAGACATAAGAGACAAAGTTATATCTTGTTTAGCTATAAATATACTGGTATGTTAGCATATTCTCCTCCTTCCTCCTTCCTCCTTGAGCTAGGCAAATATAATAATATGTACTGCTCTGAGTTTGATTATTTTGATCATTCCATTTCCAAAGCAGTATTTCATATGCATTTTAATAAAAGGATATCTGCAAAATGTGTTGTTTTGCTCTCTCTTATCCTAGTTTTTGCACTTCTAAATATCTAGAAAGACTAGATGTTTCAAATAATGATTTAATTTTAAATAAGGATTTTGTTTTCAAATAACACTACAAACACAGTAGTGTTGAATATACTACGCACATGTAACTATGGTTATATATAAAAGTGTCTTCTACATAGGGACATTCTAATCGGGAACCCTTCATTCTCCCCAATTCTCCACCACAAACACACTAGTGGGTGAGGAGTATAGGCAGTTATGTCACTTAGATGTCAATTCACAAATTCATTTCCAAATGTCTTTTTTTAGAAGGCAGCCTTTGATGAATTTAACACAACGTGTACAAAGTGTACTAGTTTACTAACTCAACTTTGATCATAAATTGGCAAAAATCTCTTCAATGTCTAGAGAATATGTATCACAAATTAGGAAACATTTGTCCAGTATATACAAAATATACACAGTAAAGACAAATAAAATGCATGTAACATACAGGGAAACAGAGAGCTAGAGTTTTCTAGTGCACACTAACAAAACATCTTTTGCAATTTCTCTACTCCCACCTCCTTTTGCCCAATAAACAGTTACAGAAATCATACTGTTCAGGGGGGATTTAACAAGTCCATTCACAAAGATAATATTTCCCATCAGTTTTTAAAAGCAATATACAAGAAGCGTTTTCCTATTTCTACTTTTAAATGCACCAAACACTTCTAAATATTTAGAAAGAATCAATATTTTGCTGAAAAACTTACCTGTCCACTATTTTACAAAGTACCATTAAATAAAAGTGCACACACTTAATGACTATAATCTGAGGTATCTTCTAAATATGAGTATTTTGCCTTAGCCATTCCTTCCCTCACTTCCTTCTCCCTCCAATCAATCCAGTAGGCATGTACAGTTATGTGTAAAATTTGGTCAATTAAACATATCCAAAAATCATTTACAGAAGACAAGCTTTCCTATGAATGTCAACATAAAGTGTACAAAAATGCACTAATTTTACTACATTGTAATACACTGACCACTTCCTTAGCATCTGCAGAGATGTTTCAAAATTAGTTCTTACACATTATATGTACTATATACACAGCAAAACAGACTACACATCATATATAAAAATTACTTTGTCTGGAAACGTTCATGTATGGATACCTTAGCATATTTCCTGCTGTAAAACTCCCCCACCTCCTCCAAGTCACTGAAAAAGCAGACACTATTACACACAGAGATCAAATATGTGGTTTTAACAATTCCATTCACAAAAGACCATATTTCTTATAAATTTAGACAAAAATAATTTAAAGGTGATATTTTACTATATCTACATTTAAAATACATTGTTCACTTCTAAACATTTAAGTGGACTAAATGTTTCCAAAAAGGACTTGCCAAATACATACAGCAGTCTTGAATAAACTAAACACATAGAGCAGCTAGTTATACTATAAAAAATCTTGGATAAATGAACATTCTAATTTAAGACTGATCCTTTCTCTCCTCTTCCATCAACCACTGGGAAATAATGCTCGTATTTTCAGAAAACAATTTTTATTAGAAATTTTAACACAATATGTACAAAATGTGTAAGCTTACAAAGTCTACTTTCGTCACACACTGGTAACTTCTACCAGCTAGAAATACCAGATGCTGTAAACTGGGATTCATTTGCCCATTATATACACTATATGCACTACAATATAAAACAAAATATGCAAAAGTCGGGACAATAATCTTGCATCCCTATAAATACACTGGTGAAGAGCTCTCTGCATTTCCTTCTCCTTGCTCCTTCCCTGAAGCAGTGAACAAAACACAATGCGTACTATTCAAAGAGGTGGTTTTACCATGCCTCAGAAAAACGAAACAGTATTTCTTACAAATCCTAACAAAAATATATTTGTAAAATGTGTTTCTAGTATCTCTTTTCTAATGCATATTGGACACTAGAAAATCTAGTTATTTCAAATAAGTAGTTAACATCGTTAATTACATAAACAGTTATGGGGAATAAAATGCACACACAAAATGATGGTTATAATATGAAAATGTCTTCTAAATATGATCGGTGTGACAGAAGCTTACTCTCTTACTCTTCAAGATCTTTTATGTCATATCCTCTAACCTACTGAACAAACATGAATGTGCTTTGCTCTTTATGTCATATCTAGAGATAGTCTAACAACTGCAAGTCATTTATTTTTTGCAGACCTGCTAATGCCTTTATCTGTCACTGTCTAGAGGGGTGAGGTACTGTGTAATTGGGGCAAAGCAGTCACCAAAGGTCCCTGGCGTGTGTTTTTTATGAAGGGTCCTTTAAGAGAATAAAGTTTTAGTTTGTAAACTTGCATAGGTATGGCAATCTAGGCCCTTTTATATCTCTTCTATACTAAAAATTTAATTATCCCTTTGATAAAAGTAAAATGTCTTAAAGTTTCCCCTATTAGGAATTATTGAAATTATCTTTCCAATGGTGAAAAAATAAGGAATGCTTCAAAGGAGAATCTGAAAATATATATTTCTATTTGTCTTTATCCTGTATGCTCTTATATCAAATCTATCTATTATAAAAGGTAATTTTTGAAGTAAGCACATTAAAAAATTGTATAGAGACCAAATAAAATGACTACCAAAATATAAGGATTGCGGATAGTTACTCAGGTATACTTTTCTAAAAATTATGTTAATTGGCACATTCCTTCTTATCTCAGAACTGTAAGAAGAGTAAAAAGATCCACTTAAATTTTTCCAGGCTTTTTTTTTTTTTTTTTTTTTTTTTTTTTTTTTTTTTTTTTTTTTTTTTTTTAAGTAGGAATCCTCTCTCAGGAGTTCTATCTCCACTTCTCTTCTTACAATTTGACAAGCCTGAATTGATGTCTGAATAACTCAATTAAAACTTTTTTATACAGTTTCTCTCCCATTGCCTGAATATTATATAAGTGATTTCTATTAAATATATGAGCAAAGAGAAATGACTTTGCAGGAGATGAACCTTTGATAGCAAGGGATTAACTTTTCTGTGTTTGCACGTGGAAGTCCCTTTTCATTCCTTATAAGGGGGTTCTAATGATACAGAAACTCCATTTATCATGGTACATTAATTAGATGTGCTATACTCCCTAAGATAAAATGCATAATAAAAATGTAAAGCCAGATGAAACAACCTTTTCTCCTAAGAATGTCAGGAACCAGGTTATTCAAACACAAATTGCACTTTTTTTCTATCTTTTTTTAACTTTGATAAGCTATTGTTACATTTTACCCAGAGCTGTATTTCTTCTCTATTCAAGTTTATACTACTTCTGCAAATTTTCAGATTCCATCATCAAATACAAGTCACTTCATTAAGTGACATATAAGTACGCTGTGATTTTTAGATTTGTCACTTATTTTCTATTTCTGTCCATCTTACATAAAGATGAAAGATATAAGTTGACCCCATCTGAAAGTCCTGTATTCAAATATTTTTATGATTTCACTGATGACAGATCATTTACGCTCCTTTCTCTCTCATAATTCCTCTGAATCATTCTCTTTCCTTTAACATGTTTTCACTGGGACAACACGACTATAAGATTAAATATAAAGATTTTAGGTATTTTCTATGCTTTTTTTTGTTTCCCTTATTGCATTTAAAAAGAATATTGTGTTAGGATTCATGATAAATAACATTAAGAATATTAAGAATAGTTCTCTCACAAATAAAATACTTGATCTAAACTCTTATTTACTGATCTATACAGTGAGTAGTAAGAGAATTTTAGCATTTCTAATAAATTTTGGCAGATTATAATGTTATAAAGGAAGTCAATTTTATAGGAAATATTGTTTATTCATGTTTAGCAATTGCACTTTCAGTTTCCAGTGCAACATACAAAAACTTGGAAGTCATCCCTTTTACACTCATGACAATAAGAAAGCAGAAATAACTGAAAATATCATTTTTTAAGATTCTTCAGATAATTCAGAGCAAAAAAAAAAAAAAATTGCTTCCCCCAATCTGAAAAGACTGACAAGTAACCACAGAGAATCCCATCTTTTGGAAGCAGAAATCTGAAAGTGGAAACCTGTAGATGAGGCCGGTACCCTCATTAACTTGGAGACAAAGAATTTGAGGCTCATTGTAGATGAGCTTGACAGTTAAAAGAGGGGAATTGATCTTAGTGGACAATTTTCCTGACTCCTACCTCCAGGAGTCCTCCCAGTTTCACACTGCGCAAATCAAAGAAATATTTTTTCATACTGCAGGCAAGGAAAAGTGGAAAAGTAGTGATTGAATTTTTTCTAAATCTCTCAGTTTTTAACAAGGCCTGCCCTCAAGGGAAACTATTTTAGCAGACCTAATTGACTGGGTTTTATTAAAGAAATTCTAACAAGGGTAAAGTAAAATAACCCAAATTCATTCTCCTTTAGCCCCTGATATGTGGGAAGAAAAATGTAGATTTACTAAAAGTCTAGGATTGAATCATAAGACTATAGAACACCCCCACCCCCAATTTTCTGCATTGATAGGTCTCCTGTGTGATAACTAGAGATTATGGAAGAGGGAATTGCAATCTCCTTGGGGAGACTCTATGTATGCCCAAAGACAACAGAAAAAACTAAAATCAGAGCACTATAGTACAGAAAAGGTATAACAAACAGTAACTACTAATCATATAAACATGAAACTTCACAGTAATGAAACTTCATACTACTATACCAATTACTTTTGTCCAACATAACATTCAGCTTTCAACAAATTTATAAATCATATTAAAAGGTGAAAAATATCTGAAGTGACAACCAGACCTTAGAATTAGAGAATTTTGGAATTATCACAGCAAATTTTGAAAATAACTATGATTAACATATTAAGGACTTTAATGTAAAATGTGGGCAACATATAAGCACTGAGGATAATATAAGCTGCAAGATGGAAATGATAGCAAAGAATCAAAAGAAAATATCAGAAATGTAAAATACTGTAAGAGAATGACTTTGATTTGTTCATAAGCATATGGGACATGGCAAGGAAAGAATCAGTGAACAAGAATATATACCAGTAAAAACTTCAAAAAATTAAACAGAAAGAAAGAAAATAATATGACAGGATCTAAGCACTGTGTGACAATTTCAAATGGAATTAGTAGATAGAACAGGAGAAAGCAACAAAATTGAAGTTTTTAAACAATAATGACTAAGGATTTTCTTAAATCCAACTGCAAGGTCAGAGTATACCAAATGGAAAAAAAAAGAAAATCTATATATAGGCACATTATATTCAAACTGTAAGTGATTTTAATTTAATAAAATTGTTTTATGCATTATAAGTTCAGAACATCCTAAAAGGCCGTATAGTATATATTTACTACCATTTTACAGATAAGAACATTGATGGTCAGAGTGGAGCTTAACAGAGAATAAGTTTTAGGCTAACTGCTTGATTAAAATTTGGGGTCAAGATAGGACATTTTAGTTCCAGCCTCAAGCTTCAATATAGCAATATATATTCAAAACCTCATTAGGACAATGGAGTCTTTTTTCAGATTCTAAGAACAAATATCAAACAATCTCATCTGTAAGCCATTTAAAATAAGATTTGAAAAAAAAAGGAGTGCTTAATTAGAGAAAGTGTAATTTGAAGCTTTATCTTTCATATAAGGTTTCAATTTATATCTTAGCCATTGCAACAATTCAAGAAAATGAGTTCAAGTAATTTTACTGGGTCAACCTCACACTTAACGATTTTCTGATTTTTGATTTTATTTACTACATATATTGAGTCTATAAATATATTTGAATTTCAGAGTTTTTTTAGAACTGATCCAGATGAGATCAGGAGCATCAAATGATTAGAAATATTTCTCATGCTACTTTTTCAATAATAAATGTCACCCCTCTTGTCGTTTTCCTTTTAACCCTCCAACATCCCTCTCTCCCTTATTTCCTTCCTTCCTTTTTCTTGTTATTTTTTGTTTGTTTGTTTAGTTTTTCTTTTATAGTGTGAAGAAGGAAACTAACACTAAAGAAAATTCTCCAACAATGTCCACTAAACAATTGTATGTTAAATCAAAATCAAATTGCAATAATAGTATTAATAATAATGACATATTGCATGGTAGCTGTATAGGCAAGGCACTGTTTTAAGTGTGTTTACATAAATTAATTTAATGTTTACTTATTTCCACTATCAAATACATTTTATTGCTCTATTTGCAACATATCAAAACAATATTCAGAAATCTGGGATTCTGTACTCCTATTCGTTTTACTGTATTCTCAAGTCAAGAAACTTTTTTCAATAACAATAAATAACTCACATTTCGTATAAATATATGATATATATTTTAGATAGTGTACTTTGTTTTAGATACGGATGCATTCTAATTATTTTCTTAGTAATGATATCCTAAACTGATAAAATACTAGCTGCGATCCAAAATTTTTTTATAACCAACTTTTGTTGTTTATTTCCTTGGGACAAAGAGATAAGTTTGAATTGGAGAATAAACTGTGTTCCATTGCCCTTATGTGTCAATGAAAAATTGATATATAATCAGATGAAAAATTATTGAAAAATAGAAAGCTGTTAAATGTTAAACTAAGTGCCAACTAATAACTATGAAGCTAAATAACAAAATAAAAAGCATTCTGTCATATTTTCCAGATTAAAGTTGAAAATATGAATATAACTACTATTCTTAATAATTTAAATATAGTCAAAGAAGGAAAACCTGAAGTAACTTACACTAACCAAATAAGAAATTATAACAAATAACTTCATGTCAAGGCTCCAGTACTATAATGATTTTAAATTAGAACAAAACATTTCTTAGATAGTTTACTCATTTAACATTTTTAGGAGCTGTCAATAGATCACTTTTTGTAGGAAACAGGCTATTTATTTTGATTAGAATGGAAATGCCCCAATGAAACACTGAAACAGAGACCAACAATAACATTTGAGTAACTAAATGCTCAGCACACTAGTGCATATCCTTCAGAATTCAAATGCAAAAACAAGGACCTAAATTTTTATATTACATTTATACACCCTTTAAAAATAATTGTTCTGGTTAGGAAGCTTTAGATATGACCAGCTGAATAGGTACTCCATTTTTATATCATACATCAATAAAAGAAATTTCAAGTTTTCTATTTCCATAATTAAATAAGCTTGTTAAGTCAATGTTTCTGTGTTGGTCAATATCTGTTGAGGTTCAAAGACCTTGTTACTGCTTAACAGTATAAGACAAAATTGACACAAATAATTTAACTCTTTCAGTAACTAAAGTTATTTGGTAAGATATGTACATATCAATTCAGCACAAGAAATTTTGCTACTCTTGTTATTTTTTATCCTGAAAACCATATATTTTATTAATGGCTACCTAAAAAAAGAATAATTCTCAAATAAATGGGAACATTCAGCAAAGGATTTTGGATACCATATAATTTAAAATATGATTCAGTAAAGAAAATATTGAGGATGGATGTCAATTTGCTACAGAATGAGTAGCTCTAAATCTATTGGTGAAAATATCAAAATATAAAAGCAAAATAAATATACAAATCATAAATATACTACATTTAAACAAATTATTAAGAAAAATAACATTAGGAATAATATCTTAAAAAATTTCTCTTGTCATTATTATCAAAAAATACAATTCTATAGGTTTTGTCAACAAAAAGAAAAGTTATTGCTGTGAGAAACAGTATATTTATGAGTAATATATCTTGGTTTCAGAAATAGATTCCATTTTGATCTCCTAAAGTGTACTGATCCAAAAGTATTTGTTATTTCCCAGCCAATTACAAGGATTCCTTTTTCTTTGAGTATACATTACATACTTGATTTGAGAAAGGCATGTGTTTGGGATTTGAAAAAAAATAGAGAATCTTTAATTCCAGGATTCTTTTCATTTCAAGCACAAAGAAAAGAGTGTTCATTTGTCACAACTGTATTTTATCTTTATTTTCTACATGTTAGGCTAAACATAACTTTCAAAATATTCAGTTATACTATTCATAAAATTCTCCTCTCTGGGACACTGAAAATGTAGAATAAAGTGGAAATTAGTTGGGATGGCTTGAGTTTTTTTCTAACTCTGCAATTATGACACCATTAGTATCCTTTTGGAGAGTGAGGGGAACAGTGTAAACTCAGGAAATCAACTTCCTTCACTAATTAAGGTGGGAGAAATGAAGGCCAAAGGTAGTATCTGAGGAAAATAAAATAAAACTTTGAGATTGAATGGAAAGTGTCATAAAATTTGAATTATTTTTATCTGTCATATTATTAAATTAACTTCTTTTAAACATCTTTGAAGTAAATTCATAGTTTTCACTTTAAAGGTGAGTGAATTTCTTAAATTTTTCAGAAAGTCACATAATCATTGTTGTGACATCTAGATTCAAACTTATGCTAAACAAGTGCTTAGAGAGAAAGTTATACCTGTAACTATATTCATGAAGATCCCAAAATAATAATCTTCTTCCTTAAAAACTAGAATAGGAACAAATTAAATCTAAGCTATGCAACATAGCTTAGGATAGAATAAAAATCAGAGCACAAATAAATGAAGTAAGGAACAGAACAGCATTAGAGAAAATCAACAAGATTAAAATTTAGCTAATTGAGGTTAATAAAACTGATAACATTGCTTCACGAATGAAAGCAAAAATAGGGAAAACTAAAAGTATAAATATCAAACATAAAAGAGGAGTTATCATTAACAAGTTTACAGAAATAGAGTAGTAGAGGGAATGCTATGAACAATGTGTGTCAAAAAAGTAGATAAAAATGTAGGACATTGGGAAGTTCCTATAGAAAACAAAGTCATCAAAACAGAATTGAAAAATATAAAACTTGAATGGAACTGTAACAAAAAGAAACAAAATTAGTAATTAAAAAAATCTCACAAATGGAAGCATAATTTTAAAAATATACTGCATGATCATGATAATTAATTTTATGAATCATCTTGGACAGTTATGGTACCCAGATATTTGGTTATACATTATTCTACTGAATAATTATTCAGTGAGGATTTTTTAAAAATGAGATTAATATATAAATTCATAAAACCTAAGTAGTGCAAATTGCCCTCATTAATATGATGAACCTGGTTAAATCAGCTGAAGGTTTTAATAGAATAAAGAATATCTTCTTTTGAGAAAGAATGAGTTTACCAGCTACTTTAATCAAACTTCAACTCTTCCCTGGATCTCCTGTATGAAAGTCTACCATAGATATTTTTGACTTTTCAAGTTCAAAATCATATGAACATAAAGCTTTTCCACTTTCCTTATATGGATACACACATTCTATTGTTTTTGTTTGTTTTGTTTTGTTGTTTTAAAGAACCCTGAGTGAATAAGTGGGATTTATCCTAGTTATGCAATGTGATCTTTACATCCAAAAATCAATTTATACGCTATACCATATTTTTATAATGAAAACCAGAAATCACATGATCACCTCACATGTAAAGAAAACATTTTATTATATCTGAAGCTATTTCATAGTAAACACAACCAACAATGTAGGAGTTGGTGATGACTTCATCAATATTATAACAAGCATCTTCCCAAAAGCAAAAGCAATCGTGGTTCCTTATGGTGAAATGCTGAATGCTTTTCCCCAAAGATCACAAAAACAACAGCTTTGTCTCAACCTTTGTTTGAATTGTACTAAAGGTTTAGTACTGGCAATTATGCAGATGAATGAACAAATGACTTCCAGATTACAGAAAAAGAAATAAAACTTCCTCTGTTTTTGAATATATGTATTATTTGTTGAAAATATTATGCATACCAAGAAATGCTTAGAACTAATAAATTAGTTGAAGGAGTGTGTGGGATGAAAAATAAATATATACATATATATAATTTCGATCAATAATAATGAACAATTGAAATTGAAATAAAGATATTCTATTTATAATAGCAAATAGCAGTATCAAAAAGAATAAGAAATTTAGAATATATTTAGCAAAAGAAATACAATTGTATAGTGAACATTTTTTAGAAATAAAAAGAATTTAAAGATCTGAATAAAAGAAAACATCCTTTGATCACACATCTAAAAAACAGAATTATTTAGAAGAAATAGTCTCCAATTGATTTACAACTTCAATGCAATATTTTCTAAAAGCTTTTGTTTTTTCTCCCTAAAATGTAAAAGCATATCCTACAGAAATTTGAAAGAAAAGAGTAAGAAACACAATTGAAAAAAAAAGTTGGATGATTCAAACTTAACCAATGTCAAAATTTACTGCAAAATAATAGTAATAAAGACAGTGTGGTGACTGGATAAGAATAGACATAATAATCAATGTAACATAATTGAGATGCTGTGGGGTAGAACATGACCTATGGCTGGCCCTTGAAAGTGGAATTGGAGTGTAGCCAGAACTGAGTTACACCTGAATGGAATAAGATGGACATTCTGGGATAACTGTCTTCACCTGCGCTGTGTTCCCAAGATGTTCTATCCTGGAATTCTGCTATCCTTTCTTTTTTGGTCTGTTCTTGTCCACTTGATAATTTCTGTTTGCTCACTACTCCGTCACCTCCCGCCCTAGCCCCACACCCCCACCTGGCTCATACCCGTTATGAAGAGTCCCCCTCCTTGTTGATGGGGCTGCTACTTTCTGGTCATTTACTCAACTCACTGCCATGGGTCATTTACTCGACTCACTGCCAATGGGAGATGAAAGCATACTTTACCAGCCTGGGGGAGGTGGAAACATCCAGACTCACCTCCATCAGGAACCCCTGACATGATTACAGTAAAAGTCATGTCCTTGACATTGGTGTCCTCTATGCTTTCCTTGGATTAATTACTAGGCAGGGCATTACTGTGCCAAAATGTGAACACCTGCATAATACACACAGTAAGTTAATGCACACATTTATAGTCAACTGATTTTCAAGAAGGGTTCTAAGACAATTCAATGGGGGAAAAAAAAAGTTTGTTTCAACAACAGTGACAGCATCACAGTATGACCACATACCAAAGAAAGAGGTTGAACATTTTCTCATAGCATTTAAAGTAATTAAAATAAACTATTCACTTAAATTTAAAAGCTGAAACTTTAAAACTCTTAGAAGAAAATATAGGAGTAAGTCCTGGTAAGCTCGTTTCAGACAACAGTTTCTTAAATATGACACAGAAAGCAACAGGGACATAATTTAAAAAAACAGATAAAATTTACTTCAGCAAAATTAAAATATTCATGTTTTAATGTAAACCATCAACAAAATGAGTAAAGGAAAACATAAAATGGAAGAAAATATTTAAAAATCACATCTGATAACATATTTATTTCTATTCTATATAAAGTACTCATGCAGATCAAATATAAAAATCAGATAAACCCTATTAAATTACTAAAATAGTTGATAAGCATTTCTCTTCTAAGAATTTAGTAGCCAACAAGCACATTAAATGATGTTATTATTGTTACTCATTAGATAAATGAAAACCCAGATCTCAATGAGATACTAATTTGCACTCAATTGATGACTATAATCAATATTATAATAATAGTATTGAGGAAGATATGAATATATTAGATTGTTGATAGAACTGTAATGTGGTACATTTGTATTGGCAAAAAAAGTTCGGCACATCATCAAATTATTGAACAGTTACCAAATACAGTTACCCATTGATTTAATCTGTAGTTACATAGCAAGACAAATAAAAAACATCTTATATAAAATGTATATATAAATATTTATAGCATTTGTATTCAAAAATTAAAAATACGGGCATAATTCAATTACATGACTGTTCAATGGAAACTTAATTGGCAATAAAAATGAGTAGAATGCTCATACCAAAATATGAATTAATTCTGAAAATATGCCAAGTGAAAAAATCCAGTCACAAAAGAACATATATTGTTATAAGTATTTTATTTTATTTTATTTTATTTCATAAAGGAAAGGTGCAGACAGAAATGAAGGCAAGCAGAGGCAGGGAAGCAGCAAAAGAGAAGACAGAGCATTTTATTTATTTTCATTTAGTTGTTCATCTTGGTTGTCCCTGAAAGCCGCAGTACGTGAACCCAGTATCTTGGGCCGCATGTTGACTACACCCAACTGCACTCTACCAGAGGGTGTCAATATATGTTTATTTAAATATTCAGTGTAGGAGAATCCACAGAGACACTAGTGACTACTAGAGTTTAGAAAGTGTCATGGTAAATGACTGAGTGCAATTTAAAATGTTCTAAATTTAGTTAGTGGTGATAGTTACACAATTATTTTAATATTAGAATCACATAGCTTTATCCTTTAAAATGGAGATTGTTTTGGTATACGAACTCTGGTCTGAAGAATTTTTTGTAAACATAATAATAATAATAATGACAGGTTAGAGACTGTAGCTAGAAATAACTTCACCAGAAGACAGAGGAAAGAGGTTTGTACTGGGAGTCAATGCTCCTTCTACAAGACTGGACAGAAGTCCTTCATTGTTGAATGAGACAGTGTTGCCAGATGAAAAAGAACACCTACTCCCAAGTCAAACATTCCCAGGTAAAATCCTCTTCCTGTTCTTCATTAGTATGATAAACTTGATCAAGTTCCCCCATTTATAAAACGGGGATCTATTGGATTATTGTGAATTTTAAATGAGCCAGAACATGGAAGGTTGTTCAGCAATTTGTGGCAGATGATTAATGTTAGCCATTATTACTGTCTTAGCAGACAGGGTGTAGATCAATTGAAACTATTCCAGGATATCACTTTGCAATTAATTATCATGTCTCCTTTTTCCCTCCTCTGTTCTGTGACAGTTTCTAAGTCTTTCCATATTTTTAATGAATCTCTATGCTTTGATGAATACTGGTCAGATATTCTCTAACTCACTCTCAGGTTTTATTCTTTCTCTCCTGATTAGAACAGAGCTATGAATATTGGGGACAAATACCACAGAGGTGACACATCTTCTCAACATATCGTATCAAAGAGCACCTGATATAAAAATATCTGAAGGTTGGTGATAGATTGTATTATTCTACTAAGGTAGTGTTCGACAAGTTTTTCCAGGCTAAAGTATTACATTTCCCTCTGAATAATTTTTTCTTTAAAAATTATTCCTAAATTCAGTCAATCCAAAGGCTCTACTGTCTAGAGAAAGGAGTATTTAGAGATACTGCTTAAAAATATCCTGTAAGAGATAGGTTTTCTCCTCCCTAATATATTTATGTACTTATACATTTATTCATATTAGTAGAAATTATATTCATATTAGCAGGAAAATGTGAATATTTATGTGCTTTTGGTAAACAGTGTAATGGCTTATCAAATGTGTTCCATTAATTTATAGAGTCTGTGAATATTCATTTACATGGCAAAAGGAGGTTTGTAGATATGATTTAAGACTGATTTAGAGTGATTATTCTGGGGTATCTTATTGGGTTTATTATTCTCATCTGAGTCCCTATAAGCAGAATACTTTTTCTTGACTGTGGTCAGAGGGAAATAAGACTTTGATAAAATGGTCAGAGGAATTTCACTTTTCTGGCCTTGAAAATGGAGGGAAAGTCAAGAAAAGTGAAGGACGATGAAGGGTACAAACTTATAGGGACTAGCAAATGAACTATGGGGCTCTAATGCACAGTATGGTGAATATAGACAAGAATATTGTACTATAATTATAAAATAGGATAAATGTCATGATAACAGCAATCATTTTCAATATATAAATGTATCAATGTAACAAACTGCACAACGTGTATGTATGCAATATTATAAGTAAAATTTATTTAGTCAAAAATTATAAAGAATTTTTAAGTGAATAGTCTTTATTCACAATATAATTAAATTAAGTGAGCTTGGTGGTAAACTAATGTATTATATTAGGTTTCATAAAGCTAAATACCTTAAATCAATATAATATTGTCATGCATCAGTCAATACATTTTCTAAAAGGAAGCATACACAAGTAATAGCAGTCATCAGAATTATTTTATGTTTCAAAACAATTAATAGTTTTCAGAAGCTGTAAAAGATAAAAGATCAAATTTTCTTCTAGTGTCTCTAAAAGGAATACAAACTTCCCAACATCTCTATTTTCAGCTAGTGAGTCCTTTGTTGGACTTCTGACCTAGAGAACTATGAGATCATTTATGTTATTTTAAACTTTTAAATTTATGGTAATTTATCATACCTTTGATATATATCCAGTGATAATAATAATACTGCCTAAGTTATTATCTTGGGCACAAAGAACTTTGATGTTAGAGAAGGTATAGTACATAGTATCCAGTAACTTTCTGCTTCTACAGTTTCTTGCACAATCTCATTTTAAACTATTATTAGTTTCACTTTGCATGTGTTCTCTTAGGGCAATTTTATATCAGGACTTCTTGTATTTTATTAATATATACACTTATTAAGAGAAGAGAGTGGTTTGAACTCTTTAATATCTATAATTTTTGATATATGATATATGAAAATTGTCATAGAATTTCTATTTCAATAGAATATTTTTGATCAGTTCTATTTTTCCCTGTAAGATTATGTGATGAAGAGAATTTAGATAAGCTCATCTCTCCCCAAATTCCTGCTTTCAAGTTTCCATGCTTTTTTGGTCCATTCCATTGATATAGATGAATAGAACTTGTGACTTACTTTTAAGTTAATTTTCCTTCTAATTATAACAGGAAGTACCTGTTGAATAAGTAACACTACATGTTTAAAGTTACAGGAGAGCACTTACCCCTGTAACTATGCTATGCAAGACTGTCTCAGAGATTGGAACTAGAGATCTCATTTGTGGGCTTTAGAACTAAAATTCTTCTTGAGGGATCACACGGAGATCAAATGATGCCCTCTAGGAACTAGAAGTGAATTCCTGAAATAGCCAGCAAGAAAATGGGTCCTCATTCTCAACAACTAAAGATAATTACTGACAACATACTGGCAGAGCTTAGAAACAGATCCTTTTTTCAATTAAGTTTTGGATGGAACCAAAGTGGTAGCATCTTGATTGTAGCCTTGTAACTGCTCCTGAGTCAGAGGACCTAAGTCAGGCCTGGACTCATGACTCAGGAAGTGTGAGAAAATAAATGTTACTTTAAGCCCAGTGTTTATGGTAACTTGTTAAATAAAATAGAAAACTGATATACACAGGCTTATGTAGTTTCAGTTTTCATAAATACAGAGTAGTCCATTCACCTAAAGCTTAGCTTTATGTAATGTATAACCTGAACAATTATATAGGTATTTTGTTTCCCCATATATTAAATTTCCTGAGAGAAATGTTCATACTGTTCTCCTCTTTGTATCTGTACCCCCCTACTTATATACAATACATTTCCACTAAGATAAAATGAAGCAAATTACATAGGGGAAAAAATAAAACAGGAAATATTTCGTAACAAGAAATCTCTAACACGATAATTTTTATTAACTCTATGGTATTAAGAGGTCCCTGAAGAGCATCTAGTCAATTTCTCATGTTTTATAGATAAATAAAAACAAAACAGCTTCATTCTGTGACTTTTCGAAGGGCACATTTCTGATGCTGGAGCTAACTGATAGTTCATGCACTCTGTCAAGTCTTACGTGAAATTATTATTATATCATAACCATGTAAATAAATGCGGAAGTTTAAATCTACTTTTAAAATATATAAATATAATATTTACTTAATTGTATTTACTCAGAACAAATATAGTTTAGTCAAATTGTAATTTTTTTCAAAAGTCACTGACATATACAATGATTTTATTAGATAATACAAAGTCCTCATAATTTTTTTAATTTATAAATGTTAGAAGACAACTCTTCTAGTGAATGTGATCAGAAGTATTGACTAGCTTTACTGTTGATTATCTTTATAAGAATGTTTTTATCGCCAACAACTACTTGAAAGATGGACGCAGAGTCTTCCTTCTGAATGAAATGTGGACATGTTTCCTGTCCTGTATGAAAAAACTAGGTTTCATGGGATAGGATTTCTCTCATGTAATATCACCTACTGAGTGTTTGGGGGTCATCTAATCCTCTTATATTCTCCATAGGAATTAATTCTCCAGAAACTGGCACCCAAAATGATGATATTATATATTGTTATTTCTGATTATAATGACTTCTTTTTTTCTCTGTCTCAGGAGTTTCTTAACACTGTCAGCATAAATGAAATAGTGGAAGACTAATTTTTTGATTGCAAGAAGGGAAAATTGAAGATCTTTTTCTCTGTTGGTAATGGTAAATACAGTGTTTTTCCAAATGGTGTACTTTCTTAGTTTTTTTTTTAAGGGATAGCATCAAAATAATTAAATAAAACAAAAAGCAATTAGACAGCAGAGGAAATATTATTAGTGCTACCATTTAGAAGTTCTTTCAAATTTATCTAATTACATATACTAACATACATAAGTGTTTTAGCTTCTGGTCGTATTGACTATTTATTATTATATAATGTCAGTTGTCTTTTATTACCCTTTTTTGGCTGCAAGTTTATTTTGTTGTATATGAGTATTACAATTTCTGTCTTTTTACAGTATTCTGTGACTTAGGGTACCATATCCTTTAAGTCTGTGTTTGTCTCGATAGCTTTAGTGTGTCTTGGGATTAGCAAAAGGTTAAATTTTGTTTATTAATCCATTCATCAAATCTGTGCCTCAATTTGTGGTGTTTATTCCATATACATTATTGAGATGGTTATTTATATTTGAGAACTTGACACTACACATTTTGACTTTTGTTTTCTGATGTTGTTTATTTATTGCCTTGTTTGTGAACTTTTTGTTTTTGATTTAGATAAAAGGTTACCTTTCAACTTTTCTTGCAAGGGAAGTTTCATGATAGTTAAGTCCTTTATCATTTTTTTTTTAATCAGGGAAAACCTTTACTTATCCCTCATGTTTGATAGTTTTGCATGAAATAGTATTCTTGACTGGCAGTTTGTATCTTGGAATATTTTGACTATGCCACTCTACTCTCTTCCAGCTTATAAAATTTCTGCTGATAAATCAGATATCATTACAGTCACTTTCTTTCTTCCTTGCTCATCTTTAATATTATCTCTTTATCTTGAACTTTTGATACTATAACTGCTGTATGTCTTGGTGTAGTTCTTTTCATTTTATAACCAAATGTTCTTTTACCTTCACTAATTTGTATATTTAATTATTCCCAGGTTTGCAAAGTTTTCAGGTATTATTTCTTTTAGAAGCTGTCTGTCGCTTCTCCCTCTCTTAACCTTCTGGGATAGCCACCCATATTATTATGTTGTTTTTCTTAATGGAATCAGAAAACTCTTGGAGTGTTTCTTCACTTTGTGTGTATATGTGTGTGTGTATTTTTTTCCCTTTCTCTTCTTTCACTTGGTTCATGTTTGTGTCTGTTTTCCAGATTATTAATCTATCTTTCCATTCGTTCTGTTCTGTATCCATGTCCTTCATAGTACTCTTGATCTTATTTATTGCATTCTTCAAATCTTGATCTCTGTTAATTTCTTATTTAAAACTTCTATTACTGTCTTCTACTCATAAATTTTACATTTGAGACTGTTAACTTATTTTGCTATGCTGTCTTGTAATTCCTTGAGCTATTTTTATGAATTACTCTGACTTACTTTATAGTTCTTCTTTGAATTATTTACCCATTAAAAATATATAATATTCCATGTATACAAATTTGGTTTCCAGAGTGTTTTCCTTGTCTCCTTGTGATGTCAGAAAACCTTTAATTTTCAGCTGATACTGTGGTTTTTCTCTACCTTCCCATAGAGAACTTGGAACTAAGCCGCTTGTCTTTTGTTTAACCAGCAGGCAACACAATGGCTTTATTTAATATTTTGATCCTTGAAGTCTTCTGGAGTAAATAGTTCTTGTTAAGTCAGAGTATGGTAATGTACGACTGCAGGGTCGAGGAGGGCATGTGGAGTAGGAAGATAACTTTTGTTAAAGGTTTTGAGGTAGAACTGGGCAGCTCCTATGAGTGACATTGGAGTTAACCATCCTCTCTGGGATTACAGACCTGGGCCTCAATAAAATATCTACTGTGCTATTGACACACTTCAGTGAAGGACAATGGATTCAAAGAGGCAAGGGATGGGGTAGGAGGTCCGGAGTTCTCTCTCTATTGTCTTTCTTGCCAGATTTCTAGTGGTGCAAAAATGGGATCCTGACCTTATCCCTGAGTCTTTGGACTTTACCCAAGCAATCATGAGTGACACTATACAGTGTTGATTCTCTTTTCCCCAGGACCTGAATTTGAACCAGCTACCCTGCTATCTCAGTCCCACCTAGTTGCAACTGTGAATGCCTGAACATCCGTCTTCACCCATCTTCAGTCATACTGATGCCTGGGCATTCTTTCCAATAAGTCCTTGTTCTCGGAGACGCTGAGGTAATTCACCATGTGATAAGCTTGCCTCCCTAGTGTCACTTCAGGATACCATCAGTCATTTCTCTTAGAAGAAAAGTAAGAAACAGTTTCTGTTGTCAATTTGATGTTATCTCCTAATGAACAAATTATTGTGTGAATTTAAAGGGAAAAGAGGTGCAATTGAGCAGGAAAGGATAAGAAGAATTGCCATTTAAATTATTTTTATTTCCTTTAATAATTCTAACCACTGCAATTTATGTTTATTTCACACATATATATTCCTCAAGTAAAGTTTTTCTCATGTAAAATCTGCTTACTGTATCATTTTCATAATATCAGAAAGAATATATAGCTTTATATATCAATAAAAAACTCATTAACAAATAAAATTTCAGAAATGTATGCTTATGTGGCAAGTGGTGTATTTCTTATTCTGATACTAAAATATTTATTCTGCTTTTTGTACTGTGCAATGACTTCCAGGCAAACCCTGCTTGTTTTTCTCAGGAATTTCCTCAAGAGATATAATTCTTAAACTATACTAAATTAACATTACTGCTGTTTTATGGAAGCCATGATTATTCATAGTATCCTCATTTGTCTACTTGTGGTTCTATTGGGAAAGAAATACTGTTCATTTTAGAAAGACCTTCTGCCATGATTACAGAGTCCTGCTGTGAGGTTTAAAATGTGTGCAATTCTACAATATTTGTGAAAATAATCACACTGTTTACATGCAGTGATGATTTTAATGAAACTAGGTCATCATCCTTAAACAAATGTTTAACCCTATTAGCAGAATAAATATTCACTGTTGAAATAATTTGCTAATTGCTTTCTGTGATACAGATACTAGGTGGTATTTGATCTTTTATCATTGTTTACATTTATTCATATTTAATAAAAATTAAATTTTAATAATATATCATTTATCATAATTTTATGATAATTATTTAAGATTACAAAATCCGGATATCCATGTTTAAATAATAAAAATGGTTTGATATATTTCTGAATACAAACTTATGAAATGGATGACCTTTGCATGTTATATTTTATATTGTTTTTATTTGCCTTTCTATACTATGAGCATTATTTCAAATGCTTCTACTGCTACTAAATTTTTAGAAATATATTTCATTTTATCTTCTGTAAGAATGGAATATTTTGGTGAACCCAAAACACAAGTTGTGTGGTTTAAACCTTGAGACAGCCTTTTGACTTAAGCATCTATATTTAAAACTTAAAATATAAAAATAATTATTATACCAATATACATTATTATCTTAATAAATGAATACGTATAAAGCACAGGAGACAATACCTATAATGTGAAAAGTATTCAAAACATACTAGCTTGTCTCCTATTAGAAACTATTATATAACCAATCCCTAGCACTGACCATAGATAATCATTGGCCATATATCACATTGACCATTGGTAAATATGGAATGAATAAAATCACAAAACTAAAAATATAATTTCAAAACACACAGAATTATAGATTAATTATGGAAGGTTTTCATCATTATCTATAATAATTTGCAGTTGTATTGACTGTGAAAGCTTCCTCTATTAATTAAGGTCTTAACATCTTAAAGAAATTTTTGAAAAATTGAATAACAGTGCTATTACTTAAATGTAAATGCCTTCAATTTCTAAGACTCATATATATATATATATTTTTTTTTTTTTTTAGGTGAGGAAGTAAGGGAGAGAATGAAGAGCATTGAAGAAAATCAGAGAGTATAAGCATCTTTATTTTGTTGTTTATTTTTTGTTTTACACCTCAACCTTGGGTCTTGAATCCACATCTTTGGGCTGTATGTGGTTTGCACAGCAACATCTCAGTCCCCGGAGAGTGTTCCTGCTCTAAGGCTGAGATTTTACGTTAATATTTTGCATAGGGAATTTCATACTTATATGTGAATATTTAACTCGTGCATAGTTCCTATTCACATAAAAATAAGAAATTTCTTTATATATATGCATATAAGTTGCATAAAACTGCTATTTCTTGTGCATTGATTTATATTTTTAGTATTTTTTAAAATATGCTGTTAAGTTATTATATTATTAATGTAGCATATACATGTACCATGTCCAATTAGCTATATAAATGTTAAGTATTTTAAAAGCTAAAAGAAATAGTTTGTTTTATGGTAATAATTTTGAAGATGTAAATAATTATTGTTTCAGATATCTTAAAATAACTAAGGAAGGGAATTGAGGAGGAAATTATGCTCTTCAAAATTATATTTCTAACCACAATATTTACATAAGTTTGAAAACTATAATACAAAATTGAAAATAAAAAAGAAAACAAGATCAGTATTCAGTCATTTTAAATAAAGAAAAAAGTCTTTATTATTGATATAGCCAGTATTTACAGCATGATCCCAGAGTAACCTAGATAAGACACTATTTGGCAGTATGTGAGCAGACTGAGATGAAACTTTCTAGATACCATAATTATACTGTTTTTGAGCTAGGCTAATGGGGAATAAATCAAATTATATCTGAAATAGCAAAATGGGTTCTTAAAGTTACTCCTTGACCATGACTTGTTTTTGTTTTTTAAGGTTTTTATTGTACTCCCACTTTAGTCTTTAGGAAATAAGCAATTCTCCTCCAAGACTTTTGTAGAAAGAGTATTTAATCCCTCTCTGTTTCTGTCGCACACATTGTTTCTGTGTGTATATACTGTTATAATCTTAACAATTTTGTGCTGAAAAACATATTAAAATAAATGTACAAAATTCATTCTTCTGGAATTCCATTACCTGAAAGCACTGTGTTTTGCCTACTTATTTAATGTTGAATATTATTTCAAAAATAGTCTTGTGTGTTAATCAATTAAAAAAAAACTTAAATATTATTTTAAATTATCTTTCCATTTGCATCACTATCTCATTACGTAGTTTGTTAAGTACTTTTGGATCACATGAAAGGAATATGTAAAATGTAATATATGATGAAACAAATAATAGTTCTATAATAATAGTAAACACCATCACTCTGTCAATCCTGTAACATTACTATAACCCACATCATTCCCTTCCCTCATATACTTCATTAAACAAGATCAAACAAAGAAAAATGAAGTAAAACCAGTGATAAACACATTTACTTTATAAAAGTTGTTTTCAAAATAATTGTGCTGTAGTCAATGGTTGTTTGATATTTTATACAGTTGTAATCTCAATTCATTTATCAAGGGATTTACAACTTTGATAGTTTTTAGATTATATTTCTTATAAAATTCATGAGATTAAATGTATTGTTATTTTAATATTTTTTTGTATAACCCACAATGATGTTCTGTAACCATTTCTGTGTAGTTCAATATCATATTTATTTGTATATGCATAATGATTTATAACACTGAATATCAGAATACAAATACTTTCCTCATATTCTCAATGCACCGCATATAGTTTTTATTATTTGTGTTATATTTAGTTTGACATTTTAATTTTTACTTATAAAATTTGTCTTCCAAATTTTACTTTGACAAAATTATCAATTTTCATTTGCTAGTGTAACCATGTTGTTTTATATAGAAAGAGTATCCCACTTTTTACCTTTACATACATGTTTGTGTGTATAAGGATAAAGAAAGGGAAGAGAGAGAGAAGGAGGAGGAGAGAGAGGAGAGATTGATTTAGATTTTTTGCTATTTTTCCTAAATAACTATCAGAAACAGTTTAGGAAAGGGAGAAGATACACAATGCTTAAAAATCAGATGAATTCATAGGTTATGTTTCATTTTTACTCCATCGGAATCTTATTATCCTTGTAAATTTATTTAAAATCCAGGTAAAACTCTCTGCTCTTCAAAGTTCTGAAAATTGTATCTTTATTGCAAACTGGATAATCTTGAACAAATTTGCCTGTAATACAAGTGCTATTTTACTTAGACTTCACAATTGTCCAGCAGGTTATTCTAATTATTCACAAATTCATCATTTTTCTCTCAAGGAACCAACTCATTTCCACAAAGTTTCATTGTCTCTCTTTAAGAGGCACTCCCAACAGCTCTGCCATAAGGGTAAATAAATTCTTCTGCTGTTGGTGATTCTTGCATACACAATCTTTTGCTTACTGTTTGGAGGTATTATGTATGCTTGTTGACTTCCAATGGAAAATGAAATCATGATCCAACTTTGGGTTCACTGTTTTTAGCATATCTGCATCTCTACTATTTCCCACAAAAAAAAGCCTATCCTCTTACTTCTTGGTGGTTACATTTGATGTCTGCAATCACCTTACATTATTTCCTTAATGAATATGTAACATAAGATGCCTTTGTATTACATACACACACAAATGAAAAACAGTGCTTGCAATGTGATTGGAGGTTATAGGCTTATTTTTTGTTTCAATATACATTTATTACTTAAATCATATATTCCATGGTCACTGCTTTCGAAAATCACATACAACTTTGACACAAATATAAATTTCATAATTCCTTTGTTAAACAAAGATGCATTCAGTAGTTTCTAGCTTGGCCTTCTACATTAAAATCTGATAGTTGACCATGTAACTAATATTTTAAGTATTTTTATAATCTTTCTTAGCTGAGAAATATTCTCTCAGGATTTACTATTAATGAATATAAGGTATTTAATGTGAAGGAAATGTTTAAAGTATGTTACATACAATATAACCACTTTAAGATGATCTGAAAATCTTTAAAGTGCTAGTTTAAAATGTCATAAATTTATATTATATTTAAAATTTACATAAAAATATAGATTAGTTTTTCTCTTTCTATATTTATCATAGAGATTTTAAGATGCTTTTTAAAATGTTGCTAGAATTTCAGATTAAGGATAAAGAATTTTTATTAAAATCTGGCAATTATAAAAAAACATGCTCTTAAACAACTTCTGTATAGACATAAAATATCTTTATCAAAATTTACAAAATAACTAATAATTCTTAATTGGAAAAAAACAATATGTTAATACCCAAATACTGTTCACAATAAACTGTGTTAGAACAGTTTTATTTTTTGTCAGTTAATTGAATATTTTAATTATTTGGACTGAATTTATGTGCGAAATTCATGTTGAGGTCCTAACCAGTAGTGTGACTGTATTTGGAATAGGGAAGTAATTAAGGTTAAATAAGGTCAAAAGAGTGAACACTATTTTGATAAAATTAGTTTAGGCTCTGTCCCTCTCTCTTTTTCATCTTCTACCTACTCATACACAAAAAAGAGTTGTCTCAAGTACAGAGTAAGAGAGTGAATCTGATTATCCACAACCTAGAGTCATTTTCATCGACGCCATCTCTACTAACTTGGACTTGAACTTCCTGTCTCCAGGACTGTGAGAAAATAAAACTACACTGTTTAAGTCACTTATTCTATAGTATTTTGTTACGGCAGCCTCCAAAAGATGAGTGAAATTTGCAAATAACATTTTGCATATATAATAATATTTCATTAGATATCAACTCAGTTTAGAAATTTAGATTTCTCTGTAATCATTTTCCTAATTCAGGAACACATTATTAGAGATTTATCTGCACACTCATATATAAATTAAAGTTATGACAGTTGAATTAATCAATGATACAAATAAAGTGTGCATAAATTATATGTAAATATATTTTTATTTATGCAGAGTTAGTGGATGATAAACATAGTAAATGGTAGCTGGATAAAATAACAAATAATATTCACACGTATGTGATAAACACTACATAAAGTACTTAAAACTTGACCTTAAAGAGGTGAATGGCAATATTAGATTTGAGTAATTCAGGGGAATAGAGAGAGTGCTTTTTGGTTGAGTGCTGATAAATATGTCTTTGGTTGAGTTAACATGTCTAGAGTTCTAGAAGAAGCTTTAAACCAAATAAATCAAAAAGGAAGAAAATATCAGCCTGGAATAGTAAAGATGAATTAAATATTTCCTTATATAGCAATGATAAAATAAGGATGTCATGACATGAACAGCTATGGATGAAGTGAAGTACATGAAAGCATGCCAATAGGGACGTGGAAATAAAATATAACGGGAAATGTGTGTTGCATCTCCAAGTTATGAATGATATTGTATTTGTTTAAGAAAGCACTTTTTAAGTTGTAATTGGAGAATATTAAGTAAATCCCAGTTTAAAACCTTTTACGTAGAGAGATAGGGATCACTGAAGACTGACAGAATTATATCTATTTGATTTAAATAGACCTATGTAGGAAATGATTATTTGCAGTTATATAGAAAGTTTTTCCGAAAAAGATTCTTCAAAATTTCTGAAAGAAATAAAAGGAAAGTGACTCTATTTCAGCAGATAAAATGTCCATTGTATTAGACACACATATTCTTGGAAGATTTTTTTCCTGTCTTGTAAAGCAGACAAATGTTTTGCATGATAGCTTGAACTTTACAGAAAGTAATTATTTTTTTACATGTATTGAATTATTTAGCTGTTTATATAAAAGACTAGTATGAATTTTTGATATATTATTCTTGCCATAACAGTCTATTATCAGGATGCCAATTTTTTTTTCCTCTGTTACATGAAATTTCCAGATACATGGGTTTCAGTAAATGATTTATGGATTAATAAACATTATATTCATTTGGAAATAAAAATTACTAATAATATTCCCATTATCATAGCTGGCCAAGTTTATTTGTACTCATTAGCTTGTTTAAAAATAAGTAAAACAGGCATGCCCTGGTGGAGTAACAGTTAGTTCAATCTCCTCTGAAGCAGATCAGGCCACATCTCCCTAGTCTCGAGTCCTGGGCGCAAGGGGAAACAACCAGTTTGAACAACTAAATAAAAATAAAATGCTTCTATTTTCTCTCTATTCCTGCCTGCCTGCCTAACACCTTCATTCCTCCCTGCACTTTCCCTTTAAACAAACTAATAAATAGGTAAATAAATAAAACTAATGATACATTTTAATATTTTCAGTCATTATTGAATTGTACTAGCAAATTAGAATACTTTAATATTTATAGGCCAGCCCATAAAAATCATCTGAGAACTTTGTGTGTATTTGCAACTATATACATGAGTAATATGGGTTATAGAAAAAACTGAAATGACAACAAAATGACATTCCAGAGTACTATCAAAGCAAAATTAATTAAAATACTAAAATTAAATGACTAATAGTATATGTATCTTTCATTATATTTGATAGAAGTAACTTGCATTATATGATGTCAAGTGTGCATCAATATAAAGAAAAATCTGCATATATAAGCACAGCACTAGAAGTGCAATTCACCACCTTATTTATAAATGACCCGCCCAACTTCCCCTTTTCCTATGGTAACCACTAGTTTTGGTTTCATAGACTGAGCTTTTTAAAATTTTATTTGGTTCATTGATTTTATTTCCATATGTAGCACATATAACTTAAATCATATGGTGTTTGTCTTTCTTTATCTGACTTGCTTCTCTAAGCATAATACACTCTAGGTCTACATATGTTTCTGCAAGTGGCAGAAATTTCATATTTTTATAGCTTAGTATTATTCCATTGTGTATGTCACTGCATCTTAGTTCAATCATCTGTTGAAGGTTGTTTCCATCTCTTGGTTATTGTATATAATGCTCCAATAAACATGGAGATATAGCTTTTCAAATAAGTGAGATAGCTGAATTATGTGGAATTTCTGTTTTAAATTTTTTGAGGTATCTTCATACTACTTTTTTTTAATGTCTGAACAATTCACATTCCCAACACATTGTATCTTATCTTATTCTCATGGGTATTAATATCTTATTGTTTTGATTTGCATTTGCTTAATATAAAAAATATAAATGTCTTTCATGTGTCTGGTTGGCTGTCTTTTTTTGTGGTGTCCATTCAGATCTGCTGTCTATTTTTTTTTAGATTCATGAATTATTTATGTATTTTGTATATTAACCCCTTGTTGAATATGTGATTTGTAAATATCTTCTCTCGTTTTCATTTTGGTGACTATTTTTTTTACTGTACAGAAGCTTTTCTTTTAGATGTAGTCTCATTTATTTATTTTATGTTTCCTTTTCCCTTGTCCTTGGATTCTAATCCTTAAAGATATCTCTAGAACCTATGTTAAGTAGTGTATTACCTATACTTCTATTTATTTACAGTTTCAGGTTTTACATTCAAGCCTTTAATTCATTTTGAATGTTTGCATATGATGTTAGATGGTGATCTACTATCATTCTTTTGCATGTGACTGTACATTTTCCCAACTTTGCTTATTAATGAGACAGGCTTTGCCACATCATATGCTCTTGGCTCCTTTGTCTTCAGTTAGTTTTCCATATACGTGTGGGTTTATTTATGGTATTTCATTGATTTTTTTATTCCAATAAAATGCTGATTTGATAATTATTGCTTTTTTAGTTAATTTAGTTTTTGAGGTTAAGGAACATGATACCTCTGCTCTTTTTTTTTTAGTAATTTTTTTCTTCAAGTTTTATTTTTAAGTTCCAAAGATTGTGTGACTTTTTGTTCCATTTCTATGAAGAACGCCATTAGGATTTTGATAAGATTTGCATTGAATCTATATACTGCTTTAAATCATATAGCATTTAAATGTCACATTTTTCCAAGATAGCATGACTATATAACCATTTCTTTGATTTATATTTCTTTCTACAATCTTTTATTATTTCCAATGTACAAGTTTTTTTTGTCTTACTACTTTTTTCTAAATGTATCCAAAGGTATTTAATAACTTTTGATGTGATTGTAAATGGGATAGTTTTCCCAATTGATCTTTTTCTTAGGGATTTTTTTGCATATAGAAATGCAACATAATTTGTGTATTACTTTCATAGTCTGCCATTTTATTCTATTCTCTTATTATTTTTAACAGATTTTTTTTACTGGAGTCTGAGTTTTCTATGCATATTGTGTCATCTGAAAATATTGAATTTTTTTCAATTCTTTTTGAATTTGGATAACTGTTCTCTCTTGTTCTTTTCTAAAATTTGCTCTTTCTAGGACTTCTCATGCTACATTGAATATAGTAGTGAGAATAAATATCCTTGATCTGCTCCTGATCAGAAAATACTTTTGTCACATTGAGTTGGATGTTGCCTGTAGTAATGTCATGTATAGCCTTTATTATGTTGAAGTATGTTCCTTCTACACACATTTTGCTGAGGATTTTTAATAGCATAGGATTGAATTATGTCAATGATTTTTTGCATATTGACTTGATCATATAATTTGTTATTTTTGTTGATGAGGTATAGCATATTCATTTATTTGCATATCTTGAACCATATTTGCATACCTGGAATAAATGCCGCTTCATCATGATGTGTATTTCTTTTAATGTATTGATGATTTAATTTACTAGTATTTTGTTGAGAATTTCTGCACTTTTGTTCATAATATATATTGGTTTATGTTTTACTTTCTTTGTGAATCCTTGTATGATTTTGGTCAGTTTAACATTAACTTCATTAAAAAATATTTTATATGTTTCCTATCTTCAAGTTTTTGGAAAAGTTTCCCAAGGATAGGTATTACTTTGTAAAGTTTGGTAGAATTTGCTAGTGAAGCCATTTAGTCCTGGGCTTTTGTTTTTAGGGAGTTTCTTTTACCTACTCAATTCTCTTACTTCTGTTGCTTATTTCAGTTTTTCTATTTCTTCCTAATTCTGTCTTGAAATATCAAATGCTTTAATAAATGTCTATTTCTTCTAGAGTTTCATATTTGTTATAGTGTGTGTATTCATATTATTGTCTTATGTTTTGTATTTCTATAACCTTTGTTATAACTTCTTTTTGTTTCTAAAATTATTTTAAAGTTTTCTCTCCTTTATAAGTCTATGTAAATGTTTGTCTATTTTGTTTCTCTTTTCAAATAAACGTTTCTTGGATTCATTGATTTGAAGACATTTTTTCAAAATCTCATTTGATCTATATAATTTATTTTTGCTCTAGTTTCTATTATCTCCTTTCTTTTACTGATTTTTGGCTTCATATTTTCTTCTTTACATTTCCTTACATTTCCAATTAGATTATTTAATTGTGATACTTTGTGTTTCCTATGTTAGGTCTGCACTACAAATTCTCCTCTTAGTATCATTGTTGCTGTATCCTACACATTCTGATTAGTTATGCTTTTATTTTTAGTTTTCAGGGTTTTTTTAAATTTATCTGATTTTCTCATCAACCCAAGAGTTACTCAGTAGCAAGGTGTTTAGTCTCAATATATTTGTGATTTTCTTTTCTTTTTTCTTTTTGTATAAACTTTTATATCATTGCAATACAAAATTGATGTTTAATATAATCTTAATAAATTTATTGAGACTTGTTTTGTGTCCTAAATGTAGTCTATTTTAGGGAATGTCTATATAGCACTTGAAAAGTATATGTATTAATTTTTTGTAGTGGAATATGCTGTAAAATATTTAAGTCCATCTCATCTAACATGTTTTTTAAGAAGATTGTTTTACTGTTGATTTTTGATAGTTGATCTGTCTGCTACTATTAATGTAATATTAAGGATACCTACTCTGTTGTGTTATCACTAATGATTCCTTTAGGTTTGAAAATATTTGCTTTATGTATTTGATGCTCTTATATATAGAGAACATACATAATGAAATATTTTATGTCTTCTTTTTTTATTGACTCCTTTATCATTATATGTCACTATTTGTCTTTTTAGCCTTTTTGGTTAGAAATATATTTTATTTGATGTAAGTTTGGACACCTCCTGACTTTTTAAGTGATCCATTGGTTTGGAGTACTATTTTCCATTTCCACACTTTAAGTTCATTATTATTATTTGTTTATTTATTTATTTTTGCTCTAGCTTGAATACTTTTTTAAAGGAAAGGTACAGGAATGAAGACAAGTAGGCAGGCAAGAAGACTGATGCAGAAGGAACACTTTATTTTTATTTAGTTTTTCACATTGGTTGCTCTTCCAGCACGGGGCCTTGAACCTTGGACTTTGGGTTATATGTAAGACTGTTCCCAGGGTGTGCTAGACCATTAAGACACCAGGATGTGCTCTAAGTGAGTATTTTATATGCAGCATATAGTTGATTTTGAATTTTTAAATCAACACAGCTACTCTGTCTTCACTGATAGTCGAATTTAATCTTTTTTAAGGGTGATTATTGATATGTGATGGCTTTCAACTACCATTCCATATTTTATTTTTTTGTTCTATTTATTCAAGTTTTTTGAGTTTTCTTTTTTCCCCTTTTTTAGAGAAAAAAATCTTTCAAATATTTCTTTTTTTTGAGGACTCTCTAGTGTTGGTGAACAACTTTAGGTTTTGCTTTAGCTCACTAATATCTGATGAGTTTTTCAGGATAGAATATACTTGTTTGGCAGTTTCAATTTTTGAGAATTTAGAATATATCATTCCTTTCTCTTCCCTGGTCCATAGTGTCCACTGAGGAATCTGATGATCAGCAGTACTTTAATGTGTTACTTGTTTGTGTTTCTCTGACTGCCTTTAATATTCCTTGTCTTGAGTTCATGATTGTTTCTCTGTATTGATGTGGATCTCTTTTTGGATAACTGTTAGCTTCATTGATTTGAATCTTTAATTCCTTTCATAGTTTTGTAAGTTCTCAACTATTACATTTTTGAATGTGTTAACTATTCCCGTCCTCTCTTCACTTTCTGGGGCATCCATTAAGCTTATGCTGTCTACCCTAATCTAGTCAGATATGTCTCATAGTATTTGTTCATTAAAAAATATTTTCTTTCTTTTTTTTTCTTCCATCTGGATGTTTTCTAGATTTTCACTTTTGAGATGGTTAACTTTTTTGTCCATTGAATCTATTGTACTTCTTTAGGTTTCTCTGACATTTTATGTCATTTATTGAGTTCTTTACATCCTGAAACCCTATTAGTTCAGAATTAAAGAATTAAAGTTTAATATCTACCATCTGCCCATTATATTTATTACTGAGTTTATTGAGTTTCTTTTCTGAGTTTTCTTTATCTTTGGTTGGTTTTTCTGAATTCCCATGCATACATTTGAATTTGTTTATAAAATTTCTTGCTTTTTTTTAGTTTCTTTATGATGGCTACTTTGAACTCTTTGTCTCTACTAGAAAGTTAAAATCTTTCATTATTTTGAGTTTGATTTCTAAAGGTTTGTTGTTATGTATATATATATATGTATATATATATACATATATATATATATATAAATCTGTATTAGCAATGCAGAATTCATCTTCCTGTCTTTTAATTTTCAAGCAGTGTTTGTAAGACTTTATAAAATTATTACCAAGTGCAATATTTATTTCATGTAAGTGGGGAGTTGCTGTTGTGTCACTAGGGTGAGGGAGGAGCATGGAGTGGTCCTGTCACTATTGTGATCATGTTGGAAGAAGCTTGGTTTGTGCTCATTGCCCTGCTCTTAAGCATTCCTCTTTGAGGTCCCATTTCAAAGACTTGGCAATGTACTCGGGCCAATGTTGAATGCCTCAGTTCCTCTGATTTGTATTTCACCTGAGGTAAGGTCAAGTGTCTCTACCCTGTCACTGCTCTCTTCTCCCCAGGGCTTTCATATGAGCTGTTAACACTGCTGTCTTCATCTACGCAGTTTACTATCTCTTTGTGTGTGTCTTCAGCCACCTTCCATCACACCGATGTATGGATTTCTCCTCATCCATTCTAGTGCAGTTTGTGTTGCTTTCTGAAGTGTATGAGATGCTTCATCCTCTCTACAATGCTTTTGGATTCTTTCCGTGGTATCTTATATATGGATAATTGTTAGCTGTTCCTCTTAGGATTGATTCAAGAGACATTCTCTGTCACCATTTGGTCATAAGGATTCTGTTTTTAAATTAAACATACATGCTTCTTGTCTCAATAGTCACTCTGATATTTTAAGGCATTTTAGTAATTTCTTAGAAAAAATAAAAGTAGTGGGCATTCATCTTATATATGTCAAAATCAAAAGTTGAGGTCTGTAGAAGTAACACAATTACAGAGAACATATTGCAGCTTTGGAGTTTAGGAAAAACAACACAGAATTTGTACAGAGAATTTAGCTTTGTCTTCGAAAGTTAAAAAAATTCATTTAACAAATAAGAAACAAAAGCATTCCAAGAAGAAATCTGCTACACCATTCTTAATTTTATTAATGTTATCTCTAAAGAATCACTATTAAATGTGTGCCCGAATGTATGGCTCAAATATTAAATGAGTATTAATTTTTATATTTGTCACATAAACAGTTCTTTCCCCAAATCCATTCCCTCTTCTTTAAAGCACAATTCACTACATTTGATTACTCTTAGAAGTTACAGGTGTCTATGGTAGATGTTACTAGTACTCAGAAGAGCTCTTTTACCAGGAAAATGTTTTTGATGTTAAGCAGACAATTTGATTTCATTTAGTCAATGAAATATAAGTTCGTAGAAAATGCAGTATTATTTTGCAAGTAAAATTAAGTTTCCATATAAAATTCTTATACTCTATACTTACACTGCCAATGCAAACTAGGAAGCCATATATTACAACTGTGATGTTATGAGATAATGAAGCTTCTGTCAGTCTGACTCCTGATGAACAGAATGATCATATCCCATTGCCAATTCATATTGCTTTAGTGACACATAATTTTTTGTTGTAATTAGCCACTGAGATTTTAAATGTGTTTATTGCTGCAGTATCACATAGCCTATTCTGACTTTACAATGTGGTGAAGTCTCTTTTCCCAGTTCCTTCTCACCATCAGGTCTTTCTACTTCTAAATCTATGTGGCGTTGCCTGGGTTCTAATTTTTTTTTCCTGCAAAGTATTTTTTATTTTCTCTTTGACTCTAGAAACATTCACATATATTTTCAGTAAATTATATGTTGTTTTATACTATTCTGATCCATTATTCACACAGAATGATATTTCTTAAAAACTTTACACCTGTGTTCAAATATATTCTATAATCAACATGCCTCGTAGTATTCACATATAAACTACTATCTTTAATTAACCAATCTTGAAGAAATCTCTAAAGCACTGAGAGGTTTAAAACACTATATTTTAAATATAACTTATTCAACGAGTGATTCAAAATTTAAGCTAGAATACTGATTTGAAGTACTCAGTGATAATTTCACAGTTCTTTCATATTCACTGAATATCATCACCAGGTGAACCTTTTTATTTGCTGTGAAGTAAAGATTATGGCCCTTTTCCACTATTTTCTATTATTTTGTTGCTACCTTGGTCTCACTCTTGCTTCATTAATTCACCTCCAAATAGATTTTTCAGTATTTCACATTACCACATGTTTAACATATTTTATCATTCACTTTTTTTAGGAATAACTACATTTACTACACTTTTAATATCTTATCTTTCCCACTTTCTATCTCTCAAACTAGATAGATTCAGATAGTTTTATGCGTTCAGTCATTGTGTCTAATGTTGATTTTGGACTGACTGGAGTACCTTGGTGAAGTATCAGCTACCACACCTCCTGAGGACCTGGATTCAGGGCCTGGTGCTATGGAGAACAAGTGAACAAAAATGCTTTTTTCTCCTCTCTCTTCCTGCCTGCTTGCCTGCTTAGCTTTATTCCCACCTGCACCTTTCCTTTAAAAACATATTGTATTAATGTATATCTATCTGAGCATGTTGTATATCAGTTTATATGTCTGAAGCATTAAGTGCACCATTTATTACAATAATTATTATCAATTGCTGACCTTAATATTAACCTAGTTTGCATTAGATCGGTGCAATGTCTAGTAGCTGGGAAAATCGTATGTACATACTGATTAGCTTATCTAATCCATCAACATAAATCTCAAGCAATAACTCTGCCTAGTAACCCTGTATCTTTCACTATGTTGTGCATCTGTCCAACACTCTGAAATACTTATGTTTGCAGTATTTTTCCCTCCAAAACATTCACAAACTTTCAATACTTTCTCTCACTTCTCATGCTGTTGCTGATATCGCCTTACATATATTTAAAATACAGATATAACTGTAGGAATCTGCATAGCTCTTGAAAATAGATGTATGATTTTATAGTAATGAACTCATTTTCATGCATCACATCTATCAATCCACCTATGTCTTATGTGATCACCTTTTACCTTCCTTCCCATACTCTTTAGACATGTCAAAGGTTATTCTCATTCATGAGCTATAGAGTAGTCTGCTTTTACCTTTTCATGGGCATTAGATCCTATAAATATGGTCACCTCTTCTGAATCTCTTATTTTCTTTATTTGATTAACAAAGTTCAAACTTGCACGTGCTTCTAAATGCAAAAACACCACAAAATTAAAATCATTTCTTTGAATTTTTCCATGCTTCTGGTGTATAATCAAGGTCTTAGAAAGTTTTTATGCAAAATACTGAATATGAATTGGAACCACACCTGTTTCATGATTGTTGAGTAAGTAAACATATAAATACATTTTCACTTTTGCCCAGTTGCCACTTCTTACATTTTCTATAATGCATTTAACCAACACAGAAAAAAATTGTCATCATATTATACTACCTATATACCATGTTGAAATAAACAAATATGAATAATAATTCCATTTGGTCTAAATATGTTCCTGTTTTTGGTCCTTTCAGTCTTATTACTATGCGCCTGTGTTTCCTAACCAAGTTTTCATAAGATCACTCACTAATTAAAGACAACAGGACTCTTTGTTATGTTTTAGATTTAATTAATTTGCAGAGCTGAAGTTAATTAATGTATTGAATTGACTAATATATTGAATTGACAAACAAAATAATTACAAATATTATCAAAATATGCACATTTATGCAGTAAGAGCAAAGTTCTTTAATGAACAGTTATATTTTATTTTAAAATAGAAATAATTAAATCCAATTCCTCTGAAGGTATTCTAATACTTAGTGAAAAGGATATTTTGCATGCTTCTTAAGTTTTACATTAATTATAGTAGAAATTAGTAACCAAAATATCAAGAAAACAAGTCAAGTAATATAAATGAATAAGGTGAGTTGAGAAAAGGGGGAATATTTTCAACTATTCAGCAAATGTCCTCTGTAGATTAGGAAATGAATATTGAAATTAGATTATTATTATCACAAAATAAATTAGACCTGGTTTTACATTATAATATATACAGTTTGAATTCAAATATACTTGTTTTAAGTATTGGTTAATAATTCAATTTTAAGTCAATAATTCTAAGATTAATTGAAGCTCATAGGTGAATTATGTACTCTATACATATTATGTTGAAGAATCTGTCTATATCACTCACATATTAAACAATTATCTGTCTTTTAAAATAGAAAATGCTAACTGTGAAATACACTAACACATACACCTATCTGAAGGAATTATTAGTTAAGAAAGATAGTAAAAACATATAATTATTATGATACATGAATATATTTTCCAATGGTATTTATCTTCTGTGCTTAACATAAGCAGAGAGAAGTGAACAAAACCAAATCTCTTATAGAATTTTCATTTAGCATACTATCTAGAATATTAAATAAAAAACATTTTTCAGTAAGAAAAAATACCAAAAGTATCTAGAATTTTGCTTGATCAAGAAGGGTTGGTGGTTGTGACATTAAATATGTTGTTTATATATCATTTCTCTAAGACAAAACTTCATAGTTATATCTTTCTGCTATTCACTGTATGCCATATGACAGTTTAAATGAGTCATGCTTTGTGCCTTTTTTTAGCTTTTATTCAAATACTTAAAAGTCATATTTCACCATTGCCCATCTCTAGTGACCCTCGACATACTTTTACATTTCTAGTGAAGCATATATTGCAGCCCATTCTTTTTTACTTTGTTTATTTCCTCTCCCAACTGAGATGTTCTTTAGGATATACAGTTTTCCTAGAAAATACTATTGGTGCCATGTTTAAAAGTTCTTCTTCCCTTTCTTCTTGTTTCATGAGACTATCTCCATGATTCATCTACAAAGATCAGTTAGTCATATTATCTTTAACCTATGCAACTAGCTCTGCCCTCATGGGTGTGTGTGTGTCTCTGTGTGTGTATGTAAAGCTTGCAGGAATTATTATTATAGAAAATACTATTCTTTCTAATGCAAAGACAAAGATGGGGAGTCCCAGTCTTTCCTTTTATCCTCCTTTAGATTTTTTGATGAATATCTGATCTTGGCGGCTCACCACGAGTATACATTTGTCTATCCAAGGATAGTAGAGCTCAGAAATAGATGAGTACTTCAAGTTTTTATATGCACTTCGGTAGACCTAAATAACAGAATATTGCCTAACTGAACTTCTGCTAAAGTTGGATATATTCCAAAATCTAAACTGTTGCCTTTCAACTTCACATTTGTTATCATTTCTAGTTGTTTCAGTTTTATGTTTTAGCGTTGGACGCTACCAAGATACAGTCACTAACTATATATGGTTATTTAATGTTAAAATAAATTAAATTCCATTAGAATTACTATTCTGTCAATCTAGTTACATTTCAAATGCTATTTAGCAAAATGTGGTCAATAGCTATTGCAATGCATAACACAAACATAATCACTTCTTCCATTCCTATAATGTTGGATTAGAGATTTCCATTTCTTGAACTCTCAATATGACTTTAGCTGATCTTTATAATCAATTGCGATCATTGTACAGTGTCATCAAATTTAAAAACAATCTTGAAAGAAAATAAAGTTTACAAAACATAATTCCAAAATCCATTTTTCTGAAATACTTAAGCATCTAGCTTCAGGTTATATCAACCAGTGAGGGATAATGTGGTACATTTAAACTGATACCACAATAACAAAATGTGTTTTGGGCATGCGTTGGGTTTTCTGAAATGGGAAACACATCATCACTGCATTTGAATTTTCCCATATTGCCAGCATTTGCATCAATATGAAATATTGCGATTCATTTTGTCAAAAAAAATACCTTCATAACCTCTGTTCCCCTTAACCTTTGAGAGGATAGTCAAGTAGCTTATGTATAACCCTTTTATCTTTCTTCTCCCTTGTCACAGTTCTACCTTTAAAACAGAATTTGACACCTGTATTTCTAAATAAAATCTGTGGCAATATGTGACCGTAGTGGTTATCTATTAGCACAGGAAACTTGCTTGTCAAATTCAACTCATTCTGTTAACTGACTGTGTGAAAGTATACATCAAATCCTCTATGACATTATAAATGAGACTAGTCAGCTAATTTTGCAGTATTAGCCTACATAATTATTAGTTTCTCAATTATTCCTTCTCCTGTTCAACTGAACAATGACTTGTTTTATTATTTCACTGTTCTGTTATGACACTAGTAAACATTTTACCTGAGCACTTATCTTAGATAATAACTCTCTAAACAGTATTCATAATGAATTCTGTAAATGCCAGAGTGACCCTGGTCATTTTTCTTACCTTGTCACAGTTTACTACATAATATTCAGACAGTAATCAGAAATACACAGAATTTAAAAAATCAAATATAGTAAGAAAGTAATCACTAGGAATATTAATTTATTTATTAGAACCAAATAATTTGAGAAAAGGACATAGCTACTAACATGATCTTGTAATTTATTGTATTGAAATACAACCTGAAATCCTGTTAAGCAAATAAAATACTCTCTTGTTGGTTTACGTCATAAGCAGATTTCATTTCCACATTAAGAATATTGCTATGATGTATAAAGAGAACTCAGGATAATAATTCCATGTATAGTTTCACCAAAAAGAATGAAATGCATTGGAATAAACTTAACCGAAGAAGTGAAAGAGCTATACTTCGAAAACTATGATATTATTAAAATAGAAGATGACACAAATAAATAGAAAGGTAGTCTATGCTCATGGATGGAAAGAATTATTATAGTTAATATTGTAATATTGTCTAAAGCAATATTTAGATTTAATGCTATGCCCATCAAAATCCCAAAGACTTTCTTCACATAAAAATAATCATTAAATGTATTTGAAAGTGTAAGAGACACAGAATAGCAAGTATAATCTTGAGTAAAGGAAATAAAAATGAAGGTGCCATGCTTTCTGACTTCAAGCTCTACTACAGAGTGATTAAGGTAACATGATACTAGAATAAAAACAGAAACACAAATCAATGGAACTCAAATGAAAGTACAGAAATAAATCCACACATATACTGACAATTAATTTTCAACAAGAGAAAGCTTACAGTGGGTCAGAGACAATCTCTTCAATAAATGATGTTGGGAAAACTGTAAAACTACATGCAAAAGGTTGAAACTAGATTACTATAAGTATCATATACAAATATTGATTCAAAGTGAATTAAAGAATTATATATAAGGCAAGCTATAAAATATATAGAAGAAAATATGGGGGAAACTCTAAAGAACATCTAAGAGATGGCTTTGGGAATGCAACATCAAGAGCAAGGGAAATATAATCCAAAATAAATGAATGTGACTACATTAAACTAAAAAGCTTCTGCACAGTGAAAGAATCCCATCAAAATAAAAGACATTCCACTGAATGGGAGAAAACATTTGGACATGACACATCACAGAATAATTTAATATCCAAAATATATAAAGAATACATAAAATTCTGCAAGTAAAAAAGCTAACAATACAATTACAAAATACTCAGATAAATCTAGAAGACACTTACCTAAAGAAGACACACAAGCGGACAACAGACATTGAGAATATGTTCTACTTCTCTTGTCATAAGTGAAATGCAAACCAAAACAACAAAGAGATATGACCTCACACCTGTGAGAATGACTATCATCCAATATATTGGAAAAAAGTTCTGGAAAGCATGTGGAGCAAAGGACTCATACACTGTTCATGGAGTGTAAAATGGTGTAACTATTATGGAAAGCAATGTAGAGATTCCTCAAAAAATTGGGGAATGGAAATCCCATGCAATACAGTTACTTGTTTGCTGGATATTTCCTCTAAAAATGTAACAATACTTATTTGCAGAAATATATGTACCACCATTTTCATTGCAGCATTACTTTACATAACCAAGATCTGGAAACAATCTAAATGCTCATTGACAGATAAGTGGATAAAGAAGATATGGTATATACACAATGGAATACTAACCAGCTGTCAAAAAATGTGAAATTCTACCACTTGCAACGACACGAATAAATGGAGGAAACTATGCTTGTGAGGTAAGTCATAATGAGAAAGACAAACATCGTATGATATAAACTTAATATAATGTATAACTTAAACCTCATTAATATGAAAATGCAGTATTGCTTAAATAAAAACATTTTTCTTTAGAATGATGCTCCTATTTTTAATATACTTAGGTTCTATCTACTAGCTTTCACAGAATAATGTTACAGTATGATTGGTATCATTTGATCATTGTTTCACATAATATTTCTGTCCAATGAAGTGGATCATGATCTATGTAATCTGGTTGCATTTTTTAACCTAAAATGCACATATGAAGTTATTTCTAGCATATTCTAGGCATTGTTAAGAGTTTTTTTTTTTAAGTATGCTCTTGCATATTTTCCATATCACTAGTGCTCTATCACTGAGCTCTGAGGTGAAGATTTTACCTGTCAACTTAGATCCAATCAAAGTCATATTTCACACTTAAACTGGAGAGATGCAAGTAACTTATTTGTTCATTTTTCAAGTGATGCATAAATTTGGCTACATTTGGTTAACATTTCTTATACACTGTTCAATCAGGAAGACTGTGTTAGCTGCATTTATTGACAGATACAACAGAAACATCTTAAAAACATGTGACTCTTACCACACCCTCAGAAAATTTCTTAAGAATAAGACTTTGCATTGATAAGGAAAAATTATCAGAGACTAAAAAATCAATTATTCTCTGTTGATTCCAATTTCAGTAATCTAACAATGGTATTATCATAAGAACATAACATAATCAAATCAATAAATTATATAATTGATAGATGATTTCATATCAGTATTATTAATTTAACTAAAAACTATATCTTTTGCATACAGCATAAAATCAATAAATATTATTTTTATGTTTTCTTTCTGTAACATTGAGCATGACCCTTTGAAGAAGCACACATAATACATATATCCTCAATTCTTAGAAATAATAATTTCAGAGAAGTTTGGGTTCAGTGTAAATTAATATAAATATGTCCAATTTAACTTTTGCTCCCACTCATGCATAGATTTCCCCATTTTCAGTATCCCCCACTAGAGTGGTTCATGTATTACAACTGGTGAACCTACACATCATAGTCACCCAAAGTTTGTCATTTACATTTGAGTTGTCTTGTTGTTTTATCACCTAGATGTTTAAGCAAAAGTATAATGAATCCATCATTACAGTATCAATATTTTGACTGCTCTGGAAATCATATGTGTTCCATCTGCATTCCATCCTATTTATTTAGATGGCTATCCCTTTATCAGAACTACATTATCCTGAAAATTATTATTTTATAGTAAGTCTTGGAATCAGGTAACACAAGTCCTCTAGCTTTTTTTTTTTTTTTTCTTATTCAACATTGTATTAACTATTCTGTAATTTTTCTCTTCAAATAAACTTTAATGTAGGTTTGTCAAGACCCCCAAAAAATAAGTTTCTAGGATTTTGAATGGGAGTGCAAATAATCTATGCAACACGTTGGGAAGAACTGACATGCTGATGATACTGATTCTTCCTATACATGAACATAGAACATCTTTCCACTACCAATTTCTTTGATTTTGTTCATTAAGGATATGCAGTTATTTCTATTATAGATCTTGAATGTATTTTATTATATTTTGCCTAAATATTTATTTTCTTTATGTACTAATTTATAGTATATTTGTTTTTAATTTCAAATTCCATTTGTTCATTGCTAATATATAGGAAAGACATTGAATTTTGTATTTTAACTTCATATATCGAAGCTTGCTATTAATTGTATATTATTTCCAGAAGTTTGTTTTTTACTGATCATTTTAGTTTCTACATTGATGATTGTGTCATTAGTGAAGAAAGAGTTTTATGTCTTACTTTCCAGTCTGTATATATTTTATTACCTTTTCTTATCTTATTTCATTAGCTAGAACGTCTAGTAAATAGGAAAAAATGGCAAGAAGGCAAATTCTTACCTTGAACTTGATTATTTTTGGAAAAGTTTCATATTTCTCACCACTAAATATGATACTGGCTATAGATTATTTGGTGATCATCAAACTGAAAAACTTCTCTACTAACATTTTGCTGAGAATTTTTTTTACCATGAATGGGTGTTGGATTTTGTCAAATGCTTTCTATGTATATATTGATATGATCATGCAATTTTTCTTGCTTAGTTTGTTGACATGACAGAATATATTTATTAATTTTCAAATGCTGAACCTGATGGTAATATGCAATTTACTTGTACATTGTTGGATTCCATTTGATAATAATATATTGAGGTTGTATGCTCAATTCGGGATTATATTTCCAAGAAATCTTATAGAACATTAATTCTGAAGTTATATTGCACGCAATTGATATAATTATTTTTACCTGGCAATCTATATTCTACTGAACTTTATTAATTGAGGTTTCTTCACAATTAGTAATCTTATTAAGAAAAACCGTCACTATCAAAAAGTTTATTTTGTTCGATGGTAATTTTAGGATAAATGAGAACATTTTCCTTCTTTTTAATAGAAACATATTTCGCTAACAGTTAACAATGGTGGCTTTGAACTAAAGAAGTGTCTTTACCTTTTTTTGAAAATCAATAGCATATCAACCAGAGAAAGTTAATGCATATTTAAAAATGTAAGGCATTGCTATGTGGAGCAAAATACTTTATATAACTAACATTAAATTTGGAATCTATCCCAAATGAATCTTAAACATAAAATCATTTGTCTATTTATTATTCTGTCAAAATTCTCTTCAAAATAGTTGATGAAATGTATTTTATAAAATATTTCATTAACAAGAGTTATTTTATTATTTTAAAAAAAGAATCCTGATCTGATTTGAAGATTAAAGAGGCTTGTGAAGCAGCTGAATCTCTCTCAGTGTCCTGGTATGTCATTTAGAGTTCCCCAGATGCTCATTGTGAATGACATTTGCCAGTACACAAAGTAAAGAATATCTGATCTCTTTAAAAACAACAGAATTCCTGCTACATAAAAAGTACTACTGTGTATATATCACTTTTCTTCTTTCTTGTCCATCTAGAAAACAATGTATGTGTGGTATATAGAAAGCAAAAAAATAACCAAAATGAATTTAAAAAAAAAACTTTACATCTGTAAGAACAAATTAACGTTTCTAGAGGGGGAAGGGAGAGAGATGAGAAAAAGAGATTAAAGGAGTCAGTTATATGGGAAAGGATTGAATTGATAGTGGTGAAGTTAACAGGGAAGATGTTTTATATTGATGCACACATGATACATATAATATCACAATAAAATATTATTTAAAAATTCATTCAATTAAAATTAAAATATGAGAAAATTTGGTTAAGAAAATAATTATTTTCCTTATCAAATATGCCAAGATACTTATCAAGTGTCAGTCCTAAAATTAATACAGTAGTTTAAAATTTTCTAAGATGAAAATACAGAATTAATGATAATATTAGGAGTAACTGGAAAATAATTTCTATTATACAGTTTGTTTATAAAAAATATAATGTACCAAGTTCAGTAAAAGAAATTGTTGTTAGTTTCAATTTGCCTAATAAAATATAATTTTAGAGACCAATAAAACATTTTATCTACTCTTTATTTTTGTTAGATACACACAATTATATTTGTTTAATTAATTTTATTGAAAGGACTTTTAATCAAAACTTTATATATGTTTAACGTGTACATCATTATAAATCATCATCTGTATATAATACTTTAAATATACCACCACCGGTCCACTTTTGCCTACTGCATAATGAACCCTTTTATCCAACTTATTTCCTCCATCGTCCTTCCATTCATGTAACAATTAATTTGATTTGATATGGAATAAAAGCCTATATTTTTGCTGAATTAATTTGTTTGCTCTATATGCCACATGAGTGAAATCATATGGTTTGTCTATCTTCTTCTGACATCTAACAAAGCACAAGTCAATTTAAGATCCATTTTGTTGCAAATAGCAGACTTTCATCTTACTTTGCAGCTGAGAAGAACTATTCCATTATGTGTATATATGCCGCATCTTCTTTATCTATTCATCTGCTGATGGTTACTTAGTCTAGCGCTAGACCATGGCAAATAATGTTGCAATGAATTGCAGCGGTGGGCAGGGGTCTTATATCTGTTTCAGTTAGTGTTTTTATACTTTTCGGTGAATACCCAAAAGTGTCATGATAATTTTCATATTTAAATTTGTGTCATCGTTTGGGGGAATAAATATAATCTTTATACTATTGGCTATTTTAGTCATTTATAAACATGAAATGACTCTCAGTTGGAACTTCATTGTTAAGTTGTCTGTGGCATTTAACAATGGTTTTACTTGTTAATTATTGCTCCTTACAGATAAAAATGAAAACATTTTTAATATTTTGGTATCCTCCAACTTCTTAGAAAATTCTCAGCTCCAGTATACTTTTAAAGCTAAATTTTGGTATTTTTGTTTGGTGTATAATTAACTTTATCTTTCCCTTTATGCAGATTATTTGTACCTAAAATAGTTGTAGCTATCCATAATTTCAGTATTTTGTTTACCAGTTAATTCTTTTAAGACCTCTGTTAAAGACTGAAGCACTTAAGGTGAGTTATAGTAAATTTATATATACAAATAAAAACTGAAAAATAAGGGCACCTGTTTTACATTCTCTCTCACATTTATATCTAGAAAATGTTTATCTCAATTATAAAGAATGGTTGGGATTACTTGTAGTAACACATACGACAAGATAAATCAGAATATTCCGTGATCCCTGAGTGGATAGTGCCTACATCTCTCATCTTGAGGAATTTCATTTTACCAATATGTTCATATGATTCCCCTTTTTGTGTATACAGATGAATTTTAGTTGGTCAGTTCAAATCCCATATTTATTCTTAGGGTTCTAGTGTTGACTGATTCTTGACTGAAGTAGAATTCTTAGTAATTAATATATTCCAAGAGACAAGGAAACTTACACATATCAGCATTTTTATTAGAAATATACATGTAATCAGTTCACAGGTGCTTTCTGTTATGTCCTCTTGATTTCTGCTATTGATCATGATCAGCAATTTGTGTAGGATATGTAACCAGAAATTTATAAAAAAACAAGAAACAAAAAACAAAAAACAATATCTCCCCTCAGATAGTCCTTTGGGTTCTCTGAGTACAATATAATCCATATATGTCACATTAGTTCATGATCCAAGGATATGCCATGTCTTGAATAACAAAAATAATCTTGGCAGCTGCACCGGGAGTCCATAAACTTCTTTGATGCTGCATTACATGTTCTTTATTCTGCTATTCTCTATCTTTTGCTTTTTGAAAATTTATGTGAATAAACAATGGAGAGCCTCGTAAGTTATTTCAATTAAACAACACTGTGTAATGGCAGAAGTCATAAATCTTTTTTTAGCTAAGTTCCCATCAAGATACTTGAAATAAAGATAGAAAGGTATTGAAGTAGGGATCAGGATGGGATATTCTGATCATTCTCATAGAAACACTTGAACTGCTATCTAATTTTACTAGTTAGTCCACTTTCAAAATCATATCTCTGATATTTCAATTCTTTACACTAAAATGCAAAACCAAAAATTATGCCCTTTCTTGGCTAACTATTGCTCAACAGATCAACAACAAAATTTCCATCTGTAAAGTCAAAACTCTTAAATTGCATAACTCGTACAATTTAGATTATATCCAAATACTGCCACTCTCTTAACTGGAGTGGAATTAGAGTTCTTAAATCTGGATGCTCCAGATGATGCTTAAAAAACAAAAAAAAAAAATTAAGTGCCTTTTTTTTTTTTTTTTTTGACGTTTTAGATTCACACAACTGACCAGATAATATGTCATTTAGGTACAATGAAATTTTTTTTAACTTCTTACAGGTAGTCTTTTTTTTTTTTCAACCTTTAGCCACTCCTAAGAGTGTTTCTTCAGTGCATCTTAGTGTCTTGTTCCGCAAATGTTAAACTTTCACATAAGAACATTTAGATAAATGTCTGATATTGTTCACTTATGATCTGGCAAGAAAAAGTCAAAAAGTAAAACTTATTCAGGAAATTCTAATTAATATGTTCTATGCTATTTCAAATTGTCTAGATATATGAGACAAAATGACTAACGAAGACTATTTTAAAATATCATCTATACATTTTCCATGTAGTTGTTAACAAATAATGACCTTACAAAAAACAATTTTTCCTTAAACATCAGGTCTATTGAACTTTTTCTTTGTTAAAAATTAAAGATTATGTGGGTTATAATTGGTAGGGTGTTTTTGTTGTTGTTGTTGTTGTTTTTACTTCTTCAAGGTCCAGGCAGCTTTTATATGAAAGAAGCTAGAGAAAATATGCCATAAGGGATCTTCAGACAGTACAGTTCAATTTCTAACCTTCATGAGGATAGGTATATAGATTATATGGTTATTTTATGTTTCAGCATAATTTCCGTATAGTATAAAACAGGCAATAACATGCCTATGTGTTTTTTAAATTTTGACTTATGTTTGTAGAAATTAATTTTGATACTATCATTCACCAAAACATTGAATTTGATAGGTGGTTTCACACAAATGCATGCATACACACACACACACACACACACACACACACACACACACATATATACATAAAAACAAAAACAACATCCACACAGGAGGCTTCTAAAATTGAACTCTTGTGAACTCAAGTACTGTATCATATTATAATTATAATTTAATCCAAAGAATAAATAAATGTCTTTGCTCTTAATGTGTGCTCAGCTTCTATATTTATATTTTGTTTTTTTCAAAAAAATACAAGAAAAATATATTGTTGATTTTTAAAGCATAGAAACAATTGACCATAATAGCATGATTAAAAAAAGACATTCACAGTATGTCTATTGATACAAATACCCAAATAATTATACTTATATATATAAAAAACTCAAATATTATCTATTTTATTTTAATCAACTTATAAATATTCTAAGCTTTTAAAAATAAATTTGTTTTTAAAATAAAAATAAAAATACTTTTATTTAGATATGACTTTCCAAATTATATGGAAACAAATTCTAAATTCTTCTCAAAGACACTGCTTGCTAAACATCAGTCTGTTTCTATTTTTTGTCACAGAAACTGGCATATAAATATTTCTTTTTATTTACTTTCAGAGAATTGTTTTCAATTGCTGCTTCTATTCCTGAGTAATATTTGCACTCAACGTCTGGTTAAGTGTTTTCTAAAGTAACATATAGGAGGATAACATTGTTCGTTGAACTTCTGTAATTTATATAAATCCACGTTTAAAAATACACAAAATATTTATTTTCTTTTCATTTATCTATATTAAATAAGAATTATTTCTCCTTTGCAAATTCATCCTCTTAATACTGCTACCACTGCATTAAAAATGCAGATTTCTGTAAGAAAGTTAACCTCAAAACTGTTACCACAACTTTCACACTGATATATTTCAAGAAAAATACATTGTAATATCCAAAAAAAGATATATCAGTGAATGTAGTATTTCTGTTGAATATACCTAAAATACTTTTACACAGTATTGTCAGATTAAGATGTGGGCTATTAACATTAGAATCATCACATTAAAATATATAAAAGCTATAAACCTTATTAACTACCTAATTGCAACGTTTATATTTATATCTTATATATGCCTATTATTTTGAATCATGAGTTTTAATAGGTTTAGGAGGAAAACTTAAATTTAGGAAACGGTAGTTGACTCTTCCACGTGTTGATTATCTCCTGAACTCAGTTAGAAAGCAGCTGCAGTATTATATTTGAATGGACAAACATTTTTCTGCAACATTATTTTTATATCTCCAAAATATTTGCCTTTTTTTTGCTTTAAACTGTTATTAGAAAATATTTTTATAGTTATGAAAAATAATTATGACGCTTTGCCAAATCCGTAATAATATCACTGACTACAGCAAAATTGAACATTTTGTCATCCACTGCAAAATAGAATTGGATGGAATAATCAGAAAATTTAGAGAAACTGAGACTTCATTGAATAAATAAGAACTTGAAAATGGAAGAAATTTCATTGCTCTAACAAAAAAGTCTGGGAAAAAATGGCAAATTGCAGAGTCACTTTATAAGGATAATGCTTATTGATAGATATTAATATGCAATTTAAATAGTTATGAACTCTATAAATTATAAAATGTATGGTAAACTAATAAAAGTAGAAATGACTAAAATAGAAACTAGGATAATGGTTTAACTATGGGGTCAGCTAGAAGAATGATATAAAATTTGTCACTATAGAATTGACTTCTGAGAAAATCAACCAAATTCCAGCCTATAAAGAAAAATAAATTGCATATATATATATATATACATATATACACATTATATAACTGCCATGCAAGTAATAATGAGCTATCATAAAACCTTAGAAAGTATTTGAAGAAATGCCACAAGTTTTTTTCTGAACTTTAGAACATTTTTAAGAAGAAACCATTTTAATTATTACCAATTAATACTTAATAAAGCATCTAAAAGAAGTAATATCCTAATGAATTTAAAGAATTCTAGAGACAAATCGATTTGTATAGGAAAGGGAGAAATAGGACAACAAAGGAATGGTTTGACCTCAGAATGCAAACGATCTGAAAACCTGTACACTATTGAGGGTCAAGGGTATAATTGAAATCAGAGACCATGAAAACTCCATTTCTTAATTTATTCTGAAGTTGTTTTGCTATTAGGGTTTTTGTAGATCCAAATAAAATTTTTGTTCTATTTATGTGAGGAATGTCTTTGGAATTCTGACATATCGTATCAATATATTGCTTTAAATATTACTGCTGATATTTTAATAATGCAAATTCTCCCAAATATCTTTCCACTTCCTTCGTCTTCTATTTCTTTCAGCAATGTCTTATAATTTTCATTATACAGAGAGGGCTTTCACTTCGTTGATTAAGCTTATTTCAAGTTATTTGATTCTTTTTGACATTATTGTGAATGGGATTGCTTCCTGTTTCCTTTCTGCTAGGTTGTTATATGCATATAGAAAAACAGGTTTTTCTTTGTATAATTTTTTAGTCTACCTTTTTGTTTTTCATATTTCTAATACATTTTTACTGGATACTCTGGGATTATGTCTATAGATTTTTATGTCACATGTAAAGAGTGATGGTTTTATTTATTCTTTTATATTTCATAAACCTCTTATATTTTTCCTAAACATCCAAAACTATACTGAATAATAATGGTGAGAGTAGATATCCTATCCTTGTTTCTGATTTAGAGGAAAAGATTTCAGTCTTCTCCTATTGAGTATTATAAGGTTGTGGGTTTGTCATATATGGTCTTTATTATGTTGCGATGCAACTAATCTATATCCATTTTTAGCATTTTTAACTTAAAAATGGTCAAATGCTTTGAATCTTCTCAAATACTTTTTATTCATCTCTTTAGATCATAGAACTTTTGCTTCTACTTTTGTTGATGTGTTGTTTCACATTGACTGATTTGCAAATTTTGAATCATCCTTGCATCTCCGGAATATATGCCACTTAACCATGGTGTATATGTTTTATATATATGTGTATATATATACATAGTTGATTCTGATTTGCTATTATTTTGTTGCAGAGTTTTGTATATGTGATTATCAGAGATTTTGAACTATAGTTTTCCGTTTTTGTGATTGCTTGTCTGTTTTAAGGGTCAAAGTATTATTGGATTTATAGAATATCTTTGGAAGTTTTGTCTGTTTTTCAAATTTTTGAAAGACTTTGAGAACAATATGTATTTATTTTTTGAATGTTTAGTAAAATTCATTAGTGAAGCCATCTGGACATGGGCTCTTTATTTTTGGATAGCTTTGGTTAAATCATTTCAATTTTCTTACTTATTTTCAGTCTTCAGATTTTCTATTTCTCTAATATTTAGATACAGAATAAAAAATTTCAATTTCTTCTAGATCATCAAATTTGTTCCTATGTAGGTATGCATAATAGTCTTTTATGATCCTTGTTTTTCTAGAATATCTGTTGCAGCATCTTCATTTCTGGTTATGCTAAGTATTTCCTCTCTTTTTTCCTCACATCTCGCTAAATGTTTATTTTGTTAATGGAAACTTACTGCATTGTATACAAATGTTGATTTATAATGGTGCACATCTAAAACTTATATAATGCTATAACATGTTATTAAAAAAATAAATAAAACGTATGCTTATTCTATATTAGAAAAATAAAGACAATGAGAAGCACACTTATGAAAAATATCACATGCATAAAAGCTGTAACAATTGACAATTTCATGATTCTGTTACAGATTTTTTTGGTATGAATAAAAATAAATAGAAGATAAACATTGAAATATTAGATGTCATAATAATTGCAAGTAAAGTATAAAATATAAATAAATATACAATATAGTTTATGATATAATTCAAATTTTAAATCTAAATAAGTTTGTATCTCAGATATGTACTGGTGTGTTCATCCCTAAGTGAATTAGGACAGGACCTCAGAACTTCTCAAAGTGATCACTGGTTATTTGTGAGGAGCTTCCACATAGAGTGTTTGTTCTACAATGAAGTCTATATTTATCTTTTGGTAATTTCATCCTTTGTCATTTTTGCAAGATGACGATGAGAGTATCAGTGTTTGCAGTCTACCATAATACCAGCTAACTGCGGTCCTGGTTGTGGTTACTATACCTGAATGTCTCCAAAGCAAACTTAGGTTGTCAAAACTTTGTACAAAGGGTCTTCTCCCTTTGGTTCTCTAGTAGTTCTGCCTCTATTCAGAGTATCAGAATATCTCAACATTTTAATTTGCTTCTCTTATAATAACAGGGGTGCTAGCCAATAAGTATGAGTTATTTTCACAATAATATACTCACCTTATTGTTCTTTAACTTTTTCAATAAAATGTTCTTTTTTAATCAATAAACACAGGAGGACTTCTAATACATATGCAAGGCAGCAATAGGATCATTAGGTATACTGTTAAATGTGTATGTGTGTATGTTTGTGTGACTATGCCTATATGGTGATGAAAAAGTGGATATTGAATTTATCACACTAACAACACCAGCACAAAAATACTAAAATTCACTTTTCGTTACGATTTGATCTTATTTATTTTATTTATTTATTAACATCATTGTATTTACTGTTTTAGGTGTCTAATGTCATGTTCAGTCTTTAAAAATTTTTAAAACCTCCCCATTATACCTATACATATCATCCTGCCCACTTGTGAATTATGAATTTCTTGTAGTACCGGAAGCACACTAAAAAGCAAACAAAACCAACTCTGAATATATAACCTGTAAGTAGAAATTTCATTAACGCATTGCTGGGTTTGGTTTATGTTCCTTTCAAGTTATTGGCAATTCTATTTTAAGTTGAAATTACCTAACAGGATCTGTGGAGAGTAGGTATTGTGAGTTGGCTTAAAATATTGGTTAAGTATAATTTTTGAATACTGAGACACAGGTATAGATTACAATATTGAATGCTGTTTATAAAATATACATTAATAATTGGTGTTGGTTTAAGTAAATACTATTCAGCAATGAGTCAAAATACATACTTAATATTTACTTATTAAATGGCGTGTTTACTTTCCTGCATGCAAGTCATTAATCCTTCGTTGATTAGGATTCAGTAAACCCAATAAACCAGTATGAATCTCTTCATATGGAAAGAGACTAATAAACAGCCTGTCTTATTGAATGAATAAAATCCACCTGCATTCATACTCAGATTTTCATTCTATACCAATGTACTTGAAGTTTTGTCATCGTTCTTAAGAGTTTTCTGGGGAAATAGGTTAAAATTGTTCTCTTTCTCCTCCTAGGATTTCCTTTTATCTTCCCTTCCCTCATGTATCTCTAAACTCTTCATAATATCTTTAGAAATCTCCTTTTTCAGACTGTTCAAAGAGGATAGATTCTTATAAAAAAAAGTTAGACCAGCTCCTATAATACTTTCCCTCAGAGAAACACAGTCAATAAATTACTTCATTTGATGCAGTAAAATGAAAGATTGATATATTATTTTCCTTTGGAAGTAATTGTTTTTTGAATAGGTAAGGAGGAAAGGATTTTTCCTTTTTTTTTTTTAAGGGGAGTTGTAGGCAGAAAAGAAGGCAGGCAGAAACAGATAGGCAGGAAGAGATTGGAGGAAAAACTTTATTTTATTTAGTTGTTTGTTTTAATTATTCATCTTGGCCCCATGTCCTGAACAGGGCTTTTGGGATGTATGTGGACTTTCTCTGTGAAAGTGACTGACCAATATTCTACTCCACCAGAGAGCACAGGAAGGGATGTTTTTAAAGACAATTTTTGGTGTTTCCCTTTGCATGGATTTCTGGTCAACATAAAGAAGTTTTTATTTACTGTTTTCTCCTACCAATTTCTAGAATGATGAAGGGAAATTATATTAGGCATAAGGCTGCCATCTCTGAAATATATATTGAGTTTCATTCCACATATGCTTCTATTCTAACTTTTCTTTTAAATAAATGTATAGAGACAATTCAGATACAGAGGATGATGCGACAGATAACATGAGTAGTATAGAGACATTTTAAGTCAAGTAGAGATTTAAAATATCTTTGTAGTATATTAAAAATAATACAATTCTATTAAAGAAATACGTAATTCTAAATGTGGCAGCTAGTGTATATCTACTACTCTCAAATCAGAAGGGTATGTCAGAGAGTTTATCTTTTACCATTCTCTGAACATGTCATCTGTGAAATCCTCGTTTTGTCTCATCTTTATTTGTGCATATTAGAAAATTCTCTGAAACTTTAAGATTTAATGGCTGATCCAGTTAAGAATAATTTTCCCCTTCTTCAAGTTCAGACTCCAGTTCATGTTTCATTTGGACCTCTAAATGATTCAAATGAGCAAAGAAGTTTCTGGTTTGCTTTGAATCACATTTTCTAATTTCCTCTCTTTGGCTAGATTATTGCACAATATTGAGGATAAAAGTGAAAGTTAAGGAGAAAATATCTTTCTACTCAGTTTATACTGCTGTATTTCTACCTTTCTAATTTTAACTCTCTGGCTCACACTGGTTGACCATTAATGTCCTCTATGTGACACATGTTCAAAAGTTTGCTTTTTTTACAGAGGTTTAGATGTGTGATCTTTGGAAGATTCTAGGGTTCACCACTATGGGGATCTAGTCCTGCCTAGTCCTCAATTCCTCCTTACCTCCTGCCACCTTGTACATCCATAGTTTCATGTATTCATCATTTGACAGATAAAACTCAGGAGAAATAATAATAGCTCTAGCTCTAGTGATTTCTCTCTATTTGACCCAAGAAAAACTCACTCTTCTGCCCTAGAAACGTGATAACAAATATTGACTGGTTTCTTACTCTTTTCTTATATCTTTCTATGGCTCTTTTCCATTGCTCAGAGATGTACAGGTCAGGACAACTTTTGCTTAGAGAAGTTCTGACAAATGAACTTCTTTTAGAGAACATGCATGCTTACATACACACTTGGCTAACTAGAAAAAAAACAAAACAAAACATTTCTCCCTGATGCTTGGACACAACACCCCTTAAAATTTGACTAGCACTGATATTGTATATGTGTCTTCCTCTTTTCCACAGCCCCCTCTAAACTGTCTCTTTCCTAATACTTTTGTAGAGCCAGGCAATTAAAAGATTCCATTCTAATGAAATCTTCTAACTCCTACTGATTGTCCCTTTATAAATGGGTTAATTCTGGCACATCTTTGGCCTTAATTCTGTTACAACTGAAAAAGCAATACAAAACACCCTGTTTTCCTATGGAGAGAAACATGTGTTCTGGCTTTTATTTTGGACTATTTGAATTAGAATTTATAGTCTAAGTTTCTAAGTTTTTAAAATTTCAATTAATTACAATATGGTGAATTATTTATTTTCTTTTTTAGAAAGTTTTTGTTTCATGTAGCCATGAATAAATAATGTAAAAACTGTAAGTATATTGTTGCCATTATTACTGAGTTCTAGATTGTTAGATTGAATTTATAATGCATAATTTAATATACTGGAACTCCCCCCCTTATGCAAATTGTTGCAGTATATAAACTGCTTAGCCTTCTCTCTCAAACCATGTTTGACATCAGTAAAATTTTCTTGAAACTTTGTTATACTTTTTTCCCTATTATCAAAAATAAAGTTAGTTTGATATGTAAGCTTTCATGAGACTTAGTTCCAATAAGTATATATGTAAGTACATACACAAAGACACACATACACATCAACATACATATGCATCTTTGTGTGTATAATTTTCTATTATAACTTTATCACAGTTTTCAAGTAATAACAACATCAAAAATCTTATCCTCAGATTTTGTCATTGACTAGCCCTCTTTAAAGAATCTTGCAATGAGTATCAGTATCACTCCACAAACTGCCTATTCTCAATTTGTATTGAGATGAGATTCTTCCAATAAAGTATCCACTGGAAAAAAAATGAAGATTTTTCTATAGAAATTAGATAAATTGAATTAAGAAATGTAGAGGGGAAAATATCTATGCCAACTTGATAAAATGGATTTATTTATAATTAAGAATGACAGACTTTTAAGACCTTAAGAATAGAATTAATAGACTATCAAAATATCCTATTCTTGCATATTTCTTATTACTTGATGTTTTAAAACTGTAATTATAACATTTTATTAATCCAAAATAATTTTTAGATAAAATATTATTTGAGGGCTCCTTGTTTTGAGATGAGTTAGAACCGTTATGCTGTGAAACATGAGTTAAAACTTCTATAAATTTTGCAAATTTAATGTTTAACTCTGCATTTTATATTTCTTCAGCATACTAGTATCCTTACTGGAATGAAATTAAGACTATTATTATGAGTGAACATGACAATACCAAGAATATTTTAAAATACCTTCTTTTATTTGTTTTTCTAACACTGAAATTTTATCCTAATATAGTTCATTTTAATAAGATTAGAAGAATAAAAACTCAAGAAATGGTATTACATTTTCCCAGTCTGAGTCTGATATAATCTAACCATGTGTTTTAGTTAAGTATTTCCATGCAGTTATAGTCTCAAATATCTTACTAGATTAATGACTGCTACAGTGCATTGACATGTTCATATGATGTTTTGTGTTTTTGAGATTTAGTTCCTAAATTTCATTCTGTTCATTCTGTTCATTCTGTTCAATCATATTTGATATGATTGAAAAATTTTTAAAACTAATCATTTATTATCTGTCTGTAAGTTATCTTCTACTTCCTATTGCTACTTTCTTAACCTTACAAATATAGATATATCAATTTCATTATTATTTTGTAAAGTCCATAGTAACAGGTTAGATATATAAGACCATAGTTTTCCCTTATGGTTTAATAATAATCAAAACATTTCATCCACTCATTTATTTTGCATCATAAAATTGTAATATTTTCATGAGGAAATGTATTATTTTTATTTGAAAACTATACTTCAATCATCAACATAACACTGTGGAAATTTTTATATATGACGCACTTAAGTAAAATCTACAATTAAAAAAAAATCTTAACATAAAAGTAAACAAATCAAAATTATTAATAAATAGCATAGAAAACAAAATAACTTTAGAAAGAGTATAATGAACCACCTAGTGATCAGTACTTAAGAAAACATTATATCTATACTTACAACAATAAGGAATATATGTTATATCATAATATCAAATATTTATAAATGTCAGCTCTTCACATGCATTAACTCATTTAATATTTACAATATTTCAGGAAAGTAAATGTTATGGTGTACCGTTTGCATTTAAATAGAGGAATGCTATGTAACGTGTCCAAGTTCATGTAGAAGAAAACAGTGCTGAGATTCACACCCAGATTGATAGCCTGTTCCCTTAACCTCTGTAACCTTCTATGCAATCTTTCATGAGATGCCATCTGCATATTTTTTATCCATTTTGTATTCCTATTAAATTGTAAATTATTTCTTGATAAAGGAAAAAATATTCTCAAGAGTAAAATTATATAATCTGTTCTTTCATAATGCAAAAATTAAAGTCTCTGAATATATCATGAGTAAAACAAAACATGAATATGTCAGAGTATATGTTAATACAAGAACATGCAATTTGGTAGAACTGTTTTTATGTTTATTACTTGCTTATTATTTTATGTTTATTACTTACTTACCTTTATTTCACTACAAATTTTAGGAATTAGTATGCCCTAAATTAAAGTAACAAAGTATATGAAATTGCTGCTAAATACTAGTAAATTATTTATAAATGAAGTTTAGGTTGCTCTGGAATTCATTTCAACCTTGTATATTGTATTTTCATAATTTTCAAATAAAATAGTACTTTTCTAGATTGAGAGTGGAATATCAGATAATGATGAAAAATTCCACAAGTATTTTACAACTATTATTTGTTTTTTCTTTTGGAAAATGAGTACTGTTCCTATAAAATGTTTGTGATGTACTAGGTCAATTTAACTTGAACTTGCACTAAATTCTTGTGCTGTTTGACTCTCTGCTCTCAATCAGCCAGTGGAATCTATGTGATCTCTCCTAGACCCTTCAGCCATGTCTCTGTTTTTTTAATCCAGTACTCAAGTTAAGTCAAATTTCTTTGCTCACATCTTCCATTCTAACTAGAAAGAAAATAAGTATAAGAAGACCTTTCAATTTTAGATCTCCTATTCTCCAGTTTTTATTATGGAAAGTATGTCTTTGTTTTCTGATATGAACAAATTTCAGGAGAAAAATGATTTGGCGTAAGTCTCAGACATACTTGACTAATAAATACAAATAAAAGCTGAGTAAATAAAAAGATTTTCTAATCCTATTCCTGATGCAAAAGCAACACAAACCAGCAAAGCATGCTGATAACTTGCAAGAGACTCTCTCTCTCTCTCTCTCTCTCTCTCTCTCTCTCTCTCTCTCTCTCTCTCCCTCCCTCCCTCCCTCCCTACCTCCTGCATTGTGTAATTTTTCTTAATTATTTAAAGTGGAAACTGACATTAAAATATTTTTGAAATTGTCATTTAAGAAATTAATTTAAAAATTAATTAGAAGTTTTAAGTGTGGTCAACAGGGTGCCTGTGATCAGAATAAGCAGATGTAGGTGAATTGTTAACTCATCCTAAAGATTTAACTTCTGTTCCTGAATCTCACAACCTCTCTTTTTTTCCATGCTGCTAGATTTTGCTCTTTGAGTTCTTTTATGTAAATACTAATCACCTGAAATTGAATATCCAGAAGATTAGCCATTTCAAGAGTCATATGTCCTGTCTTACTAAAATATGCTAATGTGGAAAATTCTAAGGGATGCAGTTTTTCAAAATCCTTTGCTCTTTTCTATTCAAAGGCAAATGTCATAACTAAACACTGAAATATTATTGCAGGCATATTATATACATATATATAGCAAACACTAAAAACTATGATTTAGTTGAATTTTTCTTAGATGCCAAGATTGCTTCTAAAAATCATGTAAGACTAACTTACATTTCTGACAGATTTATTAAGGACAAGTGATATATTAAACCCTTGGAAGTTATATTTTACATTTAAAGTAAATTAAAACCATAAATTAAAGTGTATGCACAGATAAGCCCAGTCTTAGCAAATAGTAATCAGGTACTGTTTAATTTTCCAGTACTGGATAGATTCATCAGGACCCGTCTCTCTAGTAATTTTCCATCTTCCCCATATGTCTGGCCTTTGCTACATTAGAATCAGCCTCCTTATCATCATAAGGCATAGCACATTCTTCTATTAAAGAGTAAAGATGTTATTGCAGCCCAACTATTTTAATCTGGAAACAATGTTTCTAATATTCTATATAATGACAAATTTAGGGAATCAAATAAGCTTAAGAGAGGTTTACTGTAATACTGTCAGTCTACTCTTAAATACTTCATTAGGAAATTAAAAGATTAGTGTGCATAAATTTGTCCTTAGTATAAAGTATATAGAGTTAAAAAGAAAATGTCTTCCGATTTCAATAAACTAATTTTGCTGAAACATTAATATCTTGAGCATTACTGAATTGACAGGACAGAAAAATAAAAAGTTTTATAAAGTTAAAGACACAGTACATTAGTAAATAAATGATCCTCAGTCACAAATTATAAATGTACTTGGGATTGACATAGTTGAGAGGGTAGTTAACCAAACTGCAGCAATGGCAGTCTTCAAACTGTTTTCAGAATAGGTCTTCTATTTCTCTCTTTCATCTCTTACTGTGACCTTGAGCTCTTTTAAATTAACAACAGCAACAATTCAATAGTAATCTGCTTCAAATTTTGCGGTTAAGCAAGGTATTATTTTATTACTTACATGTGATCTCCGGATTAGCTAATTTGGAAGGCAATACAGATCTCTTCGTCCTGCTTCAGGTTAGTCAACTTACTGGGAATTATAATTTTGTCTACATCTTTCACTGTCATAAATGCCTCCATGGAAAGCTCCAACAAGCTCTGCCACTGCTGTCATTGCCTTAACCATTGCATCTGCTGCTCACAAAATGCTGTCTGACACCACTACTATTTTGATAGCCATTAGTACTAAATCCTCCACTGAATTCACCACTCTTAGAATATCCACACCACCACCTTTGTAGTGGTGATCATATACCATATCTTCTCACTAAAATGGTACCTTTTATTAACATTCCATAAGAAGATCCAAGAAATCTTTGGTAATATGTTCTTATAAAAGTACAAGGTATCAAAGAAATAGAGTAGGACACAAGGAAATGGAAAGATGTCCCCTGCTCACGACTGGGAAGAATAACATCATTAAAATGACCATTTTACCCAAAGCAATATACAAGTTTATCACAATCCCATTAAAATCTGACAGATAATTCCAGGAAATAGAAGCAAAAAAATCTTGAAATTTGTATGGAATAATAAGACACCCTATACAACCAAAGCAATTATTAGAAAAAAGAGCAGCGCTGGAGGGATTATACTCCAAGACATAGAACTCTGTTACAAAGAATAGTGACCAAAATGGTATAATACTAAATAATAACAGAGGCACAGACCAGTGGAAGAGAACTGAATCACCAGAAAGTTATCCACTCACATACAGTAGATCTATGACAAAGGAGCCAAAAGCATACAGTGGAGAAAGGAAAGTCTCTTCAATAAATGGTGTCGTGACAACTGTAGTGTCACATGCTAAAGAATGAAGCTAGGTCACTCTCTAACACCATTCACAAAAATTAACTCAAAATGAACTAGAGATGTGGACATAAGACCAGAAACCATAAAATTCTTAGAAGACAGCAGAGGAAAGACTTTTTGTGACATCAGTTGCAGAAGGGCTTTGGGGATTCAACTCTACCATCAAAGGAAACGAAAACAGAAATAAACTCTAACTACATCAAGTTAAGAAGCTTCATCACAGTGAAAGAAACATCAACAAAACCAAAAGAAAACCTACTAACTGGGAGAAGATATTTGCATTTCATATTTCTGACAAAAGCTTTAATATGAAAATAACACATAAAACTCAATAAGAGAAAAACAGGCAATCCAATCAAAAAAATGGAAGGAGCATAGCTGACCAACAGGCACATAAAAAGATGTTCCTACTTGCTATCTATCAGGGGAATGCAAATCAAAACAACAATGAGATATTGCCTTACACCGGAAAGACTGGCTATTATCCAAAAGTCTGGAAACAACATTGACCAACATGTGGAGAAAAGGGAACACTAGCACTGTTGGTGGAAGTATAAATTGGTACAACCTTTATGGAAAACAGTTAAGAGATTATTCAAAAAATTGAAGATGAAAATCCCATAGGATCCTGTCATTCCACTTCTGAGTATATACCCCAAAGATGCAAAAACACTCATCCACAGAGATTTATGCATACCTATGTTTATCGAAGTTCGATTCACAGTAGCTAAGAAATGGAAATTACCTAAGTCCCAACATCAGGTGAATGGATAAAGATGAGGTACATATATACAATGCAATACTACACCACCCTTAGAAGAGATGAAATATGTCATTTAAAATGAACATGGATGCACCTAGAGGGAATTATGCTAAGTGAAATTAGTCAAAAGAAGAAAGATACCAGATGATTTCACTCACAGATGGAATGTGAATAGACAAAACATAGGAATAGATGAAACAAAACCTACTGTTGGATATTTGTATTCAAACTGAGGTTACCACTAGGGAATGGAATGGATGTGGGAGGAGGGTGGCAAGTGGTTACATGTGGTGAAGAATACTTGGTGATTTGGTGGAAGTCAGGGTGTACTGACATATAACTGAGGAGTGTGCTCTTCTTTTCCTCTCTTAGATCAGTCTCCATGGATACCCATACAAACATACTCTTCATGGTATAGGATATCATTCAAAGGAAATACACCTTTTTTTTTTATTTTGTCTTTACAAAAGCTAAGGAGAGTGAATCCTTGTCTTGCATTTAAGAGGTTTTTAGGAATGAGCGTTTATCAGACTGTGTTTTTAGAAGCAGAGCCAACTCTATACAGATAAACAAATGTATTCACCTAATAATTCATGAGTAAGCTTCTGTATTTTCTTAGGAAATATAGTATTAAATGTGATGTGGAAAAAATCCCTCTGATGACTTAGTATCTTGTTCAACTATTCTACATATCCAAGTTTCAACCCCAATATTAAACTGATAAATTCATAATATCAATTATTTGCAGTAATTTAATTGGATGTATCCTGTTTCACCATCTCAACTAGTCTTCAGAAGAGCCTACTGATAAGTGATATGAGCTTTCTAAACCTCTAATGTGTTAAAATATTAGCAACAGCATAAACAACGTACAACTAACTCTAGATATGAAAATTGTCTACCTTTCTCGAGTCAATTTTCACATTGGTATTTATACCAAAGAGATTTTGTAACATTTGGAGGGTGTAGACCTTCCATTTTTCTTCACGGCCCTCAAATACTAGTCTGTAGCATCTACGTAGTCCGACAAAGTGAATAAGACAAATTCTTTAATTTTTCCAGACCCTAGTTGAGCAGAAATTATCAAGTGTCTTTTTTTCTTTGATAAACTGAGTGACATTTTATTACTGGAGTCAGGGAAGAACAACATGTAAACTCAAAGTTTTGTCTAAAATTTTTCTCATTGTGGCATCATTGAACTTTTCATTATGCAAAACACAGTAGTTGCCTGTTGTCTGAATTGAAATATATTTCTGAAATCAAAGTGCTGTCTCCAGTAATAGTTCATTTTCCAAGGAGTCACTTGGCGTGAGTTGTTTTCACCAATCATCTTCATCTGATTTGTCATACCAGCAACTGTCTCTGCTGTGTTCAACTTTTCCAAAACCACTTCTGTCACTATTGCTGACAATGCTACTCCATGGAATAAACCTTTATCTTGATCCACTTTCACAATCACTGAAAAGTCAAACTTCTCTCTTGAATCTCTAAGAGGTACAAAATTGACATATTTTATCATAGATTCTATTCATTGTAACTCCTCTTTCTGTTAAGTGAGGAAGAATACAGCATCCTTTTGTCCATTCTGATAAACTGGAAATTATGTGTACACCAGCAAACTGTTGGTTCAGTCCAAGTGCATTTTCTACCACCACCTGATTCATCCCTGAGGAGTACAGAAAACTCAGAATCTCAGAATCTTCCACTGCTGAGCTAATCTATGTTTAACTCACCATGGAGCCTTTTTACCATAAAACTATGGCTCTCTAAAATATAAAGAATTTTGTTTCAGTAAATGAGGTCTGCAGATGTACGATCATGTTCAAAACAAATATATATATATATATATACATATATTTGTATATGTCTATATATTTATATTTATATATATTCAATTATGTTTATATGCACTGGTATAATGCTGGGTAAGGTCAATGGATGTAGTCCACATACAACCTAAAAAACTGAGTTCAAGACCAAGGGCCAGGTGAAGCAGCCAAGGTGAACAACTAAATAAAGTAAATAAATTGTTTCTTCCTCCTCTGTTTTCCTGCATGCCTGCTTATTTGCCTGCAATCCTGCCTATACTTTTCCTTTAAAAAAGTTGTGATAAACATTTTAAGGCATAATCACTTAATAACTATAAAGCATAGTTAAACTACTTGATAAAAGCATGATTTAATATTTTCCATTTTTTAAATAAACATAATTATTTGATTTAAATAATTATCACCAGAATTGTTTAAATGATAACTTTCTAATCATATGCATTTCAGATAAATCATTTTACATATTTAGCAGAAAGTCTGGCATTTTACAATTTTGTTTTCTGTATGTTTAGTTCATTCTGAGATGTAGTGTGACTTAATGATATATGGTTTTCTCTGTAATAAAAATTTAACTTAAGTTTCTGGTTATTAAGAAAAAAGTTGTTGTTTTTCTTAATGTTTTATAATTAGCACAATGCCAAAACATGATAGTGCGAAGTCAAAATTACAATTTTTGATATTTCTCTGAATTCAAATTTTTATCATGAATATGTTTGTAATACTATATGTAATTCATTACAACATAACTTTTGGGATATATTACACTAATATCTATCAAGGTTAGTTATTCTTAATGTATTCAAGGCTAAATGTTGACCAAGAGCATTTCAAACTATTCACTCCCTTTTAAATATTACACAGAAAACAACCTCTTTAGATGTTGCATATTAATAACTTTGCAGAAACCTGATTCAACAAATACAAATTTTGAGATCTCAGGATAAAATGTCAATGATACTGTAACCAATATAAAATAAAGCATTTTATTAGTATGTACTTATGAAGTACTAAGCTTTTTAGTACTTTTCATTTCTTTGCAATCAGTAATACAACTTAATTAAGGTAGTAAGAGATCTGTGAAAATGCATATCTAGTCCATTATTTTACCGATGAAGATTGTGAAGCAATTAACTGACTTACCTGTGTTTAATGCTAGCTAATGACATATTTGAGAGAATAAATCAAGATATCTGATTCCAGTAAAAAAGTGTTTTCTCTACAAAAATAACATTTTCCCGTTAATTAATGAAAGTGTATGAAAGGAATATCTCACATAGATATTGCTATTTACTTAATGAAACATTCTCTGCTTTATAATGTTTATGCTTTCTTGATTAACTAAGAAAATGGCTTTCATATGTATTTTTATTTTGAATACAGAATTATGTCAAATCCTGTGTAAATCTTATCTTTTACCAAAAAATGGAACATTAATGTTTTTGTTCAGATATTCTAAAATATTTCCCAAATATGGTTTTGAATTTTGTGTTTAACAGGAATTTAAGTATTCTTATTGAAGAACATTCAAATATGATAATAATACACATTTCATCAGTATACACCTTACCTTTAGAAGGGAGTACAAGGGTAAATGAGGAAGTTATAGTTTTGCACATAAAGCTCATATTTTCTTCCTTCCTTTCTCTCCCTTCCTTTTTTTTCCTCTCTCCCTTTTTCTAATATTCCTTTTTTTTTTTTAAATCTCCCTCCCGTTTTTATTTTATAACTTCTTTTTATGGTATTCCTTTAAAATAATAATTGAAAACCATCCCATTTGCCCAGGAGTAAGAGATGTTTGAGTGCCATGTAAAGTGCCAGAGATGAGCAATCAGCCTGACTCTCAGCAAACTACCTGCCCTCTAACTCAGGAATGGTTCACTGACAGGCATGCAAGGAACAGTGCTCTTGGAGGAGCAAGCAGCTCCCCGCTCACCTGCACACCTGTCCAGTAGCAGCCTATGAGCTCAACCACCATTGCATAAATAATCCAGAGGTCTTCAGCTAAGTAATCACACATACTTCTGCACAAGGGATCCAGCCTACAGCTGAGATGAGCAACAGAGCTTACAATTGTGGAGTTATCTTGGGCAAGGATACCACACCACCCACAGTAGCCCACAGCAGCTACTGCCTAGAAACTAAATGAAAGAGAAAGAGAAAAATAACATCTTAGCATTAAATATAAGTTAAAGAATGTGAGACATGACAAAAATATCAAAACAAAAAATCCCCTCACCACACACATGCAAATTTCAAAAAGATGAAGATATGAGGAACTCCCCAAAAATAAATTTGATGACACTGAATGGGAAAACCAGATAGAGAATTTAGAGCAATAGTTATAAAAATGCTGAATAATCTCCAGGATGCAAAAATAACTACCTAATAGCATTTCCAAGATCACAAAAGATAATTAATACATTATAAGACTACTTTAACAAGGAGATTGAGACAACAGAGAAAACTCAAAGAAAATCTGCTAGGTATGAAAAAGTATAGTCAAGGAATTCAATACAAGCATGGAACATTCCATAAACAGACTCAACTTCAAAGAGGACATAAATGAAGAAGTGTCCTACATGGAAGAGGAGAGAGAAATAAGATGGAGGAAAAATGAAGAAATCCTGTCAGAAATATTATGCGACAAGAAGAAAAATCTATGAAATAACTGACTTCCCCAAAAGTGAAAGGAGAGAGAAAGGAGCAGAAAATTTACTTAGGGAAATAATAACAGATAACTCCCCTTAATTGTCACAAAATGAACATGGGAGTCCAAGAAACCAATAGAAGACCCAAGTTCAAAAATGCAAAAAAGACCTACATGAAGAGACATCATAGTAAACCAGCAAAAGTCTATGATAAATAAAATCTACTATGGGCTGCAAGAAAAAAGAAGACAATCCACAAAGTTGCATCTGTCAAACTATCATCAGACTTCTTAGCAGAAACCTTACAGGCCAGGAAGGAGTGGAGCAATATATTCAAAATACTAGAAGATTAAAAACTACCTGCCAAGAATACTCTACCCTGAAAAATTATTATTCAAATATGTGTAAGAAATAATGGTCTTTATTGGTAATGCAAGTTAATGGATTTTTCCATAACCAATTCTGCCTTCCAAGTAATGTTGAAAGAATAATACAATATAAAGAAAATAAACAAACAAACAAAAAACAGTCGCAAAAACCTAGTATAGTGACAGCAATAAAACAGAATCACAAAGATAGTGTCATCGGGAGAGAACAAAAAACACTAAAGGGGAGAAAATACACAAGATACAACATCGGCTTTGAAAGAAAAAACTAATAGCTTAGTTAAGTTAGAGACAAAGCACAGGGTTGTCACAAAACCCAATCTTACAGATACTCATAGCTGGGAAGAAAAACAGAGAATCAATAATGGAAAAAATCAGAAGGAAAACACAATCAGAAACCAATAGGAATAGAAGCTAAAGATCTGTAAAGAGGTAGAAGACAGAGACAAGAGTAGAAAATAACAGCAACAAAGCTCAACAAATATGTAATCGCACAAATATGAAAGGACCAAACTCACCACTCAAAAGGCACACTGCACTGAATCAATCAAACAACAGGACCCACAGAAATTATGCCAACAAGAAACATATCAGATCCAAAAATACACATAAGTTGAAAGTGGAAGAAAAACTATCTCAAAACAAGCAAAAACAAACAGATGAGCTTTCAGAACATGTGTGATGCATTTGGCAAAACCAATTCTAAGAGAGAAGTTTAGAGAGATACAAGTTCACATCAAAGACCAAGAGACATTGCAAATCAAATAGTTACACACCTAAAGGAATAAGAAAAAAAGGTTTATAACCCCAAATTAACATAAAGAAGGAAATAATAAAAAAATTGAGCACGACCAAAATAAATAAAAAAAACAAGATCATTAAAAAGATCAACAAAAAATAAGCAAAATTTGATATACCTGTACTCAGATTCATGAAGAGAAGAAGAGAAAACACTAAGAACGGGAACAAGAAATGAAAAGGAGTCGATTGCAAGACTTCCAGAAATACAAAAAATCCTAAGAAATGCTTTAAAGACCTCTATGGTAGCAAATTTGCCAATCTTGAAGAAATCATCACATTTGTAGAATCTCATAACCTTCAGAAATACAGAAATAGCTTAAACAGAGAAATCACAAGCACAGAAATTAAATCAGTAATCAAAAACCTCCAAAAAAAAAGTCAAAACAAAACAAAAGTCAAGAGCATATGACTGGATGGTTCACTAGTGAAAATGAATTCCAACAAATATTAAAAAACCTTATATTCACTCTCTTTAAGCTCCTCAAAATCAAAGAGAAGGAAAAACTCTCAAATATATTTTATGAGGCTAATGTTACATTAATCCTAAAGTGAGGCCAAAGAAACACCAATAAAGAAAATTACAGAATTACAGTCTGATGTCACTGATGAATATGAATTATAAACATCCTCAACAAAAGCTGGCAAGTTCAATTCAACAATAGTTTAAGAAATTATATATCATGATCTAGTGGGATTTATTCCAGGGATACAAGGATGCTTTAATTACACAAATCTAGTAATGTACTATGTGCATGATATAGGGGAAAACAAACATCATGTGATCATATCAATTGAAGCAGCAAAATCATTTGATAAGATTGAATACTCGTGATAAAAACTCAAGAAAATGGATTAGAAGCACATATTTCAACAAAATAAAAATATTTGACAAACTCACAGCAAAATCATAGTCAATTGTGAAAACCTAAAATCTCTCCCACTAATATCTGAGAAAAAAAATGATCTCTCTCACCAGTACTATTCAACACAATTATGGAAGCCTGATGATAGCAATATTTCAAGAAGAAGACATTGATGGAATCCAACTTGGAATAAATAAAGAAGAAATAAAGATATCATGCTCAGATGACATGATATTATACCTAGAAAACCAAGAAGAATCCATGAAAAGCTGTTTGACATAATAAATAAATACAGAAATATGAAATAATACAAAATAAATACATAAAATCAGTAGCAGTTTTATAGGCAAACAATGAATTAGAGATATAAAAAAATCCCATTCACCAATGCTCCAAAATATATAAAATACCTGGGAATAAATTTAACAAAAGAAGCAAGAGTGCTATGCAATTAAAAGTACAAGACATTCATAAAAGAAACAGAAAACACAAAGAACTGAAAGAAACATTCCATGCTCATAGACTGAAAGATATAACCCAGAACAATATACGGATTTAATGCATTTCCCATATAATTTTAGAGATATTTATTAAGCAAACTCAAGAAGCAATAATTGTTTGTATGGAGTCAATAAAAGATTTCAGATAACCAAAGCTATTCTCAAAACAAAAAAAGAAAAAAAATAAATGAATCCCTTTGCCCAACTTCAAGCTCTGTTACAGAGAGATTGTTTTTTAAAAAATATGGTATTGAAACAAAAACAGACTACAGACTATTAGAATAAAATTGAAAACTGAGAAATAAAACCACACCTATGTAGACAGTTAAGTATGGTAAAAGAACAAAGAACATACAGTAGAGAAAAGAAAACCTATTCAACAAAGAGCACTGGGAAAATTGTACAGAAATCTGACCAAAAAAAAAAAAAGCTAGATTGCTCTTAGTGCCATACACAAAAATTAACTCATAAAGAAAACAAACTTGATGTAAGACCTGAAATCACAAAATACACAGAGGAAAATGTAGAAAAAAATACGATATCAGCTTGGGAAAGGGACACTTATGAAGGAAATTATACACACTAAAAAATTGGAACTTCATGAAAGTAAAAAGTTTCTGCACAACAAAAGAAACCACCACTGAAAAAGATGACCCATGGAATAGGAGAAGATATCTGTGCAACCTTTGTCACAGAAGAGGTTAATCTCTAAAAAATATAAAGTTCTCATAGATCTCAAGAATAAAAAAGTATATGATTCACTCAAAATATCCAGAAGAGCTGAATAGACAACTTTCTAGAGAAAATATAAAGACGGCATACAGAAACATAAAATCATGCTCTACTTCATTCATCATAAGAGAAATAACAAATGGAAACCACAGTGAAATATCACCTCACACCACTAAGAATAGTATAAATCAAAAGTATTAGAAGCAACAAATATTGGAGAAGATATGGAGAAACAAAGGACTCCTCCCACTTTGTTACTAGTAATGTAAACTAGTACAACCTCTATGGAAAACCATATGGAGATTCCTGAAAGTAAATAAATAAATACATACATACATACATAGGGATGAACTGACCATTAAATCTAGCAATCCCATTTCTTGTCATATATCCAGAGAATATAAAATCTCTAATTAGAAAAACAAAGCAAAACTGTATCCCTATGATCATTCACAATAGCAAAGGCATAAAAATAACCTAAGTGGCCCATCCATCAACTGAGTTAAGAATGCATATATATCAGCATGTGTGTGTGTGTGTGTGTGTGTTTGCAACTTTTTAAAACAGATGAACCCTTTCCTTTTGCAATAACCTGGATGGAACTGGAGGTGATAGTTGAGAGTGCTAAGTAAAATAAACCAGAAAGAAAAAGAGAACCGCAAATGGTTTCACTTATATGTGGAATATAAAGAAAGAAAACAAATCAACAGATAAATCTCAACAAATTCACAGGACATGAAAAGATTGCTACCAGGTGGTTGAGAGGCAGGAAGGGAGCAAGAGAACGAGTAATAACAGAACAAGGTGGTGGGTATGATGTCAATGTACACAGACTGAAATATGAATATAGTATCCTAAAAAGTTTATAGTAATGCATACAAACAAAATAATAAAACAATAAAAATAAACATATGCATATATATGTGTATATATATAATTCTAATAGCAATATTTTTTTTGTTCATATTGCTGCATTAGTTTCAGGATATACAAATTGCATTGTCTATATTTCACACCATTTGAAATAAACATGGTAGCAGTACATACTAGAAGTTCTAATGATTTTTTCTAATGTATCATGCTTGAATAGAGCATGATAAAAAATCAACATATTTAAGTAGAAATATATACTCAAATCAGTAATTACTGACTAGATAAATGAACAACTATGTATAATTTTAAGAGGGAAACTCAAATCAGGTAATCTTTAATATATATTTTAGCTTAACTTTACATCATGAACTCTAAACCCCTAAGTAAAATATTAAAACATTCCTCCTTATAGCTGTTTAAAAGGATATCAAACATTCCTAAGGTTGTATAGTTCATATCTAATTGAGAAAAATTAGAAGAATTGGTGGTGCTGTGGTCCTTGAGCTGACTTGCTTGCTCTAAAACAAGATTTAAAAAAATGAAAGTGTAAGTGCTCAAATAGTGAGTCTATCTAAATTTTTGCATAATGACTATGCAGTTTTGTATGAAGTGATAATGATGATATGATGGTAACATTGGTAGTATAGATATATTAAAATGTTGATAATACTATTTGATAATGCTATTTAAATAGTTGATACTATTTAAACATATTTAAATTTTGAATCTTCTGCACAAACCTGTGCTGGGGAATATTAATGATTTTATAGCATATATATTTTTCTATATTCCACAACCAATGCAAAGTGATTAATATTAAAACTCAAGAATGAATAGAGTGCTGTTAAAGTTAAAGGGACAAAACTAGAGGCACACACTGTGACTCATTTGGTTAAGATACTGGGTGCAGATCATGTAAAGTCCATGGACTCAGTTCAGGAACCATGGAGAGGGAGGAAGGGAGGGGAGGGAGGATGGAAAGAAGGGAGTTACTTCCTCTTTTTCTTTCCTTCCTTCCTTCATTAAAAATGTTTCACTCTTCTCACTCCTTTCCCCTCTTTACAAAAAACAGTATAAAATTAAATGTATTATACTACTAAAGTAATTACATACAGGTTGTAATGTTACTTTAGTAAGCTATTACAATACATATTTAAAGTTCACTTTCCAAAATTATGGCTATTTTTATGTTCTTTAGAATAATGTTCATTGAAAAAGAGCTAGAGATTAATATATACCAATGCCAAAAATAAATAAAAATGGAAAATCTAAGATTTAAACTGTGCCTATATGTAGAAAATCCTTGTTTACTCTCTACACACTAAACACTCCCTGCCCATCATATTTCACTGAATTTGGTAAATTTAATGAAACTGACATGTTCACTACATATCTTAGGTGAACTGTGCTCCAGTTCAAAGATAAACAATGCCCTCTCCACTGATGCAAATTTCTATATCTTTAAATTCATATTTTAACTAGACATGATTTTGGGAGTGGAGTTATAGGATAATTTTTACCAAACGATTTTGTCTGAGTATTTTTTGCACAGAGAAGTCTTTCCCTGACTGCCTCCTATATGTCTATGTTGTAAACTTTTTAACTTCTAAGAAAACATATTGTAAATCTCCAAAGAATAAGATGTAATGAAGAATGGGTATTTTTGATTCTGATACAAGTATGAAAATTTTTGAGTTCTTACCTGTAGGATGACCTTTAGAAACATAGTTTTGATATACTGTTACTGTTTTTCTAATGGTGATCTTATTATAGCAAAAAAAATGTGATAAGTAGGAGGAGAAATTACATGATTTACATTATAGTATTTTCATGAGACTCTAATGTAATTTAACTATGTATTTAATTACTTTAATTTCAATACAACAAAAATGTATTAATAAAGTACTTTCATTCAGATCAGTATTTATTGAGTGATGTTTGAGAATTATAATCACATGATACAATATATAATCAAGCACTAGAGATTTTTAAATGAATGTTAGTTCTCTCTTTCTTTGATAGTATTGTTATAGTATATTGGGGAAGAAATAATAAAATTATCAATTAATTGCAGTATACAAAATACTATATACTTCATGAATGTACATTATCAGTGGTGGATAAATGCAAGTAAAGTGAGTGAGCAGCATGATAGGAAAAGATAGAAGAATACGTGTCACAGAATCACTAGTATCTAGTACAGGCTTTACTATTGTTCTAATGTAAAAACTTCAGCAAATAGTATCATAATTCATTAAATATTTTTAATCATTAAATAAGTTACCAATAGTTAAACTAGCTAATATTTCTTAAGAAGATTCATTTTATATAAAATCCTACTCCGCGGCTGTTCCCATAAATATGAAGATTGTACTGAGTGAAAAAGCCTAAAGGTAGCATATATAAAGAACATAGCATCAAGGAGTCATATCATTATGTTCAACCCCCTGCTAGTTAATGCATTCTGCACGCAAATCACAATACAATTTTCTAAGATCCTGGGGTGGGGGGAGTGCAATTGTCTGAAACATGATTGAAAAATGGAAGAGACAGCACATAAATTCAGTTACTTACATGAGGAAGATAACATTTTTTTTTCATTTCATTTATACCAGTTTCTGTTAAGGTAGCAGCTATCAATAAAAATAAAATATGAAAGACATTTCAAAGTGTGATTTCACAATACAAAATCATACTACCCTGGATAATGATGCTTTTGTTTCTGCTTTTGATCGAGATGGGATGTTATAAAATCAGGCAGAAGCTGATGGAACTGAAAGTGCTAAAGTGCTTCCATTGAAGCAGGTTAGATTGCAGAGTGAAATTGTAATGCGTTCTCCAATGTAACTTACCTCTCTTTTATGCAGGGGTATATAGTCCTCCTTCCACTAGCAGAATTATTTAGTATATTCATTGCAAAATTTGTCTAATAATAAAATATATTTCTCTTAAATGAAGATCCCTTCCAAATTAAATTTTAGAAGACCCTGGGAAATTTATTTTTGTGCTACATTTATTTACAAATTTAGGCCAAAAGTATGATCGGTGGTAGATATGCTCAAAAATTCTTTCATATTAAAGAATGCTTTATTTTTCTTGAAGGTATTAACCAAAAACTAGTACTTAAAGTAGCTAACTTTGTGACAGGAAGATAAATTAACCATAGAATCAACACAGAACCTAAGATGTACCTAATACATAAATATATTCCAGAAACTTCTGCACAAGTATATTCTTTAAAATGAAATTGTCATTTTTTATTTTCTATTGATGTTGTTGAAATTATTAGAACACAGAAATATTAAGTAGGAGCTGCATGATGTTAAGACACAGAGTTTAAGAAGCACTTTTATAACTTATCAGTCAGTGAAGATACTTACTACCTGCTGTTTAAGAAAGCTGTTCCTGGGGATATATAAATGATTAGAACTTAAAAAAAGAAAAGGGTGTCTAAAGAAATGTGCTGTTACTCCTATAGGCAGCTATATACTTCATCTGGGTGAACTGAGCTGTGCAAATTGGCATGTGATCACAAACCAAGACCAAATATATCCAAGTCAAGAGGGAAAGATATCAAACAGAGAACATGAGAGAAAAGTAAAGAAGAACTCCTGTCTCTTTCCAATTGCCTTCCTATTAGGTTTTCAAAGGACCTGTGTTGGGTGAGAAAGATTTTATTTTCAGGTCCAGAGATAGATTTTCTTACATATATGGGAAACAGTAGGGTGGGGGGAATATGACTTCAAGATAGGATGAGAACATTAATAGTATCTAAAAAAATTCAGTGAGTTGAAAGCAATTGTCTGTCTTAAGCCCTTAATAATCTTGGCTAATTGAGTATGTCTAAAAAGAAATCAAAATTCTTCCCCTTAAAAAATTCTTTCTATTTGGGAATGTGTACTAATTAAAAATATTTAAGCATGTTTTACCTTAAACCAAACTAAATGTTAGATTTCTTAAAAAATAGTATCTTTGATTGCCGATTTGTTTTATAGTATGTGGTGCATATTTGCACTAAATGTGTATAAATAACACAAATATACACAGACACTGGTGCATTTGGTTTGGATGTAGAGAATGATGACACACTACACAAGCCATAAGGTGTGAAAAGGTTTATTACTTACATAATAATGGATTTTAGGAGAGCAAGAATGACTTCCTATAGGTTAAAAAATGATTTGAAAAGTGAGAAAGAAACTGGCTTGGTACCTATAGTGGGTAAGATATGAATTTGTGATGAAGATTTCCTATGTGAGAGGCAGGCATGTGTGGTCCAAACCTCCCCTGAGTGCCAAAGAAGAGAGTATTCATTTATGCTGTTTTATCAGCTTGCCCAGATGTGGTACAAAATAAGAAGGAATGGGAGACTTACAGACAGAAATCAAACATTAACTACAGTAATCTCATTCCATTCCATTTTTGTCTTTCTAATCATCATAGATTTTCTAAGAGAATAAATTAGAAACTAGAATTTTGACATTTTGTTGGAAATACAAATTGTGATTTTTCTAAAACTATAACACTGATTTGGAGGAAAGTGATTCAGATAAAAATATGTATTGTTATGAAAATATTGTGGTAGGAGATCTCTTAGTGACAACGGCACTGCATGTATTTTGGACAAAGTGATATCAGTGTCTGGTCATGTGTCTATGATCACATACACTCTTGGGAAATCTTCTGACTATTAAAGGAAATTACATCTTTCTTTGCTTTGTAGTCTTTCCTCTTCACTGACTGCATTTATTTGCTTTTAGAGGGGATTTTTTAAAAACGCTCTCTTATAATTTCTTAATCTCTTAATTTTGCTTTCAAATAGTCTAGAATCCCTATTCTAGAGTTTATATCACTTTAAGCAGGTGTGTTTCCAAAGGCTGGTAAAGCTGGAGGAAACCAAGGCTAATTTTTAGTTTTTGTCAGTTTCTGTCTTGCAAGTGCTCTCATTTGGCTGGTTTCAAGCTACAAATCATTTATCAATAGTCACATAAAATTCTTCATTATTTAAAACTAGTTTTCATGAACCAAAAAGGATCAGCTACAGCACAATACTACAGCACCTAATTTTAATGATAAAAGTCAAAAGTAATAATTTTAATAATAACAATGGCAAGGTCATAAAATTATTGTAGATAAAATGGATTTGTTTGTTACCCTATTGAAAAATAGTTTGGTTGCTTCCAGCTTTTGGAAATTATGAATACAGCTGGTATAAACATTTGTGTTTAAGTTATCATGTGGACAAAAGTTTTCAAATCTGTTGGATAAATACCTAGGAAGCAATTATGGAATTGTATGCATTGCAATGTTTAGCAGTATAAGCAGCTACTAAACTACATTTCAAATTGGCATTGACATTCTGCATCCCACCAGCAATGAATGAGAGCTTATCACTTTACATCCTCCCAAGTCTTTGCTATTATCAATATATTTCATTTTCCTATGTTAAATTTTGTTATGATATTATATTGCTTTTATTTTTATTTTTAATGAAAAACGATGTTGAGCATCCTTTCACTTACTTGTCACTTATATATATATATATATATATATGTATATATTTAAGAATGGTACATGCAGGAATGAAGGTGAATAGGCTGACAGACAGGCAGGCAGCATGAGATAGGAGGAAGAAACATTTTGTTTGTTTTTATTTGTTTTTCTCTGGTTGATCTTTATCGACCTGAGACTCAAACCCAGGTCCTTGGAATGCATGAGACTGTGTTCTCAGAGGCAGTAGATCAAACTGCCACTCCATCAGTGTATGCCTATATCTACTTTGATGATGAATGTTTTTACAGATTTTGTCAATTTTTAAAAATTTAGTTATTTTATTACGGTTGAATTATAAGAATTTCCAGATCAATGTCCTTTATCACAATGTCCTTTATAGAATAAAAGTTTCAAATTGAATAAGTCCAGCTAATCTTTTTTCATTCCTGGATTATACTTTTGTTATATCTAGATTGCACCAACAAAAGCAAAACCCCATGGTTATTATTTTAATTTTGATAAAGGTGTAAGATATGTGTCCAGAATATTTTGTTGTTTTATTTTTGCTTTGCTTGTGATCATGGAATTGTTCCAGTTCATGTGGTCTCTATTTAATTACCTTTGTGAAAAAAAAAGAAAAAAAAATATTGACTGTGTAAGTGTGACTATATTTCTGGACTATCTTTTGTTTTATTGATCCATATGTTTTGGGGATTTTTTTGATGGTACTACACTTGAATTATTATAACTTTTAAATCTTGAAGTTAAGTAGTGTGAATTTCTCAACTTTATTCTCATGCATTGTGCAAGAATCTAGGAATTTAACTTCTCCAATAAAAATATTTACTGGGATAATGAATCAGACTACATTGATAAATTTGGGAAAAAATGACATTCGAACAAAAATGATTTTTTCTAATCGATCACATGGAATATCTCTCCATTTATTAAGATCTTACTAGATTTCTTCAACCAAGTTTTTTCAAGGATTCTGTGTATCTTAATTGGAATTTTTATCTACAAACTTTTTTTTGTTGTAATTATTTTTTTTATTTTAAATCTCCATCATTCAGTGCTGGTATATAGAAAATCAGTTGATTCTTGTATGTTGATTAACCTGGAACCCTGCAACTGTTATATCTTCTTATTATTTCCAGGAAATTTCTTTATTTGCTGAGATTCTTGAGGAATTTTTACAACAAAAAAACATGTCATCGTCAAATAAACATAGGTTGATTTTTTTTCCCCTTTCTAATCTGTATTCTTTCTTTCTTTCTTTCTTAATTTATTTCAATGGCTAATAGTGCAAGTATGCTGTGAAATTTGAGTGGTAAGACACAACAAATTGTTCAGTCCTCAGTCTTAGGAACAAAACCTCTAATGTCTCATTATAATGCATAAAGATGAGTCTAGATTTTTAATATGTTATTTATATGGTTAAAGAAATGCCCTTTTCTTCCAAGAATCCTAGAAGATTTTATAATGAAGTGTATTAAATTTTATTTGATTTTTTGCACTGCATTTTAATAGGTTAATTTTTTATTTTGTTTTTAATATGATTAATTTCATCAACTAACCGACAAATATTAAAAGTGGTTTGCATTCCAGAAATAAAACTTATGTGGTATATATAATGCTGGATTCAAACTGATATTTTTAACATGTTTTCATCCATATATATGAGTGAAAAAAGTATTTAGTTTGTTTTTTAATGTTTTTATCTTATTCCAGTAATGTTAGCTTTATAAATTAGTGGAGAGTGTTACCTTATACTATCTTCTAGATATGATAAAGTTGAAATTGTTATTATTTTATCCTTAGATAAAAATTAGATTCTTAGAATGTGTTTAATTTTTTTCTCAAATTTAAAGATTATAACGTCCACAAGTATTAACCTGCTATTTTCTTTCATTTTTAATCTTTCTAAGTGTGAATTTAATTTATTTAATACAAAGTTCGCTACTGAGATCATCTCTTTCTCCTTGGATTTTGGTACTTTGGATCTTTCAAAGAATTGGCCCGTTTCATCTAAGCTTTAACAAAACTTTGACACTGGTTGTTCCTAGTTCTCCCCTTTGATCATTTTAATGATCATGGGTTCATAAGAGATGACCTTCCTTGAATTTTTGATATTGGTAATTTGTGACTTCTTTCAGTTTGCCATGATTAGCCTAACTAAAAATTTATCAATTGCATTGATATTTTCATAGTCAACATTCGGTTTGTTGATTTTTCTTTATTCTATTGTTTTCGATTTTAGTATTTCTGACTTCATTTTTATTATGTTCTTTCTTCCATCTGTTATAGATTTAAATGTTTCTTCTTTCTCTAGTCCTTATGGTGTAAAACTTAAGTTTTACATTTTTAAATCTTGCTTCTTCTTTTGATAAATACACTTGATGCTTTCGTTTTCTCTCTGAGTACTGCTTTTGCTTCATTTCACTAATTCTTAAAATATATATTTTCCTCAAATTTGAAGTAGGTTTTTAATTTCCTGAGACTTCTTCTAACCATAGTTTAGTTTAGTTATAAGTGTGCTATTTAATTTCCAGATATTTAAGACCATTTCAACTATTCAGCAATTATTGAATTCTAGTTGTTTCATTTGATTAGAAAACATTTTGCATGCACTTTACTGTTTTATATATCATATTTCTGTTTTATAACCTGAATATAGTCCAAACCTATAAATCTTATTTGTGTACTTGAGAATGTGTTTTGTGTTGATGTTGTATAAAGTAATCTGTAAATGGCAATTCATCAAGTAAATTGATAGTACTGTTGAGGTCAACTCTCTTCTTATTGATTTCCTTCCTGCTTAATTTATCAGTTACAAAGAGAGGTTTCAAAAATCTAAATAACGGGAAGCATCATTGTTCAAGAATAAGTGGCAAATGTTTAAGTGCAAAAGAACACTGGTGATCAGTACTTGCATAGACTATTACTTTAGTAGGAAAGGAAACTGGAATGTGATCCTGGTAGATAGGTCAACAACAGAGAACTGAGCAACAAAGAAAGGAAAAGCTGCAGAGTGAAAGAGATTCATTTTTAAACTAATAATAGCACCATAAACATGGGGAAAAAGATGTGTCCTGGGCCAAAGTGCATATTGATCTGTATACAAGCTAAAGATGTATACATAGATTTTGAAAATTTATTTAGTTTTAAAAGTAAATTAAACTGTAAACTATAAAATACTTTTGAGAATTTAAAATTCAATAAGACAGAGGTAGTAAAATCCCCAAGCTAGTCCTTTTAGTGGATTTAAACAGCTCAAATATATGTTAATGTAATTAGAGTTTCTGCATCATGGTAGTAAAGATTTTATGCCTCAGTGACCTTTCATTTCAGGGAGCATAGAGAAATAGAGGCTTTAAATTGTTGATGGTATCAAATACTGCAATTCAGTTTCATCTCATTTATAAAACTGTAAGGTTGGATAACATACTATTATCATCTCACAATTCATTTATTTGACTATATTACAGCAATTATATTATGCCTTCTTGGATACTGGGAAAGTGCCTACCTCTGTAGGACAGGCTTCTTTAGCAGTCTACAGTATTCTTAGAATTTATATATGATTTTATTTAAGAGAAGGGAAACCCAGAGATAGATAAATAAAATTATCATATACTTGTCTTATCACCCTTGTGTTACTACAGAGACAATTGTGTTGTTTTACTTATAAACCTTTTTTTTATTTATAAAAGTTCAAAACTTTTTAAGAGTAATCTTGATCTCCAAGCATTTCAGAAACACTGATGCTATCGTCCAGGCCAATTTAATCAACCCAATGCAATTATCCCGTGTACTCTGACCCAAAAGAGAAAAGAAATGGTGATCATTGCAAAGATAAAGTAAGTGATAAGGGGCTCTGGGATTCAGTAGTGAATGGTTCAAAAAAATTCCTGATTAGTAAATTGTGGTTTTATAAGTTTATTAGAGAAAATGAGAGAGAAAGAAAGAAAAAGCAGGAGATAGAGTCCTAATGGGCAGAAATGGCTACACTGTAGCCTGGAGGCTGGTTAGATTTATACCCTTGGGAGGCATCTGAATGGACACCCTTTTTCCGGTGTCTGCAATTAGCAAGGGAATTCTGGTCATGAGAAAGGTTTAATGCAGAAGTAGTGAGGGGATTTTCCAGAAAGTTCTCCAGATCTGTGAAAGTAACATCTGGCATTCAGGCAGTGTCAGTTCCTTGCTGTTTGGGGGATAACATTAAGTTGATGATAAGATTACATGGATCTTTCCAGACGATAAACAAGATTAATTTTTGTCTCTAGTGCTCAAGAACTTGCCTGTGAGGTTTGACTTAATCTGGAAGTTCTTGATCTATAAATGAAATACAGGAAACTGTGTTTGGGCTTTACATTTCCCCCTACACAAGGATGTTTAAAAAAAATATCTGCTGCTTTTTTCTTTCTGATGTTATTGCAATTATTGTCTGCTTTAAATAATTTGCTGATAACCTGTGGGGTGTGTGTGTGTGTGCACACGTGAGTGCACACATGTGCATGCATACGATACCTCAAAACTTTAAGAATGGTCACATATAAATCCAGTGAGTAGATAATGAAAAAATGTTATGAGAACAGCAAACATGAAAAAGAACAAAAGACTGGCTTACCTTGATGTAGTAGCGATTTGATAGCAACCATTGACCAGCACAGTCCACATACTTCTCAAGAACCTGGGATTGTGTCTGTAGGCTGGTGGGGATGGGAGTGGGGAGTTGGTATTGAAGATGAACGACTAAATAAAATCTCTCTTCCTGCTTGCTTGCCTTTTCTGTTAGCCTTCAATTCTCCTTGCACTGTTCCTTGAAAAAAATGACTGACTTATTTATACAAATAGTTATTTTTTAAATAAGTAAGGTAGTTTTGAAGATAAAGGAGGTAATTTTAGTAAGAGTTTTTCCTAATTAGAAATAGTTTTGGAAAACATTATTACAAAACTGATGGTGGAATGTATTTAAATAATTGCATCACTTTGCCATGATTATTTTTAATACATAAGAACTGGTACTAACTTAGGGACTGTGTACTTAATGTTCCCTCAACTTAGTCTGTCATTTCTCAAGATGCTTCCTCATGTTTTTCAAATTTTGTTCTTGTGCCATCTACTAAGTGAAGTACATAGTGATTACCTTTATAAAATTTTCTATAACATCTCCAAAATAAAAGTGAGAGCTTCTCCATATAATCCATTCAGAAAAGTAACCATAATTAAAAAAATATTAAAAGAAATTTTTTAGTCTCTGAACATTGTCCTGAGGATTATATACCTAAATCAATACCACAGATAATGTTTTTCATTCCAGAAAATCAAAATCCTTTAAAGCGCTGAACATTTTTGCCATTTGAATTAGAAAAGACTTCCTTCCCATCCAACAAGTTTCCATAATGGAAGCTAACAGAGAACTAGAGAATTGGGCTACCCTAATGCTAGGCACCTACATTTATTCCAGAACAGAAAAGACTAAAATGGGAAACTAATATAGGAGAGAAACTCTTCCTCAGGGTGACAGATAGAGAGTAGCAGACTCTGAGCATCTGTGCTTTAGCTTGCAGGTAAAATAAAGCTTCCATTATGAATACAGAACATCTAAAAACCCCAGATTTTCTCACCCAGTAAAGAGTAAAGATTTATTCCAAGAGTAGCACTGTCTCTGCTTCTTGATTGAGACTAGTAAAGAGGTTTCAACCTGTGGGAAGAGGTAGGTCATAAGAACAAAGATTTCTATAGCTTTCTTCCCAAGAATAAACATTTAATATCTAGTTTAGGTAAGATCAAGCTTATGATTAGCATTGAAAGTAATGACTATGGTGATAAACAACTAAAAGGTAGCTGTTAGTTCCATAAACACATAATACAAACTGTAGACCATCTAAAAATCTTAACAAAGAGAATCAGTGAATGAAATTTTTGGAAGTGTTCTTCTGACCTTACAGCAAACCTCAAAGGGTGGTCTTAAACACTACTCCTGTGAAGGAGTCTGTACTTAATTTCAGCAATAAATATACAATAAATATGAAATGTGATATATTGAATTATGTAATATGCAACATATTATAAAATAATGTATTATTCAGGATATTGTCAAAAAATAAACCTCAAAATAGAAAACAAATAGAACTAGCAACTAGAAATTAGCAGAGGTAAACATTGGTGTGTGATAGCAAGAGAAGTAGAATGCTTAATAGCTCATGGACAGTCAAAGAGAACTGGGAAAATCATTATCAACTTAGGAAATTTATGTACATATCCAAGGTTGTGATTTTGAAGCTAAATGGGAGACTTCACACTATGAAGGCAGTGCTACATTAACATAGTCCAATGAAGTCATGAAACAAATAAGCAAATAAAGAATGTCATATAATTAATTTGATCAGCACAGTTACTACTATACATTATTTAAAATGTCTATTTCAGCAAAAAAGGAAAAAAAAGAAATTCAAAGAAATAGAAAGTGTTTGAGTACACAAGATACCAAAACCACTATTATAAGTAAATTCAAAGAACTAAAAGAAAACATACATGAATTTTATAGAAGAGCATTATAATAATGTTCCTTCAAATGGAGGACATTTCTAAAGTGCTAGAAAATACAAAAAGAGAACCAAATGGAATCATTGCAATCAAAATATTACAATGAACAAAATGAAAAATTGACTGGAGTTCTTAAGACTTGATTTGTGTTGGCAGAACAATTAGCTAACTTGAGGACAGATCAATAGAGATTTTGCAAAATGAACATCAGAACACCATATAATAATGCAAAATAAGAGAACTTCAGAGAAATGTGAAAAATCAATTGGGAAATCAATAAATCAGAAGTAGAGGAGAAGGAATATATTGAAAAATATTAAGAGAAATAACAGTTGAAAACTTCCAAACAAATCCAGGAATCTCAATAAACTCCAGCTAGGATTTTTAAAAATACAACATATGTCTAATAAATAGAAAAAATTTTGAAAGAAGCAAGAGAAAAATTAGCACATTACTTACAAATTCAATTGAATGAATTGCTTGCTTCCCATCCAAAAAAATATGAATTCAAAAAATAATTTTATTGAAGGACTGACAAAATGGAATACTGAGAAAGCAAAAATCAATTTTTAAGATGTAAATAAAAATATGATCAATGGTTATATTTATTATGAATGGGTTCAATAATCCAGTTTCAGGCCAAATAAAATTATAAAATCTACTATATATTGAATACACAAGACAAACACATTTAATAATAAAAATAGATTAAAAAGAAATGGTAGAGCAAGACATACCATTCAAAATGAAAACAAAAGAAAGTAAATCATTAATCATAGAAAATAAAATGAAAATCAAGATGTTGCTTGAGAATAGGGCAACACTGCAGAATGACAGAAATGCAAAGACTTTAGGAAGATTTAAAATCATAAACATAGATACACACCTAAAATCTGAGTCCCAAAGTAGATGAAACAAACCTGAAAGACTTTAAGGGAGAAAGAACATAATTCAGAATTATAGTTGGCAACTTTAACATCTCACTTTCAAAATGTGTTAGAACAACAATACAAAAGATGAACAAGAAAATATGACAACAAAATAAACTAAACAAATCTTTATAGAAAACTCCATAAAACCAAAAAAATGTAACAAGTACAAATATATGTTTATACCTAATAAAGGCCACATGATTTTTATAGTTGATAATGTGAGAGCATTTGAGCAAAAACAAAAAACTTTGCTATAAAAGCTTTCATATGCTCATGGGTTGGACTAATACTAGGTTGAGCTAAAGATTCACAGAAATCATAGCTGGTTTTTGCAGCAACTATTTATTGATAGTCCAGAAATAAGTCCTCACAGCTATGGTTAATTGAATTTTACAACAGTCAAAATAATGAAATCCTTAATGAATGGTCTTATCAGCAAATCATCCTGGAAAACTAATATCCACATGGAAAGAATAAAGTAGGACTCCTTCCTCATCATACACAAAAGATAACAAAATGAATTATGAGCTAAAATATAAGAGGTAAAACTGTAAATATCTTAGATTAAAATACAGGGATAAATCTAGTCACCTGGATTTTGGCAGAACCTTCTTAGATATGACACTAAAAGCAAAGCAACAAAATTAAAGAGCAAATAAATTAGATTTAATAAAAATTTGACAATGTTTTATTTCAATGAATGATATCAAGAAAGTGAAAAGGTAGCTCACAGAATGACAAAGTATGTTTTCAAATTTTATTTATGATAAGAAACATATCCTAAATTAGAAAACAGTGATGTACAACTCTATAAAAGGACTTGTCAATTGAAAATAAAAGCTATGAACGCTGTCTATGAGCATTCCCTACAGGAAATATACAAACTGACAATAATCACTTAAAATGATGTTCGGGATCATTAATTATTAGGAATATGCAACTCAAAATATCTAGGAGATAGCACTATACACAAATTGACTGTATATGATAAAAAAAGACAGATGGTAATAAGGACTGGTAGAGAAATTAATACCACTATAGATTGCATGTGGAAATTTAAGAGTATCAGTTACTTTGACAAATATTCAACAATTCCTTAAAGTTTTCCACGTAGAGCTATGATATGATCCAAGGATTCCATGGTCATGCATAAATATAAAAGAAAACATTACATGCTCACATAAAAATTTGTACAATAAGTCTGTCAGAACTATACATGATAGTCAAAAATTGGAACTAAACCAAATGTCCATAATTGAATGAATCAATCAATAAAATGCATTCACATAGTGTAATATTAGGTATCAACAAAAATGAGTTATTGATATATGCTACAACATACATTAACTGAAACATGATGTTACCTAAAAGAAATCAGTCACAAAGACATCATATTGCATTATCTTACTTTAAATTATATGGAATTATATGAAATCCTCAAATTGAAAAAAAGAACAGAAAATAAATGTATTGATGCATGGGGCTAAGGAGTATTTAAAGGAAATGGAGAGTGACGATTAATGAGCATGGTGTTTTGCGTTAGTTAAAATGTTCTAAAATGTATTGTGCTAATGTTTGCACAACCATGAATATACTTAAAAAATCATTGAAATTCCCATTTTCAATGTTAAGTAATGGTAAGTAAATTATATTTCAATAATGATGATTTTAAGAATGCAAAATCCACTCTGCTGGTATCATGCATCTAATTATTCCACTTACCCTTTTTTTAGCATAAAAGCATAGCATTCTGGATGATTTACTTATTTATATTACACTTCCTCCTTCTTAGCTATAATATAACCATTATGTAGGCAGAATTTTGTTAGACCTCCTTTGTTTTTCTTTTCCATTTTTATTTTTCAAGAGCATGTAAAATGCTTGACATACAGTAAAAGAACAATTAGAATATCTTCTCCCAAATATATGACATACAAATAAGGGGTTGGGGATAATGTTTCATGGATAGACTAGCAAAAACAAACCTAACTGATTATGGTTATCATCACATGGTATGAGACTAACCTATAGAAAATGTATGTAATGTAATGCTCAAAGAGGGGTAAAGTATTAGTTTGCAGTATTGCTGTCCAGAGAGTATTAACAAAAAAAAATATTAGGCATAAACAAATTGAAAGTCATTCTACAGAATGGCATATCTCATTTGTATGACTCTAAAAGACTAAAGAAAAAAACAAGCATAGCATGCTGTGGTGACCTAGCAGATAACACAACTGGATATAGTTCACATACATCTCAAGGACCCAGCTTTGTGATGCAGGGTCAGGGGTGGGGAAACCAAGATGAAAAACTAAATAAAATAAATAAATGTTCCTTCCTCCTATCTCTCCTGCCTGCCTGCACCTTTCCTTAAAAAAAAAAAAAAAGAGGAAAATATTAAAGAGAAATATTACAGAACTAAGTAGATTTAGAAATATCCACTAAATTAAATAAAATGTTTTCCTGAATAGGATCCTAATATGTAAGGAAAATGGACTGTGTTGGCACAGCTACTGTGATTTATATGAGATTTGGGATATTGGTTTCCTGATAAAGATTTTAATCATAAGATTAGAAGTATCTATTGATTTTTATAGTATGTACTGTATGCAGTCCATAGAAATGATAAATATTTATAAATATATAATATACATACAGTGTTATATATGTATTGTAAATATGTATGTATTATATTATATATAGTATATATTATTATATGTATGTATTGAGAGAAAATAGAGAAGTTAATATGATAACCATTGCGGTATATGGGATGAATGATTGAAAGACTTCTTTATATGGTCCCTGGAAGATTTCAAAATGAAAAAGCAAAAGGTAATGCAATGAACATGATGGAGTATAACAATAGAATGTAAAGAAAGCGAATATGTGGAATCTCTAATTTTTATAGGAAAACAGAGGAGAAGGAAAAACATAAATTATACAACTGAGAATATGCATAAAATATATTTTAAGAGATTTTTCCACTACATGTGTATCATCAAAATTGTGAAATTCCATTAAGATTTCAAATAAAACATTTGCAGGTGATAATGTGATAGTATTCATCAGTATTTCTCTTTTATCAATTGAGCTCTTCATGTACTTTACACTCAGGGATCTAGGGAAAGAATAAAATGAAAGAAAATTATCTAATACTTCATCAGAATAGAGATTTATCTGACAAAAGATCATAAAAACCAGTATAATCATATGATATATTTATTCCAAAAAGAATAAGACAGGGAGTATTCAAAGATACTTGGTTAAGAGAGATGATTTCTTTTTTACCATGTCATTTAATTAGACTAGTTTTTCTGAGATAAAAAATAAATATTGGAGTTCCTTCGCATCTTTAAAAAAGCACAGAAGCAGAGATATTGTCTTTCTTTCTCTTCTAGCCCTCATGAACTCTCAGTCGTTTTGTAATATTTAACTAGTATTTCTTTCTAAGTATTTTCTGGTGCAGCCTGAGTCGTCCAAGGGCTGCCTTGCTGCTTATCTCTGTCTGTATTGGTGATGTAGCACATACTGCATTGTGCTGACAGTAGACCCATACTTGCAAGTTTCTCAAAGACAGGTAATAGAGATTAGCACAGACATTAGAATATGACTTGGACATTGTAGATACTGAAAACTTGAAGGATGAAAGAATAAAATAAAATGAGTAAATCTAGTACAATTATCCATTCAGTCTTTAAATCAGTAAAAAAACATGTTAACTGTTACCAACTTGAAACATCATCCTGTAATCTCACAAAAAAAGGATGCATAACTGAGGGTTCTTCTCATAGCAAATTTTCTTTTATTCTAAGAGTGAGAGCATACTGGATACTCCTACCTCACCAAAACTCTGCCCTACCTTATCGTAGCTATATTTGCTTTTTATTGCACAAACACAGGCATTATAATTTAGGAAAGACTGAACAGGGAGTCATAAAAATTAGGATATTTATGTTTTTGCTTACCAACCAAAAGTGCAATATTCTAGAAGTAAATGAAGGCAATAATTAATAAATATTTATTTAGTCAAACAAAATATGTTGTCTTAACAATTTTAAAACATTTGAGTTTAGAATGCTACTGTTGAGATATTTTCAAATTGCAACTAGATGAAGGCAATATTTTCACATTGAGGTAAAGGTAGTATTACTATCAGTATCATACATTTATGTGATATTTTTATTTCCTCAGTGGAAAGAATTTTTATAGTTCTATGGATAGGAGCAAAACATTTTATTTACAACTATTTGCATTGCCTAATAAAGACGGTATAAATCTCAACAACAGCAAGAGCAAAAATCCAGTAAAGATGTAGGCAGAAAATATATAGACATTTCTTCAAAGAAGACATATAGATGGCCAGCAGGAACATGAAAAGATGCTCAAAATGTGTTGCTATTAGGGAACAGCAAATCAAAATGAGACATTATTTATAGTCTTTTGGGTAACAGTCCTCATTACCAGTGCAAAGTAATATCTCAGGGTTGTCAAGGATACATAGAAAGGGAACTCTTCCATAATAGTTGTATCTATTTATACTCCCAATTGATGCAACTATTATGGAAAGAAATGTAGAAATTTCTCCAAAAACAAAAATAGAAATTTCACATACCATTATACTACTTCTAAATATTTTCTTGAAAAACACAAAAGCACCAATTCACAGAGCTATGTGCACCCTACGTTTATTGCAAAATTGTGTAATAGCCAAGAGCTATACACAACCTAAAAGTCCATTAATAGATAGAGAAGTTGTGGTATAACTGAACAATGGAATATTACTCAGCTGTCAAAAAGATGGAATTCTGCCATTTGCACCAACAAAGTTGCATCTAGAGGGAATTATGCTTGGTGAGATAATTCAAAAGGAGTAAGACAGACATTTTATGATTTAATCCATATTTGATAGAGAAATAAAACAAATGAGCCAAATCAAACCAAAATAGACTTTTAGTCCATAGAATTAAATTACTGGTTACCAGAAGAAGAGTTGGTGAGTAAATCAGGTAAAAGGTGAAAGACAAAACTGAGCTGTCATTGGTAGACTTCATGCATTATATAAAGATAGTGATGAAAATTATAAAATATTTTGATGCTGTTTCTTTAATAAAATTAAATAATAATATTCAAAAATTCATAAACATATAGTTTAAACATTTATATATCTCATTAAGTATTAAATATATATTTTCATACTATGATTATTAAAATATTAAAATGTTTGTTTATATCAATATAGAAATATAAGCATCATAACGTAATTTTTAAACATAGTGCATACAGATTTTGAATAATACATTTTGATTGCCTAAATAAATTAAGTTGCATATTTTCAAAATATTAGTTATTGGATCAAAAATCATAGTATATGTTATTCATCTAATTGATTTAGCAATATCTAAATCATTTGTTAATTTTTAAACCTTATAGGTATACATGTCATCTGTTAGGTATGTGTATCACTAGATATATAATAGCACTAGCCGTCTGATCTATGATTTGACATGAGAAATGACATTGTATAGAAAAACTTAGGAAATTGGAAGCAGAGTCCTAGAGTCATGACTTCTCAGATTTATATGCATCTTAGTATTTTATCTGATTCAAAGCTCACTTATAGAGACTTGTAGAGAAATTCTAACCATAGAAATGTAAAAGAATATTGTAAGGTGGGGATAAAATACACTAGAACCCTGGGAACATTAACTTATTTTGCATTAATTTGCACATTTATTTCTTCCTACATTCACAGTTTTCTATACAGCGTGTTTTTAAATTTTTCATTAGAGCTACTTGCAACATCTCACTGGGTCCATCATCAATTAATGTCAGACAAAATATTTGATATGTATTTATCTAAAATATTTTTTAATGTTGCCTGTTAATTGTTCCCCTCATTATAATATTTCATAATTTTGTGTTTTATGTATTATTTTCTTAAAACAATAACAACTAACTAGAAAAATAAAAGCAGAAAAATTCACATTTTAGATCTAATAATATGTTGTAATGAGCTGATTAATAGTAAAATCAACATTAACAATCAATATTAATATCAGTATGAAATACATTTCTAAATCCTGTAATATAAAATTATTCTGTAATTCGAATAATATATCTACACACATGCCAAGGCATACATTTCAAAAGAAAATATGTAGGTATCACAATCCATTAATGAAAACCTCAAAACCAGAACAAGTTTTAGAGAATTTACTTGCATTTCTGGATGCTACATTATTCTGTAAGGTAGACAATACATAGAAGAAAGAATTTTACAGAGTTGTTATATAATCATATTAGTCACATCTTTGAATAGATTTTCTAATTGCATTTCCTCTATTTGATGGTATAACTTAGACATATATATATATGACAGTTAACGAAGTTTGGGAGAGACTGATGCCATGGTGATGAATATTCTCCATATTTACAAAGGTTGAAGTTATGAGTATAAAATATCTATCCATGATCTATCCATGTTAATTCAAAAGATAAGATTTCATCCTTTTTAAAGGTTGTCTGGTATTCCATTTTGTGTATGCCACATCTTCTTTATCCATTCATTTAGTGTTGGGCACATAGGTAGTGTCCAGTACTAGGTTATTGTGACAGGGCTACAACAAATATGGGGTACATAAATCCCTACAATTAGTATTTTTTGATCTTTGGGTAAAAACCCAGAAGTGGGATACCAGGATCATATAGAATTTCCTAATTAAATTTTTAAAAGATTGAACTCAGGAAACAATAAAGAGAAGACTGAATGGATTAAAAACATACCTCAATCTTCTGTTTCATTCAGGAAACTCACCTTCTTGCAAAAGATAAACATAGTCTCTAAGTAAGTGGTTGGAAAATAATCCCATAGCTGAATGACAATCAAAAAAGAAAAAGCAGGAACAGCCATACTTAAATAGGATAAACAGACTTCAACTAAAAAGCATAACAAAAAAAAACCGAGATGACATTATACAAGGATAAGGTGTCAATTCAGCAAGAAGACATAACACATGTTAGAATATATACACCAAATGAAGGAGCATCAAATATATTATTAGAACAGATGAGAGACATCAACAGCAGCATAGTAATAATAGGAGACTTCAATATTTTACTTACATAAATGGACAGATAACAAGAGAAACAGCAGCTTAAATTATCATTTGGAAGAGTAAGGTCTATGGATACATAGTGAACACTTCACCCAATAACTACAGATTTTAATGTCTTCTGAAGTTTTCATGGACTATTATCAAGGAGAGATCAGCTGTTGGAACACAAAACATTACTCAGCAATTTTACAAAGTTTGAAAACATATCATGCATCTTTTCTGACCACAATGGCTTAAAACTAGAAATAAATCACAAAAAGAAAGCTGAAGAATCCAAAATTAATTGGAGACTAAAAATTTGCTTTTGAATGACTCCAGGGTCAAAGAAGTAATAAAAGAAGAACCTACAAAAATGCTTAGAGACTAATGATGATGCAGACAGAATCTAGCAGAATCTGTGGGATATGACAAAATCAGTTCTAAGAGGGAGGTTCATTGCAATCCATGCCTACATCAAGGAAGAAGAAATATCACAAATAAACAACTGAATCCTATATTCAAACCAACTATAGAGACTACATATAAAACAAAAATCAACTGAAGAAAGAAAATAATAAAATTTTGAGCAGAAATAAAAGAGAAAACAAAAAACAATAGAGAAGACAAAAAATCAAAAGTTGGCTCTTTGAAAAAATGCAATTGACAAACCGTTAACTAAAATCACAAAAAAATGAGAGAAAAACTCTAATAATTATAAAGAAATGAAAGGGGAGAAGGTACAACAGATATCACAGAAATACAAAACATCATGAGAGACTACTATGAATTGCTTTATGTCAATAGAGTGGATGGACTCTAAGACATGGACAGATTTTTAGAAAAATACAGTCTATCAAAACCAAACTTGGAGGAATTGAAAAATCTGAACAGAAAAATCACAATCACAGAAATTTAAGAAATAATCAAAAGCTTTCCTAAAATTGAAACCCAAGATCAGATGACTTTTCTAATGAATTTTACCAAACGTCCAGAGAATTAATACCCATTTTCAAACTCTTCCAAAATATTTAACAGCAGGAAACACTTCCAACACTTTCTATGAGGCTAGCATCACACATATGAAATACTTATAGTCACCATGAAAGAAAATTACAGACAATATCTTTAATGAATATATATGCAAAAATTCTCAGTAGAATATTAGCAAACTGAATGCAACAGTGCATCAAAGGATCATCCATCATGACTAAGTGGACTTTATTCCAAAGAATTAAGGATGGTTTAACATGCATAAATCTTTTAATGCAATACACCATATCAATAAGAGCAAGGAAAAAATCATAGGATCAAACCAATGGATCAGAGGACTCTTTTGACAAGATCCTACACCCATTTATTATAAAATATACTGTCTAAAATGTGCATTAAAGTACATACATCAACATAGTAAATGTCATATATGATAAACCCACAGTGTACATATTAGTCAATGGTGAAAAACTGAAAACATTTCCCATATGTCAAGAACAAGAAAAGGCTGTCCATTCCCACCACTGCTATTTAACATCATGCTGGTAGTTATAGCCAAAGCAATTAGGCAAGAAATAGAATAAAATGAATCAAAATTAGAAGCAAAACTATCACTATTTGCAGGTGAAATTACTATATACAAAAAACATGCTAAAATATTAGTAAATTAAAAAATTGCACCATTTAAAACAGAATAGTAAAAAAGAATCAAATGTCTTCGAATATACTTAACAAAGGAGGTGGAAGACATGACCAATGAAAATATAAGTGCTTCTTAAAATAAACAGAGAAAGAAGCAAAGAGATAAAATGACATCCCCTGCACATGGCTGGGAAGAATAAATGTTGCAGAAATGGTTATCTTATCTAAAGTGATACATAGATTTAATGAAATCCCTATTCAAATCCCACAGACTTATTTGAAGTAAAAGAACAATAAATATCTTAATATCTGTATGGAACAACAAAAAGCACTGATAGCCAAAGTTATTATGATAAAAAGAATGAATCTGGAGAGATTACACACCCTGACATATAGCTATACTACAAAGCAATAGTGATTAAAAAAAAAAAAAAAAGGTATGATACTAGAGTAATAACAGAAGCACATACAAGTGGAATAGAACTGAGTCACCAGGAACTGATTTGCTCACATGTAGTCAATTATGTGATGGAGAAAGGAAAGTCTCTTCAATAAATGGTCTTGAGATAACTGGACAGCCTTTTGCAAAAGAATGAAACCAGCTACTGTTACACCATTCACATAAATTAACTAAAAATGGACTAAGACTTGGACATGAGACCAGAAACCATAGAAACCATACAATTCTTGGAAAACAGCATAGGACAGACATTCCATGACATTAGTCTTAGACCTTTGGGACTCAACTACAGCATCAAGAGAAACAAGAAGAAAAATAAACAATTGTAATTACATCAAATTAAAAATCTTCACAGTAAAAAAAAGAAAGAAAAGTCACCGAAACAAAGCAACCTACTTACTGGTAGAAAATATTTGCGTTTGATATTTTTCACAAGGGCTTAATATCTAAAATATATAAAGAACACATAAACCTCAATTGCAGAAAATCAGGCAATCCAATCAAAATTGGGAGGATGAGTTGGAGAGACATTTTTTTGAAGAGGATATACAGACGGTCAATAGGCACAGGAAAAGATGTTCCTACTTCCTGGCTAACAGGGAAATACAAACCAAAACAATGAGATATCACCTTACACTTGAGAGATCAGCTATTATCCAAAAGTCTAGAAACAATGATTATTAGTTACAATGTGGAGAAAAGGGAATGTTTTTACCCTATTGGTGTGAGTGCAAATTGGCACAACTGCTATGGAAAAAAATTCCTCAAGAAGTTGAATATGAAAATCACATATTATCCCTCCATCCCACTTCTGGGTAGTTATAGAAAAGACACAAAAAAACCAGACTCACAGAGATTTATGCACCCCCATGTTTGTTGCAGCCCTGTTCACAATATTTAAAAACTAGAAACTACTTAAGTGCCAAATTCAATGGTCAAAGAAAATGTCATATATACCCACAATTAAATACTACACAGTCCTTAAAGGAGATGAAGACCTGTCATTTGAATCAAGATGGATAAATCTAGAGGGGATTATGTTAAGTGAAATAAGTCACAACAAGAAAGATAGAAAGGAGATGATCTTACTCATATGTATAATGTGTATAGACAAAATAAAGGAACAGATCAAAGCAAACCAAACCATGGATACTTGCAATAGAAGTGAGGTTATCAATAGAGAATGGGATGGGGGCTGTGAGTGGGCAAGTGGTGAAAGAGATCACTGGACAATAGTGAGAACACTTTGCGATTTGGTGGAAAGCAAGGTGTATTGGCATCTATCTGAGAAATGCGTAGTTACACATGTGGGAAAACTACACATATAAATTTATATTAATTTACAAAATAAAATCACTGTAATAAAATACTAAAAAAGTTAAATGATTAAAGTAGGAGTGACAGTTTTCTTAGAGTAAATCCCAATTCTCCTACCTTGTACCAGGTTACAAAAAATTATATTTGTATTTAACCATAATGTAGCTGTATTGATTCTATAAGTTTCTTTTCTTACATAAATTTACACCAGATGGTTAAATGTATTTTTGTTAAATCAAACTTCTTTCAATATTAACAATACTGCTGCCTGTTTTGTGTATATTAAAAATGTATATTGTATATTAAATAATATTGTATATTAAAAATGTTTAATTAGAGTCTAGATGTATATATTTTAATACTCAAAATATCAAATTTGTATAATAAAAGATTGAAAATGTTTTTTATTTAACTCTGCTGTATTGAAAACCACCAGTGAAAACTCCTCCATGCAAGATGAAACATGACAACATGAGATTGAATTAGAATATGAGATACAATAGAATGTTTTTAGTTTTGTAAGATTCTTGCATTAGGTGTCAAAACAATACCAGCAAAAATCTCAAATAATGAACAATGTAGATCAAACATGATAAAATGCCTTCCAAAAGAAGGCTAAAAGAAGTAGAAAATAAATTCCCTTTGAAAATAAAATGCTGCACACTTAAACAGAAAAACTATAAACAGTGAAACTTTAATGTGATCGCTATATTTTTGCATATCACACTGATAAATGGCATATGATATTTGACATGGCAAGAATTTAAAAGATTACATTTTAGAAAACAATATTACAATAAAATTTGAAGCAATCTGACTTGCTGAGCTGAAATATTTTAGCTTTAAAGAATTTAGATAAACAGAATAATTCTAGGACTTACCATTTTATTTATGGAAATACAAATAATTAAAACAAAGAAAAGATGTTTGTTTAGTCATTCATATGGAAAAAGCAAATGAAAGTAGTGTGCAATCTAAGTAATAAAGCATAGCTTTTATATAAAATAAAATATTTTCAAATCAATGTCCTTTCATCAACAAGTAGTTAATTGCTCAATTTCTCAGAGAACTTAAATGTAAATTTACTAAATGCATTTAAAAGTCAATATTTTGCTGGGTAATTGGGGAGCTAATGGAAAGTTAGCCAGACAAGTGATTATATTCTTATTTATTTTCTTTATTTATTATTAAGCAAATACTTTCTTACCTGAGAGACTGTCCTTTCAATTATATGAAATGGAAATAGAAATATTGATTTCATTTATTTGATATTAAAAATTCAAATGAAATACATGTTTTAGTCAAGTGTATATTTCAAATAATTTGATTAATAACTTCCTTTATTCTTAGTGTTTTTTCACAAATGTTTATCTTTGCAAATATTTATCAGAATTTTTTAATATTGTGGACATACCTTAGAAGTATTAATATTTCATATGACAGTCGTCGTACTTAGTTAAATTAATTCAACAAAATGCTAATTTATTAATATATAAAATATAGGAAAACATCAACATAAGAGACATTTATACACATATTAGAAATATATTCCTTCCCTATATATTTTGAGTTCATGTAATCAGAAAATGGGATAATAAAGCAATAACATAGTTATGAAATTTAATATCAATTTTTACATTTTAATAGTGGTACAATAAAGACACACGTCATTCTATTGCACTTTGGCTCATTGTGCTTCTCCAATATTGTGGGTTTTTATACTTGTAGACTCCTGCTAGGGATAAGCCTATTGGAACCACCTTTCCTACAAATTGTGTTGGTTTCAAGTCACTCATCATATTTGACAATTCTTACAATATTTCAATATTTTTGCTATTATATCTGTAATGGTGATCTGTGATCACTGATCACTGATGTTACTATAAAATTGTCTTGAACAATATAAGCCATATTCATATACAAATATGAATTTAATCAATAAATGTGTTTTTTGGATTGTTTAGGGGCTGACCATTCCTCTTTCCTTCTTGTCAGACTTTATTTCCTGACATAATATATTAAAATTAGGCCTAATTAAAATTCTAAAATAGACCTAATTATTAAAGTTGAAAGTTGATGTATTCACCTCCTTCCTTTTTCATTTGTTTCATTAGTTACATAGTACATAAACTTCAGGAGAATAGATCTTCATTTCAGTCAGTGTGGTTAATGCAAAAGTTAGGTTAAGCTTTGTGAGGAAGGCATATTGAAAGTCAAGATAAGCCTAAATCTAAGTGTCTTATACCAACATGTTAGCTGACTTACAAATGCAAAGAAAAAGTTGCTGATATTTAATAGTGCTACTTTATCAAATAACAAATAATAAGAAAGTGAAATAGCCTAACTGGTTATATTGAGAAAATTTTAGTAATCTTTAAAGAAGATCAAACTCATCTTGACTTTCTCTTAAAAAGTCTAATCCAGAGAAAGTCCATAACTCTGTTCAATACTACCAAGGCTGAGAGAGGTGAGAAAGCTGAGGAAGAAGAAAATTTTGAAAGTAACAGAGGTTGATTCATATGTTTAAGAAGCTATGTCCAAAACCTAAAAGTCAAGATTAAACTACAAGTGTTGATGTAGAAGCTGCAACAATTTTTCCAGAAGATGCAACTGAGATAATTGTCAAAGATGACTACACTGAAAATAAGATTTTCACTCTATTCAAAGAAGTCTTGTGTTGAAAGTAGATGCCGTCCGGGACTTTCAGAACTTGAGAAAATATATCAGGGTCTGACTTCAAGCTTCAAAGAACAGGGTTACTCTTTCATTAATGGGTAATGCAGTAGCTGACTTTCAGTTAAACCAATGCTCATTTACCCATCTGAAAATCATAGCACTCTTAAGAATCATGATAATTTACTCTGTGCCCTAGAAATGGAGCAACAACGTCTGAATGATAGCACCTTTGTTTATCATATGGTTAAGTGAATATTTTAAGGCTACTCTTGAAGAGTACTGGTCAGAAAAAAAAGAAGATTCCTTACAAAATGTGACTGTTCATTGGTAATACACCTGTTCATCCAACAACTCTGAAAAAGATGTACAGGAGATCCATGTTACTTTCATGCCTGCTAACACAAAATTCATTCTTCAGTCCATGAATCAAGTAGGTATTCCAAATTTCATTATTTGTTATTTAAGAAGTAAACTTGTAAAGCTAAAACTGTCATAGATTATTCTGATGAATCTGAATTAAGTCAGCTAAAATCTTCTGGAAAGGATTCACCATTCTAGATACCATTACGAACATTTGTGATTCAGAGGAGAAGGTGAAAACATCAACATATATAGAAATTTGAAAGAAGTTAATTTCAACATTCACAGATGACTTTTCAAAGGTTGGAGATTGCAGTGAAGTAACTGCAGATGTGGTAAAATGAGAAAACTAGAATTATAAGAGGAACCCGAAGATGTGATTGAATTATTGTAATCTCGTGATGAAACTTCAACAGATGAGAATTTATTTTTTTATGAATGAGCAAAGAAAGCAGTTTATTGAGATGAAATCTACCCCTGGTGAAGATGCTATAAACTGCTGAAATGACAAAAAAAAAATCAGAATGTAACATCAGCTTACATGATAAGAACATACAAGGTTTAAGAGGATTGGTGCCTAAGTTGAAAGAAGTGTTGTTATAGGTAAAATGTTAGCAAAAAAATAATTGTATATAACAGAGAGAGAAATATTTTGTGAAATAAATGTACCAAGCTTCAATGTTGTCTAATTTTCAGAAATTGCTACAATTGTTACAACCTTCATTATCCAACACCGTGGTCAATTAACAGCTATCAAATCATTGAGGAAAGGTCTTACACCAGCAAAATAATGATGATGATGATGATGATGATGATGACTGAAGACACAGATTTTTGTACTTTTTAGTAATAAAGTAATTTTAATAAAGGTATTAACATTGTAGTGAGAAATAATGCTATGGCACATCTTATAGGCTATGTAGTATAGTGCAAACATAATATTTATATATACGGGGAGCAAAAATAGTGTGACTATTTTATTGTGATATCGGTTTTACTGTTGTGATCTGAAATCAAATCATCATATCTCATATGTGTGTCTATAAAGCTGAGATTATTTCATTTATGAATAGAAATAGCAGATTGGATAATATTAAACATCATGAAGTGATCTCAGAACATTGTATTACTATAATTTTTGATATTTCTGGTAATTTGTTTTATAAATATTTTATGTTTATTTGAGATTTGCTCTGATTTATGACTACAGTAAACTATGCTTAACTTCCTATTTTTAGTTTTATACTATATAATGATTTGAAACTAATATTTTCCACAGAGTCATATGTATAGAGAACCGGTTTGATAATGTACATTTATAAAAATGTGCATTTGCTTCAGTTGATTAAAGAGCTAAATACAGATTATATCCTTTCATATCACTTTTGCTGACATTTATAACAGATTTTCTAAGCTAGCCAAAGAATGCAATTTAAGTAGGAAAATGTTTAATAGAAAATACTTACATGTAAAAATAATAGCTTATATTTCCTATAGTATTTCATAAGATACTTTATATCAGTAGTCTCAACTGTTCCCTTTTTCTTCTAAAAATATCTTTTAAAAAGACACAGGGAAACTATTCAAAATATATTCATTATATCAAATCCTATAAAATTAATTATAAGTTTACTTTTCAAAGTCATAGAGTGGAGGTTTGGTAATTCAGCGTGTCATTTTAATTTAACTTTCTGAAATATGTATATTCTGATACTTTCTTAAAAAGAACTATTGTTTTTCTCAAGAGGTTATAATTCTTACATTCTTTGAAAAGGCCGAGTTTAAATAATTTTTTTTTAATCTTTTTAAAATTTCGTTCTACAAGAAAGATTTCCAGATGCATATTTATCTGATGTTTTAATAATTAACATAGGTAGCATAGGAAGATAACATTAAATTACATAATATAATCAAATATTTTAATTCAAACATGAAAGGAACTGGCACATTAAAAGCAATAACAATGTTAAAAACAACATGCTACACAATCTGCTTTGTTTCATATCATGAAAACATGATTTCAAATTATTTTAATAGTCTGTAATCAATTCTGATACAGTATTTTTAAAGAGAAAAGAAACAGAAGTTCAATTAACAAGTTTAGATTTGACTTTCTAAATAGTAAGAGTGTTTTCGTACACATTACATTTACTACATCAGAAGAGTAATCTTCTGTTCCATGAACAGAGGATTATACTACTGCCTGTTTCTACTAGTAAATACAGACATCAAGAAGATTAAGTAATTATTGCATGCTAAAGGGCTTTTACAGTTGAGAATTAAAATAAATGCAATTTAGTAGTTTTTCTTATGTCCACAAAATCAAATAGTACCCAAGGACTTCAGTTTAGTCTAAATATAAATCTTATTTCCAATACCTTCAGGTGGTATTTTCTGAGTAAGTTCCCTACTGATAAGAAGAATCCTAACAAAGGGAACCTAGTGAGCAAAAATGGAAAATTGTAATTCTTCTAACCTATTGGTGTTACTGTTTTCTGTGACTCATGAAATAGCAAAATTTTATACTGCTTCCATTATATTTTAAGCCCATTAGTTTTAATATTATCCCCTTTCCTGTCTTTGCAAATTAACTGACAATAATGACAAAAAAATTATTTTCAAACCAACCCTGGTCTTAGGAAAAATATTAAAGCAATTCCCATTGTCTTGGAATGAAATACTTGATACCAAACAGGACACAGGACACAATACTATATCTCTTGTGAAGAATTATAAAGCATACTGAAAGCATAGAAAATTTTTATTTTAAAATGTAACTGGAAAACCAGGCTTTTTGAATATGTCAATAGATAGAATAATAATAACAACATAATTATTTCTCCATGAATGTCAAGCTGTATTTTATAATACAATGAGTAAAATAAGTTAATTGTGTAGTAGTAGTGCATAGCATATTCATTCATTTAAAGATATGTGTTCTTCACTAATGGGAGCTTTATGGTCTACTAAGCCAAATGTCAAATATCATATAGAATTTTTATTTAGTTCAATGAAGAAGACAATCAGACAATAAGATAAGTGATCTGGTGGTAATGCATTCAATATATAAAGGCACAATGGGAGAAGCTTCTATAAAAGAGCTAAAGGTACGAAAGATTTCTAAAAAAATACAAAATAAGTCAATCACAGGTTTATTTAAGTTTTTTGAATAAAATACACAGTTCAGATGAAGAAGAAAATTCAAGATAGAGGATAAAACATAATAGAGGGAATCAAGGTCTGACACAGCATGTTATGGTAGGAGAAATGTTACTAACATGGCATGTTAAGAGAAAGGTCACCATTCAAATGTTGTAAATGTATTGGGAACATTTCCCCATAATTTATCTGAGGTCACAGAAAGTATATTCCAATATTTTACACTGTAAAAATGAGTAAATACAAAAAACACAGAGTTTTAAAATGCATTATGTCAGTGCTGACACTGAAGGAAATTCCAGCACTTGATTTCTCCACTGAAGTAACTTTTAAGTTGGCAGAACCGATAAAAATCAATTTTCTCAATTCTAATATAAATTATAGCAACCAGAGAGTGCTTAGTAAGTAATGGGGTTACTAAATTTCAGTAAGAAAACATTGAGACATATGCATGAAACAAATGAGTCCCAAATATAATAATGCAAACATTAACAGAATTAAAAGGAAATTAAAAAGCACTACAACAATAGTTGGAAATTTCACTAAATTGCTTTAATAATGGATTAAATACCTACATTTTAACAAAATGATTTTATGATTCTTAGGAGCTTTTATGAATAAAGGAATTTATCCATTTATTCTAGATTATTTTTGACACACATATATTCATAGTAATCTTTTATGTGAAATTGTTTTTCTGCAGATCAGTTAAAACTTCTCTCTCTGATTTTATTTATGTAAGTCTTTTCTTTCCGTCTAATGAGCCTAGCAAAATGTATGTCAATATTGCTGATTTTCAGAAAAACAGGTTTTGATTTAATTCATTATTGTAGTTGCTTTTTTCTGATTTCATTAGTTTTTACTCCTATTTCTAATATTTCTTGGGCAATATTTGTTTTTCCTACTTCCTTTAAATGTAGGGTTATAGTATTTATTGTTTATTGTATATTGTTTCTTGAGCAAAAAGTTTGACTATAACTACTTGTTCATTTGTGCTTTTGTTTCTAAGTATTTGGCTTCAGGACATAATTTTTAATATGTTTCCAAGAGTATTAAACACATATATCTGCACATAAACATAAACATGATTTTCAGGTTAGTATTTTTAATAAAAGGTAAAAAATAGAAACAACTCAAAAGTTCATCAAAAGATGAGTGCATACAAGAAAATGATGTATATACATGCAATGGAGTATTATGGTCTTTATGAAGCAATACCCTGATACATGATGCTATATGAATAAACCTTGAAAACATTCTAATGTGAAAAGAGCAAGCACAAGAGACTATAGATTTAATAATTATATACAGTGTAAAATGCCAATTGGAATCAAATAAAAGTGCATTAGTGTTTACTGGTATTGGGAGGAAAGAGAAATTGGGAAGTGACTGGTGTTAGCTGTGAATATTAGTATTTAGAATCTATTTAAATGATGCTCGGAAGTTAGAAAAAGAACACCCACACGTGTAAATCAGCAAACTGAAGTACCCTATATGACTGACATTTAATTCTTTCCTTCTCTAGGTGAAACTGGGAGGGTTTTTAATCCATAGGTTATGTAAGAGGTTGTTAGAGTTGGAATCAGGGAAATGCAAGTGGTTCTTGCTTCGAATGTGCTCTCTATTTTCTCTCTGTTCTATTGTCTTGTTTCCAAATAAATGATGTGTGTTGTCAAAATTACTTCTGTTTTAGGTCAACATGGATAAGGATGTCTTTGGGGATAATGAAAATGTTCTGGAATTAGAGAGTATACATCTTGTGAATACACTAAAAGGTAATGAATTGTTTAAAAGTGTCATCTTGATGCTGTCTGAACTCAGTTACAATTTAAGAAATAAATTTAAAACTGTAAAAGAAAGTAAGAATAATATGGATCAAAAAAATTTCCAATTTGAAGAATAAAAACAAAGGGGAAAGTTATTTAAGATTCAGAACTGCTCATCACAAGATATAGAACTTGTTTAGAACATTATCAAAATAAAATCAACTAAAAAGGGCATTTGGGGGCAACTACAGAAATTGCAGCATAGCTACTAATAAGCTGCTTTAGAATAATGAGTGTAAAATAATTTTACTGTAATAATTTTATTACAGTTACGTAAAATATCATTTTTTAGAATTTTATATTAAAGTATTTAGATATGAATTGTCCTATGACCTGCTATTTTGGAATTGCTTAAATACAGTTTTACAAAACTGTTTAACAATTAAATATTAAAAAACATGAATAACTCTGAAATCTACATACTAAATGTTTGATTGGTTATTTTGCTTGCTGTTTCCTTACTTTGATAGTTAACGATATTCATAACAGAACATATTTAGAATATTGAATGCCATTATAATACTGAATATTATTACATAGATTTTCTTTTGTTTTAAGATTCTATGGTATAGAGCACACCCTAGTGAAGTAGCAGTTAATTGAATCTCCTCCAAAGCAGAGCAGGCCACATCATGCCTCTTGGTCCCAGTCCTGGGTGTGTGGTGGGTGTTGGGCTGGGGGAGGGGCAGTGTGAACAGCTAAATAAACATAAAGTGCTTTTTCCACCTGTCTCTATTTGCCTGCCTACTCACCTCATGCCTGTCTGCATTTTTCCTTAAAAAAGAAGATTCTATGGTGTCTGTATCATTTATGTGAACAATTATTATTACAAAACGTCCATATAAAGAAAATATAATACATAACCCTAGTCTAATCTTGCTAATTCTTAAAACACATGTAAATAGTGTCCCTTGGGAAACACGGATTTTAAAACAGACCAGCCTTAGGTCACTGACTTTAATAACTGTTTCTTCATACCCACCAATATCATGTGTTTTGTTTTGTTTTTTAATATAATGGTTTATCTGCCAGTCTTAGCATTTGAGTCTTCTTTCCTATGAATTTTGTTTTTAAATGTCTGGTGGTCTTAGACTTATGACCTCAATTCTATGCTTCCAGTTTCATATCTGCTATTTACAAATGCCATTAAATGGCTAATGACTGACTTATTAATAATACATACTTACATTTAGCATGTCACTCGAATGCAAGCCTAAATTTCTGGAATTAACTTTTTAAAAAAGTTTACAAATGATGTTAAACTTTCCTTCTATTCGGGAAATTCCTTTTATTAAAATACACTATTTTTTAAGTATTGAAGTTCAGATTGCATGAGAAATGTCTTTATCTTCAATAATAGATGCACAGACTCTAGCATAAAATGGTATACATGATATTCTTTGCAAGAATGTCAAGCAATCAAAAGAAATGATTGCTTCTCTCTAGTGCTGCAAAAAGCCTGTATCCTCTTTCTTTTCGTATCTTTCTCTTGAAATAGAGTTTATTCTTTTGTTATTAGAATTTCTTCAAATGACATAAAATAAACCTTTTTGTCATACCTATAATACCTCTGTTTTTCATTCTCTCAATGGAAATAGAACTGAGAGTCTGTAAACTTTGCCCTTTCTTATCTTTAGTTTTTCTCTCAATGTAAAATATTTGCTCTCCATCATGTCAAAGACACTCTTATAAGTCTTTTCAGTTTATCTGCACAGAATTTTGCAGAAGTCTAATAAGCACTATTTATATGAGGCATTAACCTAGGCAAAATCAAAGAGATAAAAGCAGCAATTATTGACACTTGACACTTTGGATACAGTGTATTTAAAACTCAGTGTAAACATACATGATCATATATCTTAGGCATTGAAACATATTTTTATCATTATTTTGTACTTAATATCATCGCACTGTCATCAGTATCACTGAGAATATTATCAAGAGTGAGGTTTCATCATTGTTATATTGAGTAATTAAAGGCAATATATCCCTGCTATGTCTGTTTTACCTATGTAGAGTCAAATGCCCAACTTAATGAACACATACACACACACGCTCACACATATATAATTTATATAAAAGTTGTGTGCAAAATATATATATTTATGTAGATACATATATTGATTTATGTACATGCAATGTGTGCATGTGCATGCTGCATGTGCAAAATGTGTATTTTTCAATTTTGAGAAAAACAGTGAATATTTTTTGATGAATATACTTTGTTCGCAAAATGACTGGTAAAAGTAGTGTTATTATGACAGGAGATACATATGTAACATTCAATTAATATAGTCTAGTTAGTCCAGTTCCATAGATTGTGGCAAAGGGCACAATTTTTTTTTTAACTAGTGGCATAGAATTCCATTATACCATAACATGGTTACATATGGAGAAAATGGTTGAGATCATGTTGAGTGAAATAAGTTAGAAAGAAAAAAGATAAGTACTTGATAGTTTCACTCATATGTGGAAGAGAATGAAATGAAACAAAGGAACATACTAATTCCAACAGAAATCATGAGTCATTACAGTTTATGGAGGGGGGAGAGGTGATGACTGGAAAAGGTGACGGTAAGGGTCATGAAATTTGATGATGGATTTGATGTGAAATATAGACTGAGATGCAATTTCAGTATCCTAAATGCAGTTTAGTATTGTGAACTAAATAAATAATAAATATTATAAAAAAAAGATAGTCTCACTGTGATTTTGATAGGTGATATTACTTAAGACTGATGCATCAAAGAGAACATATGCAATATAAAAATCATCATGAATAGGATACTCTATGTAAATATAGCTGCTCAAAATATAAAACATTATTTATGATTAACATAAAACCATATACATACAAGTACATATGGAGTTTCCCCTAAGACAAAGGCTATAACACATTAAAGATTAAATAAAGTCTTTGACACTGCTTCCATGAAGTGAGATGTTTATTTTCTCCTTTATTTCACTTTAGTTGTGCTCTTTGTTGGACAAATACAATATGGCATAATGGACATTGTGCCAGATTCCTTGACCTAGCATTTAGGTTTTTGTCTCATGGATTTAAATTATACTCTGCACATTTTCATTTTTATTGTTCTTTTTATCTTTTGATGTTAGCTTTTGTTATTTGTCTTTCCTTTCCGTTTCTGTCATATCACCACACAGCTCATTATTTAGTGGTTCACCTTTCGATATGTTAACTATAAGTTTTCTATCTGAGCTTCAATACATTAAAGAAATTCTCTTTTGCTTCTAATTTATTATTAGCAACCGTATTAATTTTCCTAAATATTTTGAAAGCATTTAGATAATTTTACATTTGTTAACTAAATGTGTCTTAATTTCCACCATTATGTGGACCGATTTTCTTTGTAAAATCTTCTTATCTCTATATCTATCAACTATCTGTCATCTACCTTTCATCTTTCTGTTTATCTATAATCTATCATCTACCAATGGCTCTGTTTCTTTAGATAATCCTGAATAATATAATTTCTTATTAAATTTTCTGGGTTTGTTTGAATGGAATTTGTATAATTTCTTTTATAAATATTTGGTGGACTTTTCTAAGCAGATCTATGAGTTTGAAATTTTCTTTGTGGGAGGATATTCGTTACACTTCAATTCTTCTTAATAGGTAAACAATGATTCCAGAACGAGTTCTGGTAGTTTTTAATCTTTCCAGTAATTTCTCCACATTTCCTCAGTTAAATTATGTATCATTCAGTTTTGGAGTCTTATTTCAAGTTTTAGGCCCACATTGTGATATTCTACTATTTTCAATTAAATTAATTTTAATTTTCTTCTATTTTTAATTTTGTTTTTGTTCATGTATCAAACATCTCTAACATAATTTTATAGTTATTCACATCTTTTACTGATATTAAACAGATTTTATTTTTGGAAATGGTTGACTTTCATAGGTATTGTAAAAAAGAAAACATTGAAAACAACTCTTGCAACTCCTTCACTCAACTACCTTTTCAAAAATTTATTTTAAAGCGGTATGTTTTGTTAAATCTTATCTATATTTGATTCCTGTTGTAGAGCTTACATGCCTTCAATCAAAAGACTAATTATTATAAACCAAAATGTATTAAATAAGTACATATTGATTGATTATGACTTGATTGGTATGAACTATAATTAATTTAGCAGGTGATAACATCTGGACAAACTTTAATATTCTTTTTTATATAATTTTTTAAAAGTTTGTCTGCAATAGAAACTAATTGCTTCATCAGTGTTTCAGCATGTATAATAATTTAGATGATTTATTTGTGCTAATTAAGGACAACATTTCATTTAAGAAGCCTACATTGACATTATTCTGTATCAAATAAATACTAGTTCAATGGCAAAAAATTTTGAAACTCATAAAATAAAGAAATAGCATTAAATACCATTGGATTCTTTTCAAAAGAATACAAAATGAAAACAATTATCTAATAAAAATGCAAATACAATGTATATGTTTAAAATTCCCAAGTACTAATTGCAATAAATATCACCATATAATAATGTTTATAGTAATATAAATAAAGCACACAGAAGGGGAAATAATACTTGTTTTTATTAAATTACTAGCAAATTTTTTATTAATTTATGTTTGGCAATATTAGAGAAATTATTTCATATTATCCAGATTATAATTTCAATCAGAGCCATGTCAGTTTTGATATATATTCAAACACATAAACATTATACAATTATTTTTAATACAAATACTAGTAAAATTGTAATAATATAACTTATTAATGGAATATAAGAAAGGCTTTCATTAGTAGAATAACTTTTCTTCAAGAAAAAATCTAGATACAACCTGTTAAAGAACATTTCTCATTCAAACTGCGTGTCACTTGTTCTGATTTTCTATCTTTGACCTTAATATATCAATGATCATTGTGTGTTGCAATTATTAAAATTCCTATGACCCTGTCAATCTCATCAATTAATAATACTTAAAGTGATATTATTAATTAAAATATGTGGATAACATTTAACCCCCACAAAAGTATATCATGCATGCTGTAGCAAATAAAACATATGATATGTATAGAATTTATTAATGTCTTGTTTGTTATAACAACAGAACTCTGATAGATTTTCTCTGCTACTAATATAATGAACTTTGAAGTTCTTAAACTCAATTGACTAGAAATTCAAGAAAAATTAAAAAAACGGTACCCTAAAACTGGGTATAGTATAAAAATCATGCTTTCAGCTCCCACCAACTTCATTATTTGTGTATTTAGTCATTAGTTAATTAATAACAAAATTTAAATGACATTGCTATCAATTATTATAAAGTTTTTTCTTTGCTAGAAATACTATTAGTATATTGCCTTATTCTGAATATACATTTAATTTTCTTGATCAAAATATTGTAAATCTATATCTGGTAATAAGTTTTTTGTTTTGATGGAAATTCTTTCCACTGTGGTCTTAAGAAAAGTTGGTTTCTTAAAAAGGACTTACCTTTGCTCTTTCAAACCTAGAATTCATAGAAAACTGGTAATAATAAAAAGAAGAAATATTGAAAGCATTAAAAAGCAAGAAAGTTTTACAAGTTTACATGTTCTCTTATTTTACATAGACTCCAAATCAATTAATTTTAGATCCAATTCTTTATTTTCTGTCATATATTTATATTTTATTCAATATTATTCTTTATATTCAACTTAAATATTATCAAATTATAATTTATATTATAATAGAGATCTTAAATCTTCTTATTGTAAGCACAGTCAACAGGAGTTTGAAAATTTGCATATAGTTACTTGTATAATATTTATTTGAAATGAAATTTTTATTTCAAAGTATTGGTCAATTATTTGCTATCCAATGTGCCTTTATGAAATGAATCAATATTCCTAAGTTGCATCTTCCTAAGTAGAATATTTAGCCAGAAATATTAATTATAATGAGTTAATTATTGTATCCATTTATTTTATTATAAATTTATCTTTAAGGAAATGATTTTATTTGGGAAATATATTATCTATTATAATGAAAAGACTATAGGTTTGAGTGAAAATATGAAAGTCTAGTACCTTAAGTAAATACATCTTGTTCCCTGGAGTTAAGATACACAATCAAAGTTGAAATTGAAGTGACATGTCAAGATATAGCAAACACAAGTTGTAAAGAAAATGTAGAATTTGAAAATATCACTGCATCTTTCTAGGAGAATATTCTCATATATTATTTTGTGATTACTCACCATAAAATACTAATAGATCTTGAAATTTATACCAAAAACTGTTATCCACATTATAACCAGTGAAAAAAATCCAAGAACTTTACTTGACAGGTTTAGGACATTGAACCGTCTATGAATATTTTGTTGTGTTACAGTAAAGACTGATATGGATATCTGAAGGACTGAACATACCTAAAATCTATTGGGCAGAGTAAAGCACTAGGGAATTACAGTTTGTTGGCAAAAATAGTGGGATTTATCAGAAGATGCAGCAAAAACTGAATAAATTGAGTGTTCTCCCTGTTTTGGTCACTAACAAAAATTACATAATCATATTTAATTGCATAATTCCTTGTCTATTGTTGATAATATTCTAGGATAATAATCACTGTGATATTAAAAGAGGAAATCTAAGGCTTAATACACTATTTGCATATAGCTGCTGAATCATGATGTACATTATAACCTATATGATGTTATGATGCGATAATCCTTAGTGGCCTTATAAGTAGAGGAAGAGAGAGAGATCGCTTCTTTTCTCCATGCACAAGTATCCAAGAAATGTCATGGAAGCACATAGCAAAAAAGGTGATCTTATGTAAATCAGAAAAAACAGTAACCAAGAAATCTAACTATGATGATTTCTTGATATTTGACTTCTAGCTTCCAGACCTCTGAGAAAATGTATTTATCTTGTCTATGCCACCTAGCCTAAGGTATTTTGTTTAAGCAACCTGGGAAGACTAAGTAAAACATGGAGTAAGATCAAAGAGCTCTAATAGAAAGAAAGGACAGAATTCTTAATTGACCACAGTTGCCTGAGAAGGAACAGGAAATGGATAAAACCTTCCTTCATTACACATGATCACTTAGGACTAAATAGTATGTACCTATAAAGAAATATAGTGTATGTTTTACCATACCATATTTTGAGTTCCACAGATAATCATAGTGAATACTATTTTGGTTCCTTTCATTGAAAAATAAATGAGTCTCAATATGTATATCTCAAAAAGTATTAGCAGACATTAATGTTGAATAGACTTTTTAGACACATTTTGGCACTGGCTTCACTCCAGATCCAAGGCAAAGACTGAAAAACAAGGTGAGATTAACAATTTCTGATCATTAATAGGCAAAAATAAATGGATAATGAATCCACATACAATTGGAAAATATAGCATAAATTGGACAAAATGCTTGTATTCAGAGTTACTAGAAATGATTACAACTCAAAAAACAACAAAAAAAGTTAAGAAAAATGAAATATGTTTTCTAAAGCATTTTACATGAAAAAATTGCTCAGCATCATTAACTATAAGGGAAATAAATTCAGAATGGGTTACACGTGCAAACTTGAAAGGTCAAACTTAAAATAATGACATATAAAACAGCAAACATACTTAGATTCTAGTATGTAGAGAGTGGACATGTACAACTTCGAAAAAATTTGTTAATTTCTTGCAAATTAAAATATTCGTCTGTTCTATGTGTACTGTAATTTTGTTTTTAGGATTTATAAAGAAATCACAAGGAAATTACAGTGTATAAATGTTCATAGCACCTTTATTCATAATAGTCAAAATCTGGAAATAAACCAATGTTCATCAAAAAATGAATAAAAAATGGTGGCATAAAGTGAAGTAGTACTTAGACATCCAAAAGTAATAATAAGTATAGTCACATGACTGAATCTCATGGATATTAAATTGAGGAAACAAAGGTAAACACAAAACAACATATGTTCAGTGATGACTATGTGAAGATATAGAACAGACAAAGCTAATCTATGTGGAAAATAATTCAGAATAATGATTATCTTTTCAACTGAGAGAAGATATGATGACTTTGTAGGGGTGTTAAAAAAGTTCTATATTTTCATAGGGATTTGGATTATATTGGTCTATAGATGTTTTTAATGTTCATAAAATTATAACAAGATTTGATTGTTTTATTAAATGAGAATTTTGCTTAAGAATTTAGAAATATTGTCCTCTAAATAATTACTTAGCAGTTCTGACACTCTTTTCTTTATGCTTTAAACATGAGAAAATAAATATGTTAAAGTGGAGACTTGATTCTTCTTTACAACAGATTTAAAAATATTAAAATGTGTATGTATATGTACGTGATACAGATATTAATCAAAACAAACATGTAAGACTGTTGAATTAGTTCAATATCTAATCCATTTAAGCAAAACATAATGTTAAACTTATATTATGAAGCATATATGCTAAAATGGAGGACTAAAATATATGCTGTTATTGAATTAGAATTGGATTATCAGTTTAATGCATAGAAATATGTGTATATATTTATATGTGCACACATAAATATCTATCTTCTGTCATCTAATTTTCTATCATTTACCTTTTATCCTCTATCATTTATCTTACCTATTTCTATCATCTTCTAATATATAGTTATGAAGTCTAGAAGTCCAGAAACAATGACAACAGATATGTGAGAAAAAATTGTAGGATTAAAGGAAAAAATATTGTATTAATCTGAAATATCTTGTAACATTAGAAGGAATACAAAGTCTCAAAATACAATGTCAACATCATAATAATGGAGATAACACAAGTAATTTCTAACTTGCTAGATTAAGAAATCTGAAGAATAAAGATTAATAATGAATTCAAACTCATGAATAAAATTAAAATCCATAAAGATACATAAATGAATAAATAAATACATGGAAGAGAAAGGAAAGGCATTTTTAGAGTGGGTTGACCAATATTTGAAAACATGTAATTGGAATATCATCAATGAAGTATAAAACTACTGCATGAAGGTTTGATAAGAAAACAAAAACAGACACAAATCTCAGAGATTATTGGTGATAAGAAAAATAGTATTATTTTTCACTGTAGAAAATTAGTAGGCACCACTTCAATCAGGCTATTATCAATATTGGGACAAATCATTCTGTGTTTCTTGAAATGAAGAATTATGAAGTATGCAATATTATACCTCTCTCCTTCCTATGGAAAGATATACCAAAAAATCTAATTATGAAAAGATATCAAAAGACTCAAGCTAATGAGTATTGCATAAAATAGTTATTTACTTTTTTGTAGTAATAATTATTATTATTATTTCTTTTGTTCACAACTTTATTTGCACTCAAAGTGTTAGAGTCAAAAAAGTGAGAGAAAGTTTGTTAAACATTTATAGATTTTTGGAGAATAATATTTCATTAATGAAATATTTATTCCTAGATTAGATTCTGATCTGGAAATAATACCTATGAAGATTATTGAGACATTGGTTCTATTTTACTGTAGACCACTGATTACATAATATTATATCAATAACAGGATTGTTCTTAGCAAATTCAAAATAAAGAATTTTGGAGTAAATAGGCAAAATATCTCTCAACTATTCTCAAATACCTTAGATAGATGCATTTGTTTAGTTCTGAAATTCTATATATTTCTAACTCTACCCATCTATATGTGTAGAAAATAAAGTGATCAAGACAAAACATAAATAAATTTGGATAAAGATTAATACAAAAATTATTTCAAATGTTTTTGAAATGTTTCTATATTTGAAATTATAGCACATTAAAAACTACAAAATGAAAGTTTATTAGAATCTTAAAGCCTCATCTTGTATTATATTATATTATGCTATATTATATTATTCTATTTAGTATATATATTATATTACACTATATTGATATTATACTATATATTGATTTAAATAAAGGATTTTTGATGATGAAACATGAAAAAATGTAGTAATGATTAAAATATGGTACCAAGACACGAACTGGTACCATATTTATTCTGTAATTGATTTGATTTTATCATAATTCAATATAATACTCATATTTATGGCTATTTTATAATAATCTATTTACTTAGAGTACATTATGAGTGAGTTAAGAGAAACTGAGTGATTCAGAGAGTGCTATATAGACTATTTGCATCCAGAAGGAATAAAAACCCTGAACATGATTCAAAATCCAAAATTGCTAAAAATACATGAAGATTAGACTTGATTTTTAGCTTTTATTCCATTACTATTTAATTTATTTTTAAATTTCTCGTACTTTTCTAATATCTATTACTAAATGCTATCTTTCTTCATAAGAATATTTTCAAATATTTAATCTATTGCTCAATATTAGTTACTTTAGTAATTTGTATGTAGTTGACAAATTATTTTCATATATTTTAAGAAAATCTTCTCAACAATATTAGTTACTAGCTTAAAAAACTGAATTTTGTTGACTGTATTTGAAAACATTATTAAAATAATTATATTTCCATTACACTGGTATAAGACATAAATTACAAGTTATTTTCAGTCCATGTCATGGGTACTTTATAATATGATGATATAGTTTGCTGATCAGAAATGTGGTCATGAAGAATCATAAAATAGTGAAAGTAGTTGACATATTTCATTCTTCTACTTTCTGTGACATTAATTATATTGATTCATCTGTTACCAACTTGATATACAGACAGGATCTACTACGGTATTCTCATTGTAGAGTTTAAAAATAAGTAACTAACTTTTATAAGAATCACTTTTCCTGTACAGTGTTGGGTTCATTTTAGCCAACAGAAGCATTTAGAAATCAAATCAAGGAGGAACATAATCCATTTCCCTTCAAAAATATGTTTCAGACAGTAAGTAGAGAAAAGAATTTTTGGAGGGGAAATCGCCCGCATAGATTAGTGGAAACTGTACACATTGACACTGCTGAGATATTTTGCTGATGTTTTGTGATTTCCTCTGTAAATCACCACTTTTTACTAGTTGCTTCCTTCACAAGCCTTTCCAACAAGTATGTGCTCCTTTAACATTATAACTGAAAACCCTTAAACTTGAAATAAGTTTCTCCTGTGATCCTGATTCAATATTGAATATGTAGTGTATGTTAGTGAGGAGTGGTAGCTCTCAAGTTAGAGAGTTTGATATAAATATTTATAAATTCACCATTTGTACTGTTTTAAATGAAACGGTCCCCCGGCCCCGTGTTTCTGCACCAACCCATCATTTAATATAAATGTCAATTTTTCTCGTTTTTAGTGAACCGGGAATGTCTTTTCATCTATTTAAAGGAAAATTCCAAGCAGGAATGAAAAAAGAAAAAAGAAAATAAGAGGCATCTGTTTTTTCTGTTTAGTTGTTCACACTGGTTACTTGCCCTGAGACTGAGAACTTGAACCCAGGGGTAAGTGGCTTGCTCCTTCAGAGTTTGATTGACCTAACCTCTGGTCTACCAGGGGGCACCACCTGGGTCCTCTTTAATGCAGGACAAAACTGGCTGTGAGTTGCCACAAGCTAGTCTGTTGAGGAGACCCAGAAGAAGCTGCTCCTTGTGTCCCGTGTTAAGGATAGTTCTTGCCAAAGGTCAGTGTGGGGGCCATGTTGCTACTGATGTCGCTGACCCCTGTGAGGAAACAGGAGCCCAGCAGGAAGAGGATTCCCCACTCTCCATACATGACCAGTTTCTTTCAGTGGAGCAGAACAGGAAGCATGGTTGAAATGCAATCAAGTCCTGTGAAGGTTATTTCTGGCGCTGTAGGGCTTATCTCTGGCACTGGGTTCATTATTGGGCATTTCTGGCACTGGGATGGTTAAAACATCATGTGTTTCAGGAAGGATATTTAGCACAGGACTTACAGGGGCACCAAATTTGGTTTTCACCTAAGTGCCAAAATTCCTTGCACAGTCCTAGGCCGTTTCTATGAAGTCTTGTCACATGTCTTTACTATGCCATAGCCGACAGATTCTCATGGGACATATTTATTGCTGGCCTGACCCCTCTGCTTTGCCTCCTACCCTCTCCTTAGTCCACAGCATATAACCCAGTTCTGCTTTGCTAGCTCTGTTTTGCCCAATGTCCTATTTTTGATTCAAGGAAATATAGTCAGCCTAATATTATGTGTTTCCATTATCGATGTACCTTGAGTTGACGATAACTTAGTAAACTATTTTTAAATTAATAGCACAAATACTAAAGTTAGAATGACAGCAATCCTTATTCATATGTTTGGGAATGTATTGGGTTGAATGTATAACAAGCATATTGTTAACATACATATATGCAAAAAAATGCATTAGAATTCTAATTTACACTAATTAATTGTAGCAATGTTTTAACTATGTATTTAATATATATTAAGTTTAAAGAGGTCTCCATTAATATACAGAATTTTCTTTAACTACACTTAGATTCCGTTTGCACATCTAATGTCTCTCCATGTCTTTATAGTCACAAAGTTATCAATTCTGTGGAATCAAGTTGGGACCCAGCTGCCATCAATTTTAACTGTACATATTTATTTCAAACTTTTTATATGTGCTCATTCACTTCTCCCTAAACATGTCCCACTTTTCTTTTCTGGTTATTTAAAACTATTATTGTTGGAAGTCTAACTTTTATGTTTGAAAAATACGAAAAATACACAAATTCTTTTCAACTACTTCATGAATGCATTTTTTCAGAAAACATGCTGATCAATTTGCATTTTATTTGTAAAGGTTTTTATTGAGTTTTCATGACAATTATTATTTGAACAACTTCATGTACCATGTGTGTATGCCCCTAACATATTCATTATATGATATCTAATCAAATTAATAAGGGAGAAACAAATATACAATAATGGTTCAAAATATTTTATTTGGTATTGATTAAATTCTGTGTCCCTATGTGGCTGTGTGTGTGTGTATATAAGAGATAGAGAACATTTCAAAATTTTAAAAGTTTAGTTTTGAGTGTCAACAAATTTGTAATATAAAAAGTTGTTGAGACAACTGGAAAAATAAAAGCTGGGATATCTATAAATTTTGAGCAATACTCCTACACCTCTTTTTTCTTTTTTGAACGAGTGTGTGGGTTTCATTATAATGCAGTTTTATATGTCGGACTCAAATATTGGAAGAAGACTGGGGAGTTTAAAGTAACGAAATCTGAAGAAAGTCTCCTGGAGGAGTAAAATATATAATAGAAAACTCCAGATTTCCATGTTTTTGAGAAAGTTATTGGTCAATCAAATTCTGCAATTTGATATTTGCTCCCTCGTCAATCATTTAACTTATTAAAAGAAGAAACATTACCTTAGAGAAGGAAATTTTATAAGTTGTGCTGTAACATCAAATTGGCTGATAGAGATATAAATGAGAGTGTTGAAAGTATAATAAAATGAACATTATTGCTTTATAAGTGTGGTATTTGTGTTTTAGCTTATGTAGGTTTACCCAGTCTTATATTCAGGAATTCTAAGCATACAAGGGGGCACTGAGGTTTTAGTTGAATCTTGTGCTTCTGTATGTAATATAGTTATGATAAAAAATTGACTTAGATCTGAATTCTTAGGTGAAAGAGCATATTAAGAAAATTAACTGTGATTTCATAAAATATATGCAATCAAATTCATATTCTTTAAAATTATTATTAAGTTTATGAAAGATAATTTTCATTTCACCATATGCTATTTATGGTTTTAAAGAACATCAGTTGTCTTAACAAAATATCCATCATCTTCTTTTCTCCTAGAGAGAGCACTAATTTTTAGCCTGAAATACTTCCCTGAGTAAATACTATATTGCCAGTCTCCTTGACATGTGAATGTATGACAGTGTTCTGCTCCATTAATTGAAATGTTTTTAAGACATTGGGAAGGATACCTAAAGTGTGTTGACTTAGCCAGAGTGGGTCTCCCTTTATTCTTTATTGCTTACCTTCTTCTTTAGGTGCCTGATAGCTTCTTTAGGTATATAATACAGATAATTCAGTGCCAACTTGTGTTTGGAACATGAAATAACTCGAGGATAGCAGTCAACACATATTTCAATTTATTTTCTTAGTATTTTAATTTTGGAATGCATTAAATTGAATGCAGTATTTTGTGTGGGCATCTCTGTGCTTGTGTGTGTGTTTGATTTTGAAATACTCCTTTCTAAATATATGCATATTTTTTATTAGTTCTTCTTTAGATAACCAAGAAACTAAAATAATAGTGGGTTGAAAACACCAGAAGTTTTTCTAATTAAAAAGTTTTGAAGTTATCATGCCAATATGAAGATTCCACGTGTCTTTCGTCAGCCAGGCTTCAATAATTTGCTCCAGAAATTTTGTTACTGTGTGTCGAAACCCATGCTATCTGGCAGAACTAAGGAAGATAATAGTGTTTTTCAATTATTCTAATTAGAAGGCATCATTCAATAAAAATGTAATTATTTTTTCATCTTTATGAAATACTGTAAACAGAAAAATCTGGACAAGTAATTAAGTACTATCTAAGAAATTGCTAAATAAATTTTAAAAAGTTAGGAGCTTGTCCAAGAAACTGTTTCTTCAATAGTCTATATCTCTGTGAATGCAGAGATGATCTCCCATTTAAGTTTTCTAAGTGGTTTTGATATGACTAATTAAACAATAAAGTTCGTGTCAAAACACACATATTGTGCAGACATAATATTAGACAATTAAAAATTTAAAAGTAAATATGAGAAAACAAATTGAAGGAAGGAAAATAGACAGATTTAAATAACCTCTTCATGCAAAGGTGTTGACACTTTGAGTTACATCAGAAAAATCTTTTAAGTGAAACATTTAAACAATAAATACCATAAATGTAAGTCTTGCAGGAATGTTCATGGGTACAAACATTTTCTGAAAAAAAATTCCTGTGTGTAATCTTCCATTAGTTTCTTTTATAACACAGTTCGAACAAACGAATAAGCAAAGAACAAAAAAGCAAAACAGTCTTCAAATTAATTTACTTGCATTTATAATTTTGCTGGAAAAGATTAATTGTAATTCACAGAAATATAAGGCATTCACATTTCTATGGTAGTCATAAAGATGTTAATTTTTCTAAATTGAAAACACTGTCTACGTGCTTTCCCTAACCTCATTGCCATTTATCATTAGTTTTTGTTTATGATCTGTTAGTTACTTTCAGACCATGTGACAGTGCTCATATCCAAGCTAATTTCAATTAATTCCTTAGTGAGATTCTTGAGACATGATGTCAACTCATTTATTAAAGTCAGCTTACATTACATCAAATAAATTGTTAGTCACTAATTATATCAAAACAAGTAATCTATTTTTTCTGACATTTTTTATTCTCTAACTTTTATTCTAGGCTGATTTTTTTTTAACGTAGTATATTTATGTCTTATCTTTTCTAAGTCTTTCATCAATAAGCAGTTTATAAATATTCAGCTGGTGAAAATAATTTGGGTTTGTTAACATTTTCCCCTTTTCTTTATGAGAAAATTGAAATTTGTTCAGGTAACCAGACTTCACTAAATTTAGTACATATGTAACCTAGCTCTCAGCTGAAAGGAGGAACTAAAATCCAATCATGAATTCCAATTCCACTTGACAGGGAAGAATATGCAAAAATAGACAATACAATTAAAGGGGTGTATATTGTAAATACCCTTAGAATTGCTTTTCTTTGTTTAATATGTAATACATTTTTCTTCTGCATAGATATTTTCAGGTTTATATATGATTACAGGTATTGCAGTAACTCTTCTGACTATAAAAAAAAAAAAAATCACCAAGAAATAATATGCTAGAAGAGCAATTTGAAAAAACAGAAAGAATTTGGAACTTTGAAAATAATACTGAGCCCTATTTGATCATGAAACTTTCTGGCTTTTAGAACCTTGATATTGTTTACAGTAATTTCATTTGGATTTTTGGTATTGCATATGAGTGTATTTTATATATAACAAAATTAAATATAACTTTTTACAATCATTTTTTTGTCACAATACTATTGCATAGCATAAACATTTGGTCTCCAGGAAAAGGCAAAATCTCAAAACTGTACTATAGTATACATACAGTATTTATGAAGTGTTCAAAGAAATCAGAGACCTACAGTTCAAAGTAACTGTCATACATTTGCAATATAAGATTGTAGTAAAAGAGTACAAACTGCATAAGTATAGAAATAAAGAAAAATGTGCAGCTCATTAATATTTGATATGCTTGTCTAAACTTGCACTAATTGTCATTAACCACATGTGATTTTTACTTGAAGTAATTGATTTAAATTAAAGATTTAGTGTCTCAGTAATATTACACACATTTTCAGTTCTCAATATTGAAATGTAACTCAAGACTTTCATATTCTGTAACACATATACAGAACACTTCCATTACTACAGAAAGTTCCACAAGACAATACTTCTAATTCGAAGGTCAAAGATTATCACTAGTCAAGCACATATATGCCCGTTGTTTATTATTTGTCTGCGGAAAATTTCACATTACATATGCAGAACCAAGTAGTTGTAACAGAGGCCATATTGTCTTTAAAACCTAAAATACTGATACTTGGAATCTTTGAAAATATTAAGCCATGATTTAAACAGAATAAATCACTGCTTAAATATAACTACATGTAAACATAAACTCAGAGGAAAGAGTGAAACAAACACTTTTTATTTTGAAAGAGGAAGGAAGGGGGAAGAGGAAGACACTTTTTTTTTTAAGGAAGAAAGGAAGAGGAGGAGCAAGCATTTATTTTTTAAAGAGTAGGAGGAGGAGGGAACATTTTTTTTAAATTATTTTTTTGTTGCTCTCCTACACACTCTACCCTCCATTTTAGCATCTGAACCATCAGGACACACCAAAAAATGCTTTTTATTGTTGTGCAGAGTTTAAAAAAATTATTTTATTTGAATCATAATATGGATTTTTATTCATCTGTCTTCATAGTATTCTGCATGAAAGTGACAACTTTGTTCATATTCAGACATGTAAAATAAGAAACATAAATTTCCCCTTAAATGTACATAAAAATTTTAGGTTTCTATTTGACTTTGGCATATTCCACACACTCATTTTTACTTATTTGTAGAACTTAGATTTCTTCCAAAGGAATTGCTTTCATCATATGTTCAAAAAAGTCATTTCTCACAATGTCAATCTTTAGCAATAATGTCAATTTAAAAAAAAAAAATCACTTCTTGCACCTGTTAAGTTTCCATATCTATAGAATGTAAATTGACTTCAATGTATAGTTCTAACATTGTGAGAAAAATCACATTTTCTATATCCTGAATAATCAGAAATGTTGTATAATCAGAAAAGCTGATGAGAAGCAAAATTGACATACCCACAAATGAAGTATTTTAAGAATTTCTAAAATTACAAGAAATATGATTTTTCTAATCTATGATTTTGACATTTGCTTTGAAGCTAATTTTAAAATCCATTTGGTAGTCAGTATAAGCATGCAAAGTAGAGTTGGAAACAACCAGAATGTGACATAAATATGGGAAAAACTTATCATTTATGTATCACCACTGTGGAAAATATGGTCTACTGATAAGAATTCCAGTTTTAAATTAAACATCCATGTTTTGATTTTGTATTTCTATTCCTCTCACTTACTAGCTGACTCAATATAATAGAGTATGAGCAAAGATAATGTAACAAGCAGACACAACCTTGCAGTGACTTAAATAAGATATATGTTTATTGCATATCTGTGTACATGCTCACTTTCTGTTTCACATTTTTGCAGTTTTTGCAATATTTCAAAAAGTTTCATTATATATATGTATATATATGGAATAAGTGAGCTTTGATATTGCTATTACTATTATTTTGGGGTGTCATGAAATGCAACCATCTGAGATGCAAATAAATGTTTTGTGTGTTCTGACTGCTCCAATGATTGACTATTTCATTTATATCTTCTCCTAAGACTTCCCTATTCTAAGATCTTCAATGATATTGAAATTAGCTCAATTAGGAACTCTGCAACAGTCGTGAAGTATTCAAGTAAAAGGTATCTCTCATTTTAAGTCAAAAGCTAGAAATAATTAAACTCATTGAGGAAGGCATGTTAAGTGTCAAGTAGGCTGAAATCTGAGATCGTTGAATCTAAGTTAACCAAGCTATAAATGAAAAATAAGAAGTTCTTGGAGAAAATGAAAAGTGCTATTCCACTGAGCATAAAAGTGGTAAGAAAATAAAACAGACTTATTCCTGATTAAAAAAAAATTAGTTGTATGAAAGAATAGCAAACCAGTCACAGTATTTCTTAAAGCCAAAATCTTCTATTTAGGCCACAAGAGATGAGAAAGTTGCTGAAAAACAGTTTGGAGATAGCAGAAGATGGTTTATGGTGTTCAGTGAAAGAAGCCATTCCACTACATACAAGTGAGGCAGCAAGGGTTGAGGTAGAAGCTATGGCAAGTTATATAGGAGACAAAGGTGTTTACACTAAACAACAGATTATTAATCTAGAGGAAACAGTTTTCTATTGGAAGAAGATGCCATCTAGAACTTTTATAGCTATAGAAGTCACTGTCCGATTTCAAGCTTCAAAGGATAGGTTGACTATCTTATTTGGGGCTACTACATTTACTGATCTTAAGTTGAAGCCATGTTCATTTACTATTTTGAAGTTTCTAAAGTCCTTAAAATTATGCTAAATCTACTCTGCCTGTGCTCAGTAAGTAAGATAAAGTATGGATGATAGTATATCTGTTTACATGATTTACAGAGATTTTAACCCTACTACTGAAATCCAGGAAAAATATAATACCATTAACATGTGACTGCTTATTGATAATGCACCTAGTCACTCAAGTGCTCTGAGGGAGATGTTACACTGCTTTCATGCCTACTAACACAACATGCATTATGGAGACCATGAACCAATGAGAAATTTTGGCTTTCAAATGTTATGACCTAAGACATATATTTTATAAAATTTTACCCAGAAGAGTGATCCCCCTGATGATTCTGGGAAGAGTTCATTGAAAACATTCTGGAAAGGTTTGTGAAGCTTTAGGGAAAGATTTGTTCTTATAGATGCTATTAAAAATACTTGTGATTCATGGGAGAAGTTCAAAATATCAACATTAGCACAAGTTTGGGATAAGTTAATTCCAATCTTCATGAATGACTTTGAAGAGTCCAGGACTTCAGTGAAGAAAGTAATTGCATATGTAGTGGAAATAGCAAAAGAGAATTAGAAGTGGCGTTTTAAGATGTAGTTAAATTGCAGACATATCATGAAAGAAACTTGATGGATTTGGAGTTGCTTCTTATGGATGAGAAAAGAATGTGGATGGAGGGGATGGAATTTGCTCCTGGTAAATTCTTTGAACATTGTTGAAATGACAGCAGAAGACATTGTAGCAGTTTTGATATAGTGTTAGATTTCATTTTATTCTAGCAAGAAGTTGAGCTTTATGTGGCAGAGGTTTAAATTCCTCTTACATTCTAACATTTTTTTTTTTTTTTCCTTAAGGGTTGTCTTTGAATTTCCCTAACTATTCTTCCTCAGATAGTCTGCTTTAGAGGCCTTTAACTGTAATCCAGTCATACTGAAACCCTATTGATGTTTTAGTAAACTGTGTGAGGAGGTCAGATTGCAATCCAGACCCAGCAAAACGAGTTGTCCAACAAAACTGAAAAATCTATGAAATTCCATTACCAAATAATCTAATTACATTTAAACTAAACTGGGAGAGACAGAATGAATTGAATACCTGTGCCCCTACCTCCCCAGACCCCCTTCAGAAAAAAGACTTACACCCTACTTGATAAAACAGCAGACACCTGTGGGCAGTGCGCTGTCTCTACTGCAAATACTTCATCTCTCTTCAGGTTTCCCTGAATATGTAAAACTTTGTCTCCATAATCTCTGTGGATGAAGTGGATTTGAGATAATGAGTCACCCATTTCCTCAATTGATGTCTCTCAGAATTAAACCTTATTTCCTTTCATCAATATCCTTTCTCTAGAAATTGGCCTTTTGTAGGCATGTGGCAATGGACCTGGGTCCATATCAAAATGTTTTACAATTTTAGGAATAAATCCCAGTCCTCTAGTAGTCCTATATCCTGGGGCTTTTACCTTCATAAACATTTTCTATAATTTGCTTATAGCCTTAGTTAACACTGAAAGGTTCCTGTTTGCTGGATAGTGTAATTTTCTTTCCCCAGATTAGATAGAGTTCTGGTTAAATCTTTGCCCTTGTTGATTAGGCCTTTGTTATGGAAAATGTTCTTGACTATAAAATGGTAACTTTTCTCACTCTCTGAACTAGACAAAAAAGAGTGCTTTTTTTTTTTTCCCTAAACTCATTTCCATGAAAAACTGGTGATGCCTGAACAGTTTCATGTTTAGTTATAAGTGCTCATATGAGAAACTTCTAAGTTAAATTTATTTTTTTTTAATATATTGAATAACATTTTTACAACAGAGTGCTATACTCTTTTGTAATTGCTCCTGTCTTTTAATTTAAAATCCTGCTTATCTCACTACTTTTCAAATTTGATGAAATATATAGTATCTATTTTTCTCCCTCTTTTCCAGAAATTTCAAAACACTCATAATACTTTATCTGTGTATTTTGAATTAATGAGCTTCCCAATCTTTATGAATTATTTCTATATAATATATTTAACAAAAGGAAAATCTATTAAAAACCCACTAAAAACTCAACAATATCCTTTAAATCAGAGATTTCAGTCTTAAAATTGCTATTCATCTTTTGAATCATTATTTCTTTATCATCACAAAGTTCACTACATATAATTTTAGTAAATAATGCATGTTTCTTACTATTTGTAATTTCTGAAACAGGCACATCTTGTAAATATTGCTTGTTCAGTTCCCAGTGCCGTAATAAACAAATATGACAATAAAGTAAGTCACACAATTTTTGTGTTCCTCAGTACAATAAAAGTGGTGTTCGCATTTTATTATTATTATCTTTAGACTGTGCAATAGTATTATGTGCAAAACATGTAATAATATCACTGAAATTTCCTTCATTTATAATATTGTTTTTTTTATCATTTCATTTACCATATGCCAAGATCATCCTATACATTTTTGTTCTTATGTAACAGTTATTTATTTGAACAACCAATAAAAGGAAAAAGAAAAATCTCATATTACCTTAATTTCACATTTTTCTGACACTTTCTCTCTTTATATAATTCAAGATTCATTTTTCTTCTTTCTGAATAAATTAACATTCCTTGCAAGATTTATCTACTTGTGACAGATTCTGTTTTGTTTGAGAAAGCTTTTATTTATCTTTGAAAGGATAATTTTTCTACATACAGAATTCTATGCTTCTACTTTTATTCTTCAATACTTAATTTATTTCATTCCATTCAAAATTTGTTTATTTTTTTTCTAATGAGAACTCAATGTATTTCTTATCCTTCAATAGTTAATATGATTTTTCTATTTTTAAAAATATCTTCGTCTTTTTTCTGTAATTTATTATGATCTATACTAAGTATAGTTTGGTAGTATTTATCTTGCTTCCTGTTTTCTGAGCCTATGGATCTGTAGCAAGATATGTTACAGATTTAAATTTTTTTCAGGCCATGTCACTTAAATATTTCTTCTATTCTCTTTATCTTCTGAAATTTCTAGTAAAATATGTTTTGTTTTTATAACTATGCCAAATGTCATTGATATTCTGTTATTTTTTTATAAAGGGGATTAGAATTGGCCCATTGCTCTCACTTCAGAACAGGTAAGTCATTGCACGGTAGTTTCCCTTCAAGGGAGGTCTTTGCTTTGGAGAAAACTCTGGGTATATTTCATATTGGTGTTATTTTTTTTTTTTTCCTTTTGCCTACCTGGCACACAAGAAGATTATTTCAGATATTCACCATAGTAACAATATGATTCCTAGAAACAAAACTTCATAAAGTTTATGAGACCCCTAAAACTGTGCTCTATGTATAATTTCACTCTCAAGGTAGAATATATTGTCTCCAGGAATTTTTCAAAGCAACAATTAATGTTGTTCCCAGACACTGGCTCCAGTCGTTTCCTTTAGGTAAGACAATCTCTGCTTTAATTCTGTGTATTCACTGGTTTCCCCAGATTTCCAGTTGATGGTTTTCCTTACGTATTCAATTATTTTGTGAATCTAAAAGAACTTGATTTTTAATTTGTGAATTTATTTTTCTTGTTTTGAGTACAGGAATGACAATTTACAAACTCTACATATTTGCATCTAAGATCTGTTTGTTTGTTTGTTTGTTTTACAAATAAACAATATACTATGTAGTCCACTATTTTATGTAATGAAAATATCTGGGATTTTTCTTGTTTTGCAGATTTACAGAATTTATCATGTATTTATTTATTTAATAAATATTATTTATTGTGTAGACTGTGGAGATAAATGAGAAATGATGAAATTAATATTGATAAATATTCAAAATGGAGATAGGGAACCATTAGGAAAGTAAGGTTTATGTACACGTATCATGCCTGATCACATGGGTAACTTGATTTTAAATCACTTATATTAACTCTCAACAACCAGCACCAAGACTTCTGGTACTGGGGAAATTGGAAAACACAGTGTAGTCTTCTCACAAATACTGGTAAACACTATCGAAATCTTCAAGAGGACAATTCATCACTGCACTAATATCCAGACACCTACCCTTCCCTTTTGTATTTTTTTCTTTCCTGTTTAAAGAATTTTATTAGTATACCTGTAGGAGGCAGTTATCCCTATATTAACTCCTTATTTTTTACCCCACAGGGAGCACTTGTATGACCCCGCCAGAATGTGACTCCTGATTTACAATCCTCTAAAATATCAAATAGAATTTTTGTTCTCACTTGCAGAAAAGCTCTTGACCATTGTTGACTTTAAAAACTTATAAAAGAAATTTCTCAACACTCAAAAGACATGACATGTTTGAAGTGTGATTGTTAAAATCGATTTGATGTGTTGAATCACCTTAAGTAATTCACTCAGTTCGTAAAGAAGGTAAAGAGATTAAATGCGGGGAAGTAGGGAGAAGCATTCAAAATCATACAAGAATGCAGTACCATAGTATACATTTCAGAAGGAGAAAGCAAAGAAAATAAGGGAAAAGTGATATTAAAAGATACTATGAGCAAACAGTCAAAATAATAAGTTGATGCTAAGCTGAAATTGAAAGGAAAATCATAATAATAAACGACATATTTTATTTTTTGAATCCAAAGTAGGAAAGCAATTAGAAGAACATACATATAAAAAGATAGAAAAAATTTTTATTTTTAATACTTAGATAAGCTATTTAACTGCAAATGTACTATCATATAGAATATCACATAAAGAATGTATTACATAGAGGAATAACATGTATTCCTTTGCTATTATTAAATGGTGATATCCTTGTTAGTGTTTCAAAATATTCTGTAGGACATATTTCATATGCATAGCTATTTTAGATCCACAAATTGAACTTTAATATATTAATCAATTTATCACACTCGGCAGTGTAATCCCATGTATCTGGAACTGTCTTTTTGTGTATATGCAGGTTGCATGGTTATCTATATGATAAATAGTTACATAACTTTTAGGAAGAAAGGTTATAATGAAATTCTTTCTTTTATATCTATTTTAATACTGACTTACATTTTTAACAAGCTTATTAAATAATAATATGCAAGCTTATATTAAATTATATGAAAAGAAACATGGCAAAATTATTAATGTAAATAGGCTTCCTTATTGCTTTTGGAACAGAAAACTCTAAATCAGCTTTATGGGAAAAAATTCTACAAAATGTATTAGACTTTTTAAGTCTTCATGAATCAATTATCAATATATCTAAATTTACCAGTTTTTAGAAAGGTAAAAGCAGAAATGCAAATAACATTTAAATAGGAGAGCAATTGTTTTTGTGTTAATTTAGTGAGACAACAAAAAAATTCAATTTATAAGCAACAATAATATTGAACTAAGTTAAACATATTATTGCATATTCACAAGATATAATTATTTCACATGTATTCAATCAGTAATTTATACTACATTTTAAATAACCATATACAAAAAAATGAAACTCTTGTTTCTTATTTTAATACCCTACAGAAATAATGGATATTAGAACATTTAGAGAAATATATAAAAATATCAAAAGTATTCATCTCAGAGTTTTAAGTTAAACATAATATTTGATTCATCCTTTATGCTCTAATGTCTTTTAAATGAATACAAATAAACATTAAAAAATAAAATAATTATATACAAATATTATATTTCTATAGACCATTTAGTGAACTTTCATGTTTCTTAGGGTATAGATTTAGAATTCATAACACAAATTTGTTAAGCAGAAGAATTGGGATAGATTTAAAAAATTTTGCAGAGATAAATTGTTTTATAGATTTATAATGACGTGGGATAAACCACACCATTTTGTAAAAGGGACTTCCAGATGTGACAGAAGGATAGATTCGCTGACTTTAGAGGTCTTTTGTATTCATAATGTGCCTGTATCTGTGATGATAACAGTCCTTTATTAATAAGAGAGTTCTTTTCTTTAATTAGAAATTTCTTGTCCTGCTGTTCAGGGTTTGTTTAGAAAAGTTGGCAAAAAATGTAGTGTCACTTCTGTTTATTTCATAAGTACCCTTGTAAATAATTGTATAAATCCTGTTATTCTCATTTCTTAAGTAACAAATAGAGCACTTGTGAATGGAGCTCATTATCTTTAGTCTCTAGCAGAAAATATCACACAAGATTGTGTTTTATTTGCTTCCCTCAAAAATAAATATGTCATGATATGTATATGAATATTCATAATGTCCCATCTTTCTGGTTTTCCCCAGAAGACCTGTCTGAACAACTAATGTATATAGTAGTATGCCATATATGGGATATGACTTTCAACTTTTCAGTTTGCTCCCTGAGAATTGCATGTCTTTACTTAACATGTTCCTTGTTTCTGTTATGATGCAAGAAATCATTTCTGATTAAGTTGAGACAGTTAGCAAGGCAGGGGGTTTGTGTAATTGCTATCATGCGCTGCAGGTTTTTACTTAATTGTCATCTCTTTTGAAACTAGATTAAAGGATTTTTTTTAGAATTTGCTGCTCACCTGTTTGTTCATTACATTAATTTAAGTTGTCTTCCTTGCTATTTGTTAAAAACCTACCACCAGGAGAATTTGGTGAGGCAATTTTTTTCCCCTATTCTAGCTGCCTAAAGGCATTATATCACTTTGTCATGTACCATCATGTATCTGGTACACTGCAGGGTTTACCTGAGATATGTAGGATGAAAGAAGTGCCAGAATAAGTTGAGATGACTATGTATACTCATAATCCTTGAGAACTTTAAAGCACTTAAACCTTACATAGTTATAGAAGATAACTGCAATAAGAAACAGTGAATTCCTCTTAACTAATGATAATGCAAACACAAATGTACAGATTGAATTACTTTTCCCTCTTGAAAACAGGCAGAAATAAAGACTTAATTTTCTGATTTAGAGTCTAAGTCTCTACTTTGTATAGTCATGACAATAAATATGATAAACACCATATTTATTTGCCTGTATTATCAGTTAAGTTTTAGATCTGTATTTTTTTGTACTTGGAAGTTTGAGAATATATATATATATATATATATATATACATATATATGATTTGATAATGGAGCATAAAATACTTATTTAATATGATTTAAGAAAGGAATTGTATAATATTTTAATAATTCCATGAAAGCAGATAATCAAACCAAAAATGGGTTAGTTTACATTCTAAACACAAATTACTACTAAATGCTACATATTTTATTGAAACTGACTCTGATTTCAAAGTATATGCTATTCTATGTTTAGCACAATATTTTTGTGATAACTGTGCTTTTAACATTATTTCTTTAGTTAATGCTTCCATTGTGATTGGGAATTAAGGCACTATTGTAGATACACTGTGTAGTGACAATGAAAACAGTTTTAGACAAAAAATGTATTAGCATAACAAAAAATAAGATGAGAACTCCAAATCAGCCATTCAGAATATACAAAATCATTTTATTCTTTTAAAATAATTCATGTATATTCATAGTAAGCAGCATTTAGAAATTTAAAGGATGATTTTATCACCTTCCTAACAACAGTTAAAGCATATTGTGTTAAACCACAAGCGATTTAAATTCATAAAATATTTACAAACTACCAATTGTTTCACTATTCTGTTAATCTCTGCTAATGAATCCCTTTGAGCACTGGAAATTAAGAAAATTTCATTTTCCGAACTTTACACAAAACATTTAAAAAAGGTATTCTGAAAAATTAGTTGTGCCCAACATTATAGTCAGAAAGGTGTTAATTTTAAAATTATATAAATCAATGGAATAAAATATATCGGCCCCCCAATGTGCTTAAGTGTAATCTATTCTTAAAAATGTATGTCATAATATATATACCATATTATTTTAATCTGACCGAAAATATCCTTTTTTGAATTTGTTAAAAAGCATGAGGCATATCACTGCTATTACAGTATAATACCTTTTCAAAGTGTATATATATATGCCTTCAACAGATAATTATTTTTTAATTTAATGCATCCTCTTTGGCTTATTTATTAACTTTAATTTAATGAGAGGAGCACTACATCATAACATTATAAAGGTTCAAATTGTACATCATAGTAAATCCACATCTGTATATGATATTGAAGTTCATCACCATTTCAGTCATTCCTTCATTATACAATTATCTCTTTTATTCAAATTGCTTACACTTACTTCTTTTTCTTCTTGAAACCACTGTTTTGATTTTATTCATTAAAAACTTACTTTTGTTTGATTTAGGTTATTTGTTTGCTTGATTTATCTTTATACTGCATGTGGGTGATATCACATGTCTTTTGCCTTCTATTTTATCTCATCTAGGTTTATCCACATTGCTGCGTTTTTATAGATCGCTAGTATTCCACTGTGTATATAGTTCACATCGTCTTTGTTTACTTGTCTTTCAATGAGACTTAGGCTGCTTCCAGTGCTAGGCTGTTCTGAAAAATGCTGTTATAAGCATATATCTCTGCAAATTAGTGTTGTTGTATTTTTAGGGTAAACCCCCAGTAGAAGAATAATTGAATCATATACATTTCTGGTTTCAGTTTTTTGAGAAATCTGCATACTGTTTTCCACATGACTGTACCATTTTACACTCTAACCAACAGTGCATAAGTTTTCTCTTTTCTGTATCCTCAACAATATTTCTTTCTTTTTTTTTTTTTTTTTTTTGGATACTAACCATTCTCACAGGTGTGAGGTAATATCTTATTTTTGTTTTGATTTGTGTTTAGAATGACAAGAGGTAAAACATCTTTTCATGGTCTCTTTGACCATCTGCCTGTCTTCTCGGAGAAGTGTCTTAAGATTATCGGCCCATTTTTTAATTGAATTTTTGTGTGTGTGTCGTTGAATGTTATGAGTTCTTTATACATTTTGCATATTAAATCCTTTCTGATGTATGGTATGCAAACATCTTTTCTCATTTAGCTGGATGTCTTTTGTTTTGATTAGAATTTCTTTCACTGTACTAGTATTTTAGTTTGATATAATCGAGTTTGTTTATTTTGAATTTTATTTTCCTTGACAATTGAATTGAGATCTCAAAGATATCTCTTAGGTCAATGTTAAGTATTGTTTTGACTATGTTTTATTTTATGTGTTGTATGAATTCAGACATTACATATAAATCTTTAATCCATTTTGAATTAATTTTTGTTTATGGTATTATATAGTGATCTATTTTCAATATTTTGCATGAGGCTGTACATTTTTCTGAACTCAGTGTATTGAAGACACTGACTTTGGCACATCTGTTGTAAATTAATTATACATACATGTTTGGATTTATATCCTAGTTCTTAATAATCTTCCATTGATATGAATTTCAGTTTTTATTCCAATATAATGTTGACTTCATTACCATTGCTTTTTATAGTAGAGTGTCAAGTCAGGAGAGTGACACCTCCATTTTTGTTCTTTTTCCTCAGGAATTATTTTGCTATTGCAGTTCCATATAAATTTCATGATTTTTGTTTTATTTCTGTGAATAATGACGAATTTTCATGGCAACTGCATTAAATCTGTATATTATTTTAGGTAATTTGGACATTTTTACAATGTCAATTCTTCTAATCAATGAAATATTTAGATCAATAGAATCAATAGAATCAATAGAAAAATCAATAGAATTTTTTGGTTTGATTGTGTCTTCTTTTTTTCTTTTAACAATGTCTTGTAATTTATAGACGATATGTCTTTCAATTCTTTGGTTATGGTTATTCCAATACTTTCTTTCTCATTGATGCCGTTCTAAATATGTTCGGTTTCCTGAGTTCTTTTCTTTCACATTTGTTGCTTGCAAATAGAAATGCAACAATGTTTCATATTAATTTTTAGCATATATACTTAATGTATCCCATATTATTTTTAGTAGCTTTTTATCAATATCTTTGTGAGTTCTCTCTATATGCTATCATGTCATCTTCATATAGTAGTAATTTCACTTCTTCTTTTAAAATTCGGATATATGTTAAGTTGCTTTCTTGTCAAATTTTAGTGGCCAGAACGTCCAACAATATAGTGAATAGTAATCGGGAGAGCAAATCTCCTTGCATTATTCCTGATATTCTAGGGAAAGCTTTCAGTTTCTTGTCATTGAGTATGATGTTAATTATCAGTTTATTATATATAATCTCTATTATGTTGTAGTACTTTCTATCTATACCCATTTTTGGAGAGTTTTAACAGAAAAGCATAATGAATCTTATCAGATACTTACTTTGGGTTTGTTCAGATAAAGTAACTTGGGTTCTTTTTTATGCTGATACAGTGTATCACATCTATTGATCTGTCTGTGTATGTCAAACCATTCTTACATCCTTGGAATAATTCCTTTTTATATGTGGTGTATGATTCTTTTAATGGGTGCTTGAATTTGGTTTGCCAATATTTTGCTGAAGAATTTTGAATCAATATCCAACAAAGACATTTTTTTTTTTCTTTTTTGGTGATGGTTTTGTCTTGTTTTGAAAAAGAGTAACATTTGCATCACAAAAAGTGTTTTAAGGTTTTCCCTCAGTTTTTAAGAACACTTAAAGAAGGGTAGGTATTAATTCTTTTTTGACTCATCGTAGAATTCACTACGAAAATCATCTAGTCTGAGACTTTTGTTTTTTGGGATTCTTATTAATGTTTCAATTTCCTTGATCAGTCTGTTCAGAATTTCTTTTTCTTCATAATTTAGTCTTGGAATAGCATGTGGTTCCAAGACTTTGCCCATTCCTTCAAGCTTAACCAATTTGTTGCCATAAAGGTAGTCATCGTAATCTCTATAACCCAATATACTTCTGCAGTATCGGTTGTAATTGCTCCTCTTTTATTTCTGATTTCTTTGCTTTTCCTTTCCCCTCTTCTTTATGAGTCTGGCTAGTGGTTAATCTATTTTATTTATCCTTGCAAATAACTGATTGTGGTTTTATTTGACTTCTTTACCAGTCTTTTTAGTCTATTTTTTTTTTAATTTCTACTCTAAGCTGTATTTCCTTTTTTTTTACTATTTATTCTATTGTTTTCTTCTTTTTCTAATTCCTTTTGGTGAAAATTTAGATTTTTTTATGTGTGATTCTTCTTGTTTCTTGTGGTAGGATTGTATTTCAATAAATTTCCATCTTAATACTCCTTTTGTGATGTCTTTTAAGTTCTCACAAGTGATGTCTTCATTTTCATTTTACTCGAGGTATTTTTTGATTTCATCTTTAATTTCCTATTGACTCAATTTCTATTCAATAACATGTGATGTATTCTCCACTATTTTGAAGTTTTCTCTTTTCTATTTTGGTTGATTTCTCAATGGATGCAATTGTGATCCAATGGGATTCTAGATATGACTTTAATCTTTGTAGATTTATTGAGACGTTATTTGTATCCCAACATATATTTTAACTTTTATAATGTCCATGAAAATAATATGTAGTCTGTTGCTTTGATGTGAAATGTCCTATAGATATCTATTAAGTCATTCTGATTCTATATGTCATTTAAGTGTGTTGTTTGTTTGTTGATTTTCTGTCTGGATGATTTATTCTTTGCTGTAAGTGGTTTGTTAAAGTCTGTTGTTATTATTAGTTGCTCTTAATGTCTCTGCTAGATTTGTTAATATTTGAGTGATATAGTTGGCTTCTTTAAATTGGGTGCATATACATTAAAAAAGTTTATGTCTTCATGTTTTGTTGCTTTCTTTCTCATTATATGGTAACCATTTTTACATTTTGCTGTTGTCTGTTTAATCTTATATAAGTATATTGCTTCCTACACTTTTAATTCACCATTGACTTGGAGTACCATTTCATATCCTTCACTAAAAGTTTATGTTTATCTCTATAGCTCGAGTGAGTCTTTTGCAAATAGCATATAGTTGGGTTGTGTTTTCTAAACCATTCGGAAACTCTATTCTTTTAACTGGTGAATTAAATTTGCATATTCAGGCTGATTATTGATAATTAAAAATTTGCTACTGCCATTTTGACTTTTGTTACCTAATTTTATCTTTCTGTTTGTTGTCTTGTTTAGTTTTTGTAGACTTTCTTTTTTTTTTTATTAGAATCAATATTTCTTGTAGAGGTGGTCTCAGAGCAACACTTCCTTCAGTTTTTTTTTTGTTTTTTTTTGTTTTTTTTTTGTCAGGGAAAACCTTTACTATACATCCTGGTATCTTAGAGAGTTTTCCAGTATGTAATATTCTTGAATGGCAGTTTTTATCTTAAAGTGTTTTAAATATGATGTTACTTTTTCTCCTGGCCTGTAAAGCTATTGCTTAGAAGTCTGAAAATAGTATAATGGGAATGTCTTTCTTTATGTTACTTGCTTCTCCCCCAGCCACACACAACCTCCGACTGCCTTTGATATTATTTCTTTTTCTTGGAATTTTTAGTTACAAAATTGCATGTCTTGATGTAGGTCTTTTTTGCATTTACATAGAAGGGAGTGGTTTTGGCATCCTTGACTTGTATGCTTAGTTCCTTCCCCAAGTTTGAGACATTTTCAACATTTATTTCTTGGAATGTGTTTTCTCCTCTCTTCTCTCTCCACTTTCTGGGATACCCATTATATTTATGCTGACTTTTCTAATGGAGTCAAAGAGCTCCTAGTGTTTCTATCCACTTTTTTTTTTTTTTTCATATTTCATTTCATTTCTACCAGCTGGCTCCTTCCTACATTGCTATCCTCCAGATCACGGTTCCCCTCCTCCATTTTCTAAATTCTATTTCGATAGCTTTCTTTGGCACTCTTGGTCTCTTTTATTGCATCCTTTACCTCCTGAATCTCTGTTAGTTTCTTTTCTAGAACCTAACTGAATTTTATCCCTTAATTCACTTGTGAGCTCATTGACATATTTTGCACAGTCCTTTTGTAATTCTTTATGTTTTGAATTTTCTTTTAACTCAAGTTCATGATTATTACTCTGAATCATTTATCCATTAAAAGGAATAATACTCCTTGTCTTGAAAATTGTTCTCCAGTGAGGCATCATCTACTTGTGATGTCATAATTCCTTAAGACTTCACTGCATACTGAGCTCTTTTTATCTCCCATGGGATAGATCTTTGAATCTGAGCTGTTTTATGTTTTTATTGATTTTTCTCTCTTGGAAGGTGGCACTCTGGTTTTATTTCATGTTTTTGACTCTTATAGATTTCCACAGTAAGTTTCTCTTGCTGAGTCAGGGAGGTGGATGATGGCAAGTAGTCATTGCTGCTGCAAGGTTACTTCAGGTGCTTGGTCTCCCTACCAGCATTGTTTCCACAATAAAGGTTAATTGTATTCCTTAGATAAGAAGCAAGGAATTACCTCAGATGCCATCTTCTCTCCATATTAATTTTTTAAACACATTATTTAATTATTTAAAAAATACAATTTACACTTAGCATGAGAGATACTTTCTATCTCTTCTAAAATGGAATACCGTAGTCACTAGCACACTCAAAATTCTCATAAAAATTTAAATATGCAAAGCTAGACAAGAACTCAAGCCAGGTATGCAAAAGAACTTCAATTCAAAAATTAGTTTTAAAATTGTTATAACTGTAAAATCAAGTAAGGGGGTTAGGAAGTTCTGAGAATAACAGCACTGGAAGATAATGGATTCTGACAGAGGACTTTTTATACCAGGGCCATGAACAAAGGTTCCTCTTTGGGAACTGAATCAGTGAAAAAGAGGCAATTCTTTTCAGATAATCTGCCAGCAGCAGAAAGAGGTAAAGAAATACTCTGTTTTTCCTTTTTCTATCTATCTATCACCAAAATTTTCTGTCTATCACCAAAATTTCCCATCATCTAATCTCAGAGGAAACTATATAGAGATAGACCTAGAAAATGTGTTTGGCAACTATATAAAGAAGCTATTTAAGAACAGGAAGGCAATGACTATCAGATTCTGCCCTTTCTGTTAATTGACTTATATTTAACTTTTCTACCCATGTTTCACAAAATAAAAGCTGGTAGTTTCACCTAACATGAAGTAATTATATTTGGTGAAAAATAATGTTATTTACCTTATCCCCTCTAGGGAAATATGATTAAAAACAAAAATCTTCCCCTTATCTAGAAAATCTCCCCACAAATGGAAAAAACACTTTCATTATTGACTATTAGTGACTTTTATTACTGAAGCAGAATGGTGCACATTCAGGTAATGTGCTAAAAATATTGAAAAATAGCAAGAAATCTCACCCTTCTGAACAGCAGAACAGATACAACCGATACAGCTTCTCAGAATGAACAAGTGAAATGGCCCTTAAGGAAGGGGGTTAGACAGAATCATTTGTCACCTATAGTTTACCTTAAATCACGTTAAAACAGGAGTGACCTCTGGTGTTGCCTGACTGGCTTCATACAAAGGAAAACAAATGTCTCATATCTTTATGACAGAAAGTTAGTTTTGCAAGTTAAAGTACCCAGCCGCTTAAGCTAAAACCTTTCCTTTACCACAGAAACAGGAGTTGGAGGCACCAGCTCTCTTGATGCTTTTATTTCAAGAAGATTGCTCCAAGATACTTCAATTTTCCTTGAGATTGTGGATCTTCAAGTTTTTAAGAGCCTTACTGAGATTTTGACAAGATTCACATTCATTTCACAAAGAATGCATTTATAATGACAAATTTTCTAGAAATAGGAAGAGAAGAAACTTCTCTCCTTATTTTCAACAATAAGAATTAGCTTTTTGCTTTTAATTTATACTTTCACTTATACCCCCAAATAAGGGGAGATGCACTGTACCACCAGTCACTGTTTACCTTCTCAAATTGCAGAATCTTCATGGGTCATCCCAGGTTTAAATTTATTGACTCAAGGTTTGATTTGCCATGGATTAAAAATCCTAAAGCGAAGTTTCGTCAAGTGTAGGCACATGAATAAGAAAATTTGCATGTTTTTATTGTAGACCAGTTTGTTCTGAGCACTTGTTCAGTTTATTAAAGTGGGCAAGTTCCTAGCCAAATGGGCAAATAGAAGTGAATTACTCTGGGGTTAATGGAAGGCCATTGGCAGGAGAATGAGCATGGAGACCAAGGAGAAAATTCCAAGATTTCAGAGGCAGAATTGTCTGGAGCTCCTGACCAGTCAAAGGCAGGCTGCATCCCAATGTTGATGGTTTGTTATTTTTATCACCCAGTATATCCAAGGCATGTCTGTGACAGCATTTACTCAATAGCCTATAGTTCTTCTTTCACAATATCACACATCAACTTCTTTTTGTATATACTCTTAGTGCTATTTGAGTTTCCTTGCATTTTAAGTTCTCCCTGAGAAATTATAAGCTGAATAAATTTTATTTGAATTCATAACATCTGTTCAAAATAAGCAGGACCAAGATGATTTTCATGGAACGCTCATCATCCTTGATGAAAGTTGTGACAGCTTTTCTTCTGATAATATTTCAAATATGAAACTAAATCAGTACAGATATCAGTGAAGAACTGGCAAATGTTTTTGATGAGGATGCTGATAATGAATCTTCCTCAACTTTTCAGAAAGTGAGTGCAAGATGTGTGGGACCGTTGTGGATTTTTACTGAAACCGAAGCCAGATATCACTAACAAACTGGACGATATTTTTTAAAGCCAACTCCGACGATGAATCATTTTGTAGCTTCTCAGAGAGTGAGAACAAGATGGCATGAGATTGTAGTCGGAAAGGACCTGCAGTCATGGTAGACTTGGGATCTCTCCACCTGACCATGAAGTTTCCAACTTGACACATCAGCGGGGCAACCCACAAAAAAGCACCACCCCCTGACCCTCAGAGAATTTTGTGACCAACTTCAATTTGGTCTCAGAACAGGAAAGTGGTGTGAAGTTTTTGGAGAAAAGTGCTTTAAATATAAAGCAAAAGAAAGCAAAGCTTGTAAAACTAATGTCAGAATTAGAAAGCTTCCCTCACTCATTCCCTGGAAGGCCTTCTATTCCAGAACCCATTTCACTATCAAAGACACCTAGAAGGAATACATTTCAAGGCACTGCTTCCCAGAGAAACCTTGAAAGAAGAGCTCGATCTCTTACCAGATCAAGGTCCGGGGTCCCTCAATGGTCTACCCACAGAGGAAGAGGAGGAAGAGGAGAATTAATACATGCTGGTGAGAAGGAGAAAAGCCATAAACAGCCACATGAAGGAAGATGGTATGCCAGAAGTACTGGCCCGGTTCCATGACATTTTACTATATAATTTGCCCTCATGGAAGAAATCAATGAGGATGAATTGGAGAACACCTGCTGCAACTCTCCAGTGAGAAGATATAGAAGCACCCACTGAAATCTCTTCTGTCAATGCCGCCAGAAAACTAATGCCACCATAACAAATTGTGGAAACCCAGAGTGCTGGGGTATTCCATACCAGTTCTGTGATCCCTGCCTACAAAACTATTATCAAGAAAAAGTCAAGGATCCTCTGCAAACTGGTCTTGCTCACCTTGTTGAGGAATCTGCCACTGAAGTTTCTGTCGGCAGCAAGGCCTGCCAGGAGGTATACAACTAGGGTTCTTGTGTGTTTAGCCAAATTCCAAGACTCTGGGAATGTGCAAACTTACTTGAAAAGTCTGAAACAGTGATTTGAAATACAAGCATAATATTTGGAATATTTGGAATATCTGCCTTCCACTGTGAATTGTTTCCTCTTAGCTTTCAATTTTGTCACTTGATTGAAACTATAGTATAAAATGAGCCTATTTTATAGGAAGCTCAGACCAAGTGAGTCTCATTAAACATAGATGTGTTTAAGAGCATCATGAAGGCAATTGATAGCTACACCTAGCCCTCTTACATTTTCTCCTTTGCATTTCCTCCATCTCTCACCCCACACCACCCCCGTCTATTTCCAAAGATTTTTTTCTTCCATGGTGTCGTTTCTGTAGTTCTTTTAAATGACAATTTTCTGAAAATACAGTTGATTTACCTGGTGTTAAAATAACTTTGGAATCCACCCATAAAACTAAGCACTTAGAAACACATTAGTAGTGTTAACTAACTACAGCTATGGAAATCCAGAACAGCACTCAACTTATGTTCATGAAAACCGTGGGTATGATATAATAGAATCAAGACACACATGTCTAAATATCATGTGGAAAAATTAGCTCAATGGTGGAAAGTGCAGTACATGACTTTGAGATGCCTCTAATGATGCCATTCCATGTGTCCTGCTTATTATACAACTGCAGTTTCTTCTGCCATGAGATTAAGTGGTGCATCTGGAGAGTAGTCACCATCCAAAGGTTTGTGGGCAGTGCTAAGTGCAGGGTTCGTGTTCAGGTTTTAAGCACTCTCATAACAATGAGACGTGCCTTTTTTGGAGGAGAATAAATTTGAGCAATTTTTTTTCACTTGAACAGGCTACCAGATGCTTTTTCTGGGAAGATTTCTTGTGTAAATCTCTCACCCGACCGCTGCCTTCTTTGCATTAATTGGACAGTTTAATAGAGGTGGAGGTCTAAGTGTGTGTTCGTTATACTTTGCTTGCACAGCTTCTTGTTGTGCCCTTTTGGTATTGATGACATAACTGACAAAACACATGTAGACAGAGCTTAGATCTGCACTCTGCTTTCATACAGTTTTTATTTTAATAACAAAATATCTTTGTTCTAAAAATAAATAAAATAACCAAACTTCTGCCATTCATTTGTGTGGATTATATTTCATAATATGTGTTATTTTAATTGCAGCAATAATGGTGAAATCATTTGAGTTTTGCAAAACAGTACTTTTGAGGATGGTAATACCCTGGAAAGAGTCTCTAATGATTCCACCAGAAACTAAGCTTTCAAAGTGATACATGGTTTGACCAGACATCACATTAGAATAGGAAAATATTTATTCATATTAGGATTATAAATTTCTAACCCATAAATAACATCTATATAAATATGGTCAAGTATCCTTACTTCATTCTGAGATCATCAAGTTACTCAATGCTTCATTATGAACTTTCTTCCTGTGCTGTTTTCAAACTTAAAAAGCAAGTCTCAGATATCACTGCCATGAGTCATGCTCTGCTCCAGCTGTTATTTAGACTGTCCCCATTTTCATCTTAGTCTCCTTAAATAGTACAAATTCTATATTTCTTTTTCTTGCCATCTCATTTCTCCATTACTGACAGACATCTGATTTCTTTCCCTTATGCTAAGATCTCCAAAACTTTATTTTTTTTGCTAATCTGTTGCGATTATCTGTATAGCTGCTGCATTTGACAACATCCATGACTCCCTCTTCAGCATTTTGTTTTTTGCTTCGACATTATACCAGGTTTAACTATTAACTTTTTAAGAATGAACAAGCTTAATCCACTAACATGCTCTGTATTTGGGAGGAAGCAAACAAAATTTAACTCTGTCCCAAATGGCCATTTTTTTCCCTTATAGAATAGCTGATTTTGCTTAAGGAATGATGTGTTTCTTCTTGAATCAGGCATCTTGGATGTTAATTCTAACTCTACTACTTACTAGAGTGTTTATGAAAATACCTATGTTTTATTCTCTCATGTACAATAGGTTTAAATAGATGTAGAAATGAAATAATTTATCTAACCATTTAAATATTATAATGTACTTAATTATACATGCCCTAGCAAAACATTGTCTCTGGTTCATTGGGTTATTGGAGCATTCAATGGCATAACAAATCTATAAACTAAAAAATATGCCTTCTCATACAGTAAGCTGTGTTGCTAAGTGACACTTGGTCATGCCTTTAAAGAATGAATGCTTTGTAAATAATAGGTGGCTGTTATTGTAAATAACAGTTGTGAATAAGTAGTATGCTTTCAAGTCTAAACAGATATCTATCGTATAAATTACAGTAGCCACAAAGCTCAATATTAGCAAGTTTGATATTGAAACTAACAAATAGGAAGCAAACAAAGTTAGTAATGAATAATAAACAATGAGGCTAATATGAAAGTGAAGTAACTTGTATGCTATTTATTTTTATGTTTTTTCCCCTTAAGAACTAAATCTTCAGATTTTTCTCCTAAGTAAACAATGCTCAGGATTTCATGATTCTCACCAAATTACTATTGCAGATTCACAGTCTCATATGCATTGGATACTGCCACTTCTCCAACTTCAACAATAAGGATGCTAAAATAATAATATAACACAACACCATTAATGCAAATTAAAATGTGACATGAATTCAAAATGAGATCAGAAATCCCAAGAGATAGAGGATACTAACATCTACCATTCCTTTAAGAAAAATCACACACACACACAGTCACTATAATTCTAAAGGTCTTCTATGTGACCTCTTTTTATAGACCTTGATAAAGTGCCAGGCATTCCTTTTAAGGATTACTGCTCATGAGTACATTAACTACAGTATAGCTATAGCATTTGATTATGGATTTTAGGAATTGTATTTTGAGACTTCAATTCAATATTGATTGATTGCACTCATGTTTTTTATGTTTTGAAATATGAATTTTCTTGGGATTTTATACAGGATAATTTTAAAAGCTCACATCTTTGAAATTCAGTTGCTGTTTTCATATAGATTTCCTGTTTGGAAATTTTATGAGAGCTGACTTACTATACAATTAGTGAAGTTAGCTGTTCTGTTCAAAGGGAATATAGATTATAAGAATCATTATTGATGTAATTTAAATGCTCAACACTTTATGCTTGCCATTTGCTTGGTATTAGTTCTAAGAGCTAGATAGATTGAGAACAGATAATTCTCTATTCTCTCAGCTAGTATAAAATGGGTAAAATTTAATATGTTAGTAATATAATTTTGTCTTTAAAATTCATAATACAAGGTATAATTTTTCTATTTAGCAATTATTAGCTATATTAATGATATGAATAAATTAGCAGATAGCTTTATATAAAGTAGTATATAATTGTCTAAGCTGTGGTTTTTTTTAAATGACATTTTGGCAATGTGCTATGTCTTAAACATACATCTTTCAGTTATTAGTTTGTTTTAATCTTAAATTATTTCTATATCTAGCAGAACTGTCCTTTAACAGTAACTGCATACTTCTTATTATTGAAAGCATATCTGAAATTAAATTATAACTGAGTAATTTTCTGACATTGGTTGAAAGAAAATTATTTTGTCAATTTTTATAGGAATACAAGAGGAGTGTATTAAGTGATACTATTTATTTTGGGAACTGTACATTCTTTTTTATGATAATCTAACATCAGGACTCTATGGATTAGAAAATTCTTCTTCAAAATGTTCATTGTCATTCAAATAATCTCTTATTTAAAAAATTCTCAGAATTTAATTTTATTTATCAATCTGCTTTAGGTTGACCTGTAAATATAGTTTAGTGAAAAGTCACTAAATTAATTTTGATATTTTAATATTTTGCCTTTAACTCAGGTTCTTGAAAATAGTTTCATAATCAAATTAGTTTTTATCTTCTTTTGATAATCAGTTGCCATTTTTTCCTTTTAACGACAATTTGGACTTTTATATTTAGGCAATTTATAATGTTCTTTTTATATGAGGAATATATTTTACAACTGGTATATTACAAAAATAAAGTTTTCAGAATTCAAAAGTAATTGAAAGATGATGCTTTGTCATATACTTGCTTCTGTACTTATTTCATGTCCTATTTTTTTCCTTGTATGCTTTTCAATTTCTTTAGTTATATGAGATCTAAAAGTTTAAAAAATCATCTTGTGAAGCTCTAAGCTAAGTGTTAAGAGTTTTCATAAAAATATTAATTTTTGAAGGGAAAACGATTATTTTAAATATATATATTAATTTAAATAAACTATGGAAAAAAATAGATCATTTCATATGTTTTATCATTCATTCAAATTGTCATTTTAAAGACTACTTCAGCTAAGCCACTGTATTAACATATGAAAATGTAAAACCAAGTATGGCATTCCTTCCAAAGTGGTGCAAATTTTGAAAGATATAATACTACAATTGTTTCTAGTGAACATTAAAGTGGAAAGGAGAAAGGAAATGAGTTTAAGATTACAGAATAAAAAACAAAAATTATTTCTGGTATCTTGGAGTTCTTAAACCAACCCTCCTATCCAGGATAATCAACCACCTCTGAATGCTTAGAAGACTCTAACTTAAAAATTTTGCAAACATAAAAAATATTTTTGTTGATTTTGCTTAACTAATTTTCTATTTCTTCTCTTTTCATAAAAAATGTTTAGCAAACAAGTCTCACTTGTTAATGATGTCTGCTAAATTCAAATTTAAGGATAAACTTAATTATATCCACAGATGGTGAAACTTAATTGATGATGATATGTCAATATAAACTGGAAAGGGCTGTTTCTAAAACTGCGTCAACACTAAAACCAAAATAGAAATTTTATCAAGCACTATATTCAGCACTCCGAAGAATGATGAAGTTAATTTCTAATTTTACTTTAGATATTATAGTCATAAGAAACTCTGGTATATGTGAGAAATTTTTATTCAGTGGAATAGGTATTTTCTATGTAACAAAAAAATAAAAGAAGAAAAAAATTTTTAGATAACATATAAGCTATTCTTATGAAAAGCATAAGACTGCCATTTAAAAAAGGGTGAAGAAAGATTACAACCGATCCTTTCAACCCATTCACTGATTTAGTGTCGACTATAATGCAATAACTTTGATTTTGTGTTTCTGTGGACCAGTGGTCAACCTTCAATAGTGTTTGACATTATGGATGCAAATATGCAAAAAGTACTTTTGGATGAAAAATAACCAGGAAAAATCCTTAAGGAAGAAATATCAGAAGACGTATTTTTTAAAATTTATGTGCAGTAGAAGTCAACATTTGGAATATATGAAGGTATGGGACTTTATCCTAGAAAATGCAATTAGTCATAGTAGAAAACAACAAGACATAAATTACAAATAACAGGACACCAATCCTTTTCAAAAAATATTTTGCAGTAGAATGCATTTGTTTTTCATGTATTGTCATCATTATATTTAAATGTATTAAATTTATCCGAATAAAACACTAAGAAAAATTCCTAAATAGTACTTATAATATTAAATACTTTATAATTTAGTTATCAAAATTTTTTTCAAACTAATCGAAAAAGGAGAACTGTAGTCATAGGATCTCAATCAACACAGAAAAGACATTAGATAATCAACATACTCATGTCAAAAACCCTCTAAAATGTGATCTGTATGTAATGTAACTAACCATATTAAAAGCTATATATGTCATACCTACAGTTAACATCATACTCAAATGGAAAAACTGAAAATTTTTCTTTTAAGATTGGTAACAAGGCAAGGCTATCCATTTTCATCCACTATTGTTTAATATATTGTTGGAAATTCTACCTGACACAATCAAACAAGAAAAATATCACAAAAACAATATAAATTGAAAGATAATAACTATTTCAGATGATATAACCAGCAAAAAGCTATAGAAATAATTTAAAAATGCAGTAAAGTGAGTGTCAAAAAATTAATGTACTAAATCTGTTCCATTGTTATGTGCAAATAGTAAAGAACTTAGAAAACAAATCCCATTTGCAACTACATCAAAATAATAAATTGTCATGTAATAAATATAACCAAATAAATAGAATAACTGTATGCTGAAAGCTATGCAGCATTGTTAAAACAAAGAGAAGACAATAAGAAGTGAAAAGATATTCCATGCTAAATGACTAAAGAATTAACATTGTTGAAAGTCCATATTGCCTAAAGCAATGTACAGATTTAACATAATCTTCATTAAAATCCCAAATATAATTTTCATAGAAATAGAGCAAAAAATCATGGAACAATGAAGAACCCGAATTGTTGAAAGAAGGAAAGAGGAAGAAAGAAAAAAATAAAGAGGAAGAAATAAAGAGAAAGGAAGGAAGGAAGGAAGAAGGAAGGAAGGAAGGAAGGAAGATCCTAGTGCTTGGGTGAGGATGTGGTGGAAATGGAAGTATCATATTCCCTGACATTAAACTGTATTATGAAGCATGTTAATCAAATCGTATTGCATTAGATAGTAAAAAAAGATCTGTGGAACGGAACTGAGAATCAAAAAATAAACCCACAAATATACACACATCTAATTTATGACAAAGGAGCCCCATGAGCTTTCACTGGGGCAAGTTTATTCAAATGGAATTGGGAAACTTGACAGCGACATGCAGAAGAATGCGATCTGATCACTATCTAGCACAATATAATACATCAAATAATACATAGGCAATATATTTCTTGACAATGGTTTAAAAGATGTCTTTGGAAACTCCATTTCAATGTCAAGGGAAATAAAAGAAATTTTGGCTTTTTTTTTTTTTTGCATTAAACTAAAGGCTTTGCATATGATCATCAACAGAAAAAGACATCCTTCTGTATGGGAGAAATTGCTTGCAGATTATGCATGAGGATTTTACATCCAAACTATATGAAGACCTTCTACAATTTAGCAATAGCAGAACAAGTAATTCAATTTATCAAAGGACAGAAGTTCTCAATACATATGTATTCAAAGAAGTCATACAGATAACCAGTGGGCACATGAAATGATATTGCACATCTCTTTTTATTAGGTAAATGTGAATAAAAAATAAAATATCACGTCATACCTGTGAGAATGCCTATTATTCAAAGGACTAGAATCAACAATATTGGAGAGGAGGTACAGAAAAAAATATACACCTTATACAATGTTAAAGGAAGTATAAATTGGTGGAGCCATTATGGTAAGTTATATGGAGATTCCTGAAAAAAAAAAAAAAAAAGAAAATGAATATTTCACCTCTCTCATTATCCCACTTCTAGGTTTTTTACCCGAACAACACAAGAACATTAATTCAAAGAGATTAATTCATAGAGAACCTGAATATTTATTCCAGCATTATTTGCAATAGCCAAAAAAAAAAACCCAGAAAGAATCTAAGTGCTCAATAGATGAATGTATAAATAAGATATAATATGTAGAAACAATGGATGGTATTTCACTATAAAAATGAAACCCTGCCATTTGCCTCAATATCAGTGAACCTACAAGGATTTATATATCCGTAGTGAGGTAAGCCAGAAGAGAATGATTTCACTAATGTGGTATATAGAAAAACAAACAAACAAATAAACCTAATCTAACAAATGTAGACTTCTAGAGGACAGAATCAAATTAGTGTTATCAGAAGGGAAAACATGTTCCAGGGGCAGAAATACAGTAAAAATAAATCACATCAATTATATGATGAAAGATAGAATTAGACTATTGGAGATAACCTGAATTAATCTGTTACATATAGTTGCTGATTAACAGTGATGTTCATATTAAATCTATATCATGTTATGATGCAATGTGTCATCAATAAAATTAAAAGCACTTAAAATAAAAAAAAATAAATGACATAAGATGAATTATATAACTGAATTTGAAATGTAAGAAGGCAATAAAATAAGATAAAGTCTCTGACACATTTTTTAGCACAATATACAGTTAAGCAAAATTTTAAAAATTTAGTTTGCAAGACTCCATCAAAGCTAAACTTCTGCTCTTTAAAATCTTTCTTTGAAAATAAAAAGACAAATCATGAACAAGAGCACATTTTAAGCATGTGTCTCACGGAGGGACTAACTGAGGAATATTTTTTAACAGATAAATGAAGGCAAGTAGGCAGACAGGCAGGAAGAGTAAGGAAAAAGAAGTGCTTTATTTTATTTTATTTTATTTTATTTTAGCTGTTCATCTTCCATGTTCTTCTTGGCCCCAGGTTAGAAATCCAGTCCTTGGGATGTAAATGAAATGTGCTTGCCTGGAGGCAGAGGGCTTGCCAGCTAGATCACTAGGACACTCTTAAATGTGGACTCTAAAGAGTGCTTATCATTAAATAGATGATGACAAATTTCATTTTTGAAATGAATATTTTAAAATGTGGCAAAAAATGTTTAGACAGACACTTTACCAAAGAAGAAAACTAGAGGTGAAATAAATACATAAAAAGGATGTTGAAAACACTTTGCTATTAGGTAAATAAAACTTTATAAAGAGATACAATTCCATATTCAGTAGAATGTCTAAAATTCATAAGAAAAAAGACAACAGAGACAAAAAATATCTAACAAAATGTGAACCAGTTAAAATTTCATATATTAATGGTAAGAGTGCATATGTCACACTCAGGTAAAGGAACAATTATAGGGAAAACAAATAAACAAGTTTTCCATGGGTTGCGAGTGAGAAGATATTCATTGCAATAGTACATAAAGGAGCTTTCTGTAGTTATGGGAAGATTTTAAACACCAGTTAAGGTGATCACCTGACTCTAAAGATTTATAGAAGTTCATTAAATTGTACACTTGTTAAAGGATAAAGTCGTAAAATGAAAACCAGATGGAATTTTTTTTTTTGACGAAAGACTTAAATTTTGTCTCCAACTAATCAGTTTCCAGCAGGCCTGAATGTGCAATTATTTTTAATAGAAGAGTCATCACAGTCTAAAACAGGGTTCCATGAAAGAAGAAATGAATATCATGAGAAGGGAAAATCTGTAAGTATATATGAATAAATAGATTATTTAAAACAAAAAATATAATTTAGTAATAATATTACTTGAAGCTCTTAAAGAATTTATATGCATAAGTGCAATTTATGAAAAGTCAGCATTCATTTTTATGGCTATTAGAAAAGAAATATTCAACATAAATATAACATAAAATTGACATCATCTAATACTGGTAGTGGGATAATGAATTAATAAGGTATTTTATAAACTCAATCATATTATATACCAAAGCCTTTAAAATGTTGAAATTTTGAATTGGCATGTGAGTATTTTCAGGTATGTATTTAAAATGTGTAAAAGATAAAACATAGCTTTATTATAATAGCAAAAATTTAGAGTGCTCTTTTAACATCTATAAAGTACATCTATATATTTGTGTGCCTACTTGAAAATATTTCTTTGTAAATTTAGAATTAGCCACTATTTGTGCAATTGCCTTAAAATAACAGAGATCTTAAAAAAAATTTGAAGAATGAAGACATGAATAATTAAATACTGATGAAGACTAAATATCAGACAGAGGTCAATGAAATCTTCTATAGAAAGATTAATTTTCAAATTAAAGCAAATACAATATTTGTTTATATGAATGACTCCTCAGATAAATGGGCTTAGGATTTAACCGGAATCAGCACTCAAGTGTCTCACAACTTACTTTCTCACATAAAATAATTTTAGCTATTTAAAATGCAAGGTAATTTATTATTGGTAATAATTAAGATTATGAAAACACTCTGAGATAAAACTAGTTGAACCCTGTGGATTCTGGATAATGATCTAGGGAAATGAAACTGAAAGGAATGAGTTCAAGAGTGGTTTTTGATGCACACTTACATATTACATATTGGTAAATGAAAAAGATGTCTGAAAATTGCATCCAGACTCAATTGATTTGTTTCGTTCCTTCTGGTCCTTTTCCAGTAAAACATTAAATTGCATATCAATATCTCTGCTGGGAAGAAGCATCATTTATTTTCTATTTTCTGATATCACAGTGTGTGTATGGGAAAACTTTATGTCATGCAAAAATATGAAGTTGGCCTTATGGTTCATTCAAATTATACTTTTGGCTATTAAGGTATTTATTGGTTAGAATTCACTCTAGCTTCTACTCATAAAGTGATAATCTCTAACTTTTTTAAGTTTATTAGTCACTCTTACAAAACACTTGAATTAGTTGATTTTTTAGAATTATTTTGCTTAATGGAACAAATGATGTCATGGCAGCAATTGTTTCTTAGATAATATAAGACAAAGTCCTTTTGTTCAAGAAAATGTCAGTAAAGTCAAGAACTGACAAGGATGGAGAAGTGAAACTAGATAGTTACTAAAATAAAGTTTAAAAAATTTTTTTGAGAATATAGAATGAAATCTTTTCAATCTTCCTGAGATAGGTAATCAGAACATGTAAAAAATTTACAGAGGGATTATTCATTCATTTTAAGACTTCATTTTAAGAAGTGATTTCTTGGGTAGAGGGAATGGGGGACCAGAATATAGAATTAGCTAGATTTCATATTTTAGATCAAGACCTTTCGGAGCAGCAAAGGTCAGCCCACCTCCTGAGTGCTGGAGGCCAAAATTTAGCCCCTTCGCCTTCTAATAAGATTCATGTATCACCTTCATCAACCTAATGCTTTCCCCAATACAACAAGGAGCTGGGACCACTCAGAATTACCTTGTGACTCTTATTCTATTGCAAATTACAGATAACAGAAATGTGATCTGCCCAAAAGCCCCCTACTCAACCTGCAGGGCAGACTTTTCTCCCAGGGGCGCTCTACTCTCATTTTCTCTTTCTTTCTCCTCCATTTTCTCTAACAAACTTATAAAGCTTCATTTTAACATTCAAGAATTATTTCTTGAACCCTTCAACAATGAATCCAAGCCATCCCTCATCAGACATAGAAAACAAAAACATTCATTTCAAAAAACATAATATGCCCAGGAATCTATCTGCACATCAGTAAATAACTGGTAATATATTATTATTATTTTTAATGACAGGTGCAGGCAGAAATGAAGACAAACATATGCAGACAGGCCAGAAGAGAAAGGAGGAAGAAGCACTTTATTTTATTCAGTTGTTCATTTTGGTTATTCACCCCAACCACAGTACACGAACCCAGGTCCTTGAGATTAATGTTGACTGCATTGTTGGTCGAAGGCAGATAACCAAACTGCTAATCCACCAGGGTAAACCTGTTAGTATACTATTAACATTTGTTTTTGAAATTTATGGGATTATAAGATTCATGGTACAATAAATATAATAGTTCATCTACTTGTATATTTAGACCATTTAAACATGTGAGGGATCAAAGGAAAGTTTCTCCCATTTCTTTGAGGTTCTTCACAGTCTAGACAAACACACATATTAAGATTAAGCTCAATTAGTATAAAGAAGAGCACAGATTTAATAATAATGTATGTATGGAGAAATTAGAGACACAAACTCTGAGGTTACTGACACACACACACACAAACACATACACACACACTTCTATCTTGAGCTGAGGCACAGAAATCTAAGGGAGAAAGGAGAGTCTCCATGTGGCAAGAAAGAATGACTCATCTTAACTCTTACTTTAAAAGTATAGATGCATAACTCCCCATTGTACATTCTTCTACAGAACAGGGACAAAAGAACACTCTAGATTAGAAGGGTGGATGCCCACTGAGTATCAAATGGCTTCTTTGATTAAAGGAAGACCTAAAGATTTCGAAAAATAGGAGCTTCATCTTTGTTTCTGGCGCTGTCCTCTATCCTTCTTCCTATCAGAGTAGGGTATTTAAAGAACAATTCTGAGAAACTTGAATAACTTAGAAATGTGGGGTGTCATGCTTTACTTCCATCAGTGTCATGCACTGGGTGTAGTCATAGAAATATGTGAAAAGGATAGACACAGAGGTTACATTTAAAGTAGCAAAGTTTGGAAAAATAAGTACAGGAGATATATTAACTGAATAATTATGAAAATGTGGTATGAGAACATAAAGATCTGAGGAAGAAATCTAACTTTTTATTTTGTAGCAACTCAAAGGCCAGAAAAGCTTTCTGGTTGTAATGAGGTCTCTTCTGAATTCTAGATACTATGATATTCTATTGTGTATTCATTGTGCATGCAGAGTTGTTTAGAGATTATTTTATACACATGATGAGACAGAATTAAATCAGAATTTTAGAAAATATTTTTAAATGTTGACAAAAGAAGGAAAAAACATTATACTAAAGGCAGAAACACCACTTACACGGCATGTGCTACATGAGAGACAAGTTATGGAGGTCAAATCAAAGTCATGTGCAGTAGAATTAAAGAGAAGTAATTGATTTGAGAAACTGTTAAGAAGCAGAATTAATGTAGCATAAATATCAAGGTAGCATAGGTTTTATTTTGTATGTGTTTTGCTTTATTTTAAAATGATAGCAGTCAATACTATCCAGGGGAGAAATGGACACCGTTGAAGATTATATAGATGGTTACATCTTCTTTTTGAGAAATAAGTTGGTAATAAGTATGAAGATTATTTGAATTATTCATGCTCATTCATAATTATTACATTCATCAAAAATAACTGTATATAGAAGCATCTCACACAAATCCATTCATTACAATATAAACAATTACATTACAATTATAAACAACAGCAAAATAAATTGAAACTGCCTGAATGTTCAAATCAAGGGAAAGAGTTAAAAATTATGAGACTTAAAATATACACATTAAAAATATAGATCAAATGCAAAATTAGGCAACTTATAAAATTACACCTATTATAAAATATGCATGAGGAAATATATACAAGATTCATGAAAATTTAAATTTCATGTAGTGGGATCTTCATATATTTCCTTTATGTTTCACTTTAAAAATAGCTAATTGTGAATATTTATTATTTTTAGTCAAAGACAGTTAAATTTACTTTATTATTCTTAGAATATTGTAATTCATTGTATCTGGAGGTGAGAAATAAAATTTAAACTGATAAAAATTTATACCAGAATTTTGATTTTCTGGCTTGGATTGTTGGAGGAAAATTTCTGTAATTTCATTATTGACTCAAGAGACTATGGAAAATTTAAACAAAAATTTAAACTCAAATATTAAAAAGTGGCCGGGGTAAGTAAATATTTGAGGAACATTATGCTATTAAATATAAAATATAATATTATGTATTTATATATACATGCATACATGCACATATATGTCATATATCACATATAAGTCAAAACCATGCCCTCCCAAGGACAGATTTCTACATAGTATAAGCATTAATAAGCAAATGGAGAAAATAATAAAACGATCAAATCATAGATAGGAAAACAATGCATTTGCTTATTTATTCAGATATAAAGGTATTATTTTCCCATTTAACACATATTTGTTAAATAATTATGCATCTACAACAGTTCGAATGTTTGCATTAACAGTAATATAAGATTTCTGCTTCAAGAAACTTCACTAAATTGGTGTGAGAAGAAACATAAAGAGATCTTACATTCAGATAAGATGCTCTAGTCACCAGAGAGAAGAATGAAGGAAATCAATAGAGAAAAATAATTTAAAAAATAAAGATACCAATTAAAAAGTGCAAGATGGGTGAAAATTTATTATTTTCAGTACCAGGATATGTCTAATGGTTTGCTAGAACACCAACTCATTGAGGTATATATTGTCTTTCACCTAAATATACACAGAAGTGTGATGAGTATGAAAGAGTAAAGGAGAGATGAAAAACTGATGAGAAGCAAACATCAAGACAGTGAAGAAAGGTTGAAAATAAATGAGAGGAGCAAAGTCCAATAAAAGAAAATATGAAATGTTGAGAGGGTATTAATAACCTTAACCTGAAAGACAGATAATGGAGACATAAAATTTTAAGTTTCTCTGAGGGCAGAATTGAAGGAACTCATGATTTTGTTTCTTTGAGAAAAGTAGCATGAAAGACAGAGATACTAAAAAGAAGGATGAACGTAGAAAAGCAAGTTCAAGAGTTTAGCATAAAAGTTGCTACTTCTAAGAGGTAATATATAAGAAATGTTTCTAGAAATATTCTTGACTGAACTATGTATCAAGAGATGCAAATTAATGCAATTATGATTTTGTCCAGTTATACTTGACATGCCATTTTTCAGAATGGAATAAACATATTGTGGGATCAATATGGTAGACATTTTAAGGATAGAGAAGCCAAATTTACCTATTAAAATCATAAACTGAAGCATAAATTTATTTTAATCTAGTAATTTAAGGCGGTCTTTATAAAGACAAATATTTTACTGGAAGTATTAAGATATAAGCACACAATTTTCTATTTTCAGCTTTGATGGTATAAAGAAAAATGTACTTCCCAAGAAACACTAAAAATATATAGCCAATACATAAATAAAAGTAAAGTAAGTTATTCTGATTGAAGGTTTGGAGTAATGCTATGACATATAGAATCCATGGGTCTTAATCCTCAAAAAGAAAGAAATGAACAGAGAGAAAAAACAATGTTCTATAGCCAATATCTGATTCATGGTGAAAGGCTAAAAAATCCAAGGAGAATGATGATACTAAAAGTCAGAAAAACCCGCAGATTATCTAATCAATAAAGTCAAGTGATGACAAAAGAAATTCAGGACAGAGTTAGCAAGAAAGTCAAGGAAACTATGAGCCAAACTCCCAGTAAAAAAATGAAAAGAAAGGATGTAGTTCTGATAAACTTTAGGTTTTCACCCTGAGGATATGAATTATTGAACTTCATAAATTCGGAAAAAAAAGATAAAAATAAAGAAATTAAAGATCATTTTGGATGTTTCTGTCATGTCGATAAAAGGACAAAAATTAGAATTCATGAGTCCCTGAGGAAGAGCCTTAATAAATAACATTAATAACTCATTTGAAACAATATGACTTCCTAATGGGAGGTAGATTAAACCTTAAAAATTATAATTAAGATACAGCATACACATTATATGACAATGAATAAATTATATTGTGATTAAAGATATGCATTATGAAGGTTATAATCTGCTAAATCACACACATGCACACACACAGAGTTATATCTAATAAATCATAAAACAAAAAGGAATGGATAACAAAAATACTCAATTGTTCTCTTCTCAAAAAGAATAAAATGAGAAAAAGTGATATCGAACACATGGGTTGTATAGAAAAATAAAGATGATAGATATGACAAATTATGTCATAAATTTATTAGAGGAAAATGGCCCATACACAATAATTGTGAGGCAAAAATTGTCAAATTAGTTGAAAAAGAAAAGTACAGAGTGTTGACAATCATGTAGACCACCGTATCTACATAAAATGTCAATAGTCATGCAGCATTGTCCAATCCCTTTAGATATGTCTGGAAGTTTAAAACACTCCCTGTATTTTTCCATAAGAAATAAAAGCATATGTTTATACAAAGATGTGAAAATGCATGTTTATAACAACTTTATTTGCAAAATCCAAACCTCAAAATGACTCCGACGTTCATCAACAGGCAAATGGATAAAAAAAATTCATAACATATAAATACAATAATATCCAATGTGGTAATTCTAAATGACATTCAGAAGTTGAGAATATTCTACTATTACATGTAACAACATGGGTGAATCTCAAAGAAAATAAGCTAAATGAAAGAAATCAGAGAAAAAGTATGCTTGATTTCATTTATATGAAAATCTAGAACATGTAAATTAATCCATGCAATAGAATTCACACAATGTTTGATTGAATTCATAATGAGGGCAATTAGTAAAAAAAGAATATAAAGGAAGTTTTGTGGGTGATAAATATATTCTGTAGGAAAATTACTTTAACTATATATATATATATATATATTACCTTAACTATATACATCTCTAAAATACACATAGCCTAACTTTTCACAACAGAATTCATCTATTTATAAATATATCTATCATGTATCATAAACATTAGACTGATAGATAATTTTACTCTTTTGTCAACACAAATGAACTAATGTCAAATAGTCTGCATACTCATTTTATAAATTGAATCTAAATTTCCTTGCTTTCTATGCACTAATAAACACAAGCTGGAGAAAAAAAAACCTACATTTTTCAACCTAACTTCTGAAATAAGGAAAAAAACTTTGAAAATATAAAGATGCAAATGACAGGAAAATTATTTTGATAGCGTCTTATATTCTCATAATATTTCATTGAAATACTAAGGGTAAAAAGTAAATACTTAATTTTACATTGAAATAATTTGTATCTGAATAAAATTCTAATATATTTAAGATGTTTCCCAAGCACTTTTAAATCAACAAAAGTATATTAACATAATATTAACATAACTTTATTTTATTGTGTTTGTTGAAATAGTTGTTTTTAGTTTAGTTTTTTTTTTTTTTAATTTACTGGAAATTGCCATATTCCACTTGAGTTGTTTTAAAGGAAAATGTGTTTTCCTCAGTTTATTCATACACCAGAGAAGTTTCTTATGTATATGTTTAGGAAACAATTGAGAATTCTTGCTGTTCATTTCAGGATTTCTTTCAAGTAAATTTTTAATATCCCATAAAGGAGGTAAGTAGATAAAGGACAGCTTAGCTTTTCTGCTTTTTAGAGATCTGACTGGCTTCAGCATGAAAAGGAGAAAAGGTAGCATCGACTAATTGAATGATTTAGGTTTTTCTGGAAGATAAATTCTGTTGGTATTTTCATTTTGATTGTGTCTCTGTAGGCTTCATCTGACTTAAAACCTTTTTTTTTTTTTCAAATTTAATGGCAAAGTGTGTTCCATAGTATTTCATTTTTAAAAAGTAGAACAAATCATTCAGAAAAAGACAAGCATCATATGATTTCACTCATATGTGACATAGAGAAAACAAAAATGTGAATAAACTAAATTAAATAAAAATAAACTTTCAGTCTATAAGAGCAAACTAGTCATTACCAGAAGGAAAGTGGGAAGAGGATGAGAAAATTGGATACAAAGGCACAATTAAATGTTGAAGGATACAATTGGACTTACTAGTGATCTTATTATAGTACATAGAGTTATTGACATATATATACATATAATTTAATAACAATGCTACACGAACAAAAAGTTATAAAAAAGCAATAAAAATAGTAACCCAAATTATGTTTTTTAATTATTGATATTTATTAAATCTTTCTTTCACAATGCTACATTCATTTATGAATATTGACACTGTATTTCAATCTTTATCTCATACCAAACCCTGCACTACAGTTCCAGAGTCCTTTACCACCACTTTTTCCCCTCTTTCCATCCTTCTCCCCTTCCACTCCTGTGAGAGTATGTTTTAAGAAAATAAGTTTTAATACAAATATTGATGATTATGAATTAGACAGCAAAAAAGGATGAAAAATACAATTTTCTTTTTTTTATTTTACTGTGGCACGATAAAAATCATAAGCATATAAAATGCATTAATTGTTTTAGGTAAGTACACATATCTTTAAATCTATCAGCAAGGAAATAATACTATCATGAATATGTTGAGTGATTAGGTATATTGCCTTCATAAATATTAATCTCACACACAGATTTTATCTGTCATTTAAAAATATCTAGGCTATGGATTAAAATCATTTTGAACCTCCTCAGAAGTTTAATATCTACTAATCTTTCAAAGTCAATGTGTTAAAATACAAAACAAATAGAAAGTAGGCTTGAAAAGTCCCTGGACAGACAAAACCAATTTAATCATAAATGTGTTTAATTTAACTTATTTTGTAAGGGCAAATTGACCTGGATCATTTCTTGCTTATGCATCTGAAAATTATAAGCCAAATTTTAAATATTTCCAGAGGTTGATAGGAAGTAACCACTGACGAATTCTTACCATTAAAGAAAATTCTAATATTGTAACCAATCACTGTGAAGAATAAAAAAGTCAGCCTTCTCACTGTAAAAGTTGCTTTGTAATAATATAACCCTGAATCTCATTCCATTTTTGGTGTGTGGACAATAAACTTACTTTTTCATTGATTCACTGGTTTTGCTCTGCTACTGAGAATTTTTGACATTTCATGCCATCCATGGGGGTATCTAAAGATCCTCAATGTCTCTGAGTCAGTGAGCAAACAGGCATGGGACTCACAGAGCCCACTAAGCTCATCACTTTCTTACCAACCCTGGAGCCTGACAGTAAGTCACACTTGGGACACACATCTATTGCATTGTGATCTCTGACTTAATTGTGCATATCTGTATTTTAGTCGGTGAACCTTCTTGGTAAATTAGTCTATTCTGCTCAAAAGAGGGGAAAATATATATTTCCCTGTATTTCAGAAAATCTCTTAAAAAGAGATCTCAAACTTCTTTGTTGACAATGTAAGTCATTCTTCAACTGGCATACAAAAACTTATTAAAGGCAAATGACTCCAAAATATATCTGAAAGATCATTGCAGTATGCAAATAAAATAAAATATTTAATTAAAAACAATCAACAACTTAGGTCTTTGAACTGTTAACTTAGCTCACCTACAGAACAAAGTATGTTTCAACTGTTCTTTTATACACAAGTGAGTTTTGCTTTACAGTACCCATTTCATGACTGAAATAAGAATATTTAATACATGGTCCTTTATCAAAACAAATTTTTGAAGAATATATTTCTCTATCATTTTCACTTGGTAAGTATGTGAACACTAGAAATCTGAGCCTAAAACTAAGTGTAAGATATCTGTACATCTATATTAAGCATTATTGGTAGCTGTTTCATTGATTTATCAACATAGAATGCTTGTATTTTTCACTGCTACCCAATATATTCTACTGAGAAATAAAGCACTTGCTTTTAAAAGTAGTGAGATTAGGAATGATAACTTTCATCAATTATATTTTCTTTTATTAAAATGTAGTAGTTTGCATTTCATAAAATATGAAGTTGCATATTTAATTTCACATTCCTCTGTCTAGATCAAGATAAAGTTTGCTCTTCAATGATTGGTATTCAAGATAAATATGATCATCTTTGTCACTTCTTACACTTTATTTCTCTTAGCTCTTCCTCCTCTGACACAATTTCTGAGATTCTAACCAATTCTAACAAGTCTTTACCCACCATAACCACACCACCTAAGAGGGTATGGGGGAATCGTGTAGCCGAATCTTTACTTTAGCCAGATACACAGTTATGTGGCTGGAGTTTCATGCCCTGGACTCTAATTTACAGAGCAGATGTTCTACACTAACTTTACAAGTTGAAACTAATGGGTTTCCAGTCACTCTAATTCCCAATTTGCTTCTGAAACAGAACTTTCCAGAACAGAAGGGAAAATCTTTAAGGACCATGAATCACACCCCAGAGACTACTCACAGTGGTTGCATTACTCTGGAAATATGTGGTTCTATCTTCATTTTCCAGTCAGTAGTAATACATGGATTATGCCATAATAAAGATAACCAGGAAAACAAAGAGATTTACAGATCTGTCTCAGGTGAATGACCTTATTTGTAATAACCAGAGAACTCCATGTTTAAGGGTATTGTTTAAAACACTGGAAATCTTAGAAGATAACAATTAAAAGCAACCAAAAGTTTAATAGAGAGATTCAGGGAAAGCGATGTCAAGAATTTTGTGGCCACAGGCAGGGGTTTAGAAAGTCTGAGCATGTGTATTAGGCTGTGACCATTTAGAAGCAATCAAAGCAAAGCATGGGCAGGATGGAAAAGATTCACCAATCAGCATTCAGGCAAATCAACACAAAGCAGAATCTTACTAGCACAAGGGATTTAAATAGACCCTCTGATCAAACACTGAAAAGTCAGATAATCTGACCAAGCAGCAACTACTAGAAAACCAGACTCTAAAATTAAATTTCACTTATTCTCACCATTCTGAAAGATTGTGTATGCTCATTGTTTCACCAGGTGAGGGTAACATTTAAATTTCTAGTACTAGGCTAATTGTGAAATAAAACAATTAAACTCTCTAGTCTATGAAAGCCACCCCCAAACTACATATATATCTAAATATAAGCAAAAGCAAAAAAAAAAAAAAAAAAAAAAGGTTGAGTGTAAGAGGTTAAAGTATCTTTTTTGATCAGTAAGTAGTTTATGATAATCCAGCAGCAACACTTAGGTAGCTATCTCAAAGATAAAATAAAAAAGAGAAAAACATGAGACACAACAGATGCTACAAACTGCATGAAAAACACTCTCTGCCAAATAAATTTAGCCAGATCACCTAAACAAGCAAAAGAAAATGCAAAGAATGACAAAAGCAAGTAGCCCTGGGCAGTTGGGAGGGGTCATTATCTAGACTTGATCTGTTATATTATTCAAATTATTTAAAACCAAAAACTGAGAGATATCAAAGCAAACAAACAAATAATAAAAAATAAAACAAAATAGAAATCTGTGATCCACATACAAGAACAATAGAAAAAGCAATAGAGTTTGCTTTGAAGGAGTCAAGAGTGGTTTAGGATACAAGCATTTTAAAGTAGATATTATAAATATGTTCCAGTCAATGGAATCATTAATGCACGTAAAAGAAGTTATGAAATACTTTCATATCAGTTAAAGAGCATTACTAAATACACTGCAATAAAAAAGAATCAACAGAACTTCTACAGTGAAAAAGTATAACAGTGAGTGACATTAAAAATTTGCCAGTGTATTAATTTTAGATTTTTGCTGGCCAAAGAAGAATTAGTAAACTTGAAGATAGCTCTGTAGAGATTTTACAACCCAAAAAAAGAATGAAGAACAGAAGCTTAGACAACACCGGAACGTCATTAATTCTACCAAGATATGAGTAATAGGAATATTATAAGGAGAAATGAAAGACAAATTGATAGATGTAAAGAAATAATGGCAATAACTGAAAGCTTTCCCAAATTTGAAGAAAATCTTTAATATATGTAAATAGAAAATTAAGTTTCAAGAAGAATAGAAGATTCAAATTAGATGTATATCAGTCAGAATGTCTAAAGTTAAAGAGAAATTCTTTATAACAATGAATGAAAAAAATTCATCATTGATTAAGTAACCTGAATAAGAATTTTTGTCCATAAAATGGATGATAAAATGCAGCAGTATGATTCATATGAGTATATCCATTAAAGCTATTTTAAAAAAAAGAAACTAAAATAAAGGTAAGCTTTAGTAAACATTATTTGAATGAATTTTTTGCTACATACAGGTTTACAAAAGTATAGAATTCTATAGACTAAAAACAAAACATAAATAAAACAGAGATCATTGATAATCACAGAGCTATTTACAAAACCTAGTATATTGCATGTGTCTTCTTTCTCCTAAATTATTTAAAAAAGAAAATGCCATAAAACTGTAAGTACACCATCGTATTTTCCAACAGATAAGCAGTGTAACATATTTGGCAATAAAATCAAATGAGGGAGGGTAAGGACAAAATTGTATAGAAGTAAGAATATGACAATAGATTGTAATTCAGATTTATGGAAAATATGACTATAATCAAAAAGGATAAACAAAGATCAAAATAAGAAGCTCTATATAGATAGAAAAAGATAAAGATTTGCTCTTATTTCCTTTTGCATATTCTTTAAAGGAAATGAAAATATTATATAAAGTAATTATAAGAAGATTTTTCTAGGTTGTAACATAGAATGTAACATAAAATGCATAAAAAGACGGGGTCACTCTGTGCATGTTGGATATGTCAAAGGACTCAGATTTGGCTCTTTCTCATAGAACAGGTTTTGAGTATCTTGACTCTAGGTGGAGTGCTGTTTTTAAGACAGAGGAAAATAGGCAATGGTGTGTCAGGGGCTCAGCAAATATATGATATTCAGTTTATGGATGTCATCAAGTAGCCAACATTTGGTCCTCTATTTGACATAAAATGGGCCTGAAGTGTACAATTTCTTATATCAGAAGTACATGGCCAATTTATGTGCAGCATTGGTGGTCCTGAGACTAGAAAGCATGAAAGGAGTTTGCTAAAATTTCTAAAGTGAAGAACAGGATGCCTAATTGTATGTAATTTGAACAGAACTTAGAATCTTTTGCTATTGGTGATTCCATGTAAATTAATTTGCTACTAAGAGTAAATGAATCTGATTCAAATTTATCATTGAAAACTAAGTTGAATCTAGAACTCTAAAAAGGACTAAAAGATATTGGGTTTGTAATAATATGATGGATGTTGAGAGAGTTGATGAGTAATAGTTCATAGTGTCAGGAATGAAGCATCTCAAAAAATGCAGGAATTCAACTGACATGATAGGGTTTTATACTAAGTGTGTTAATGGTTAATTTATTTGTACTGAGCTTTGTATTTGTATATTCTGATTAGTGTTCAAGTGATTCTCTTCTGAAAAGGATATCAATTTTTCATCACACCTATTCTCCAAGACAAGTTGGATATTCTTATAACCTAACTTGCAAATTTATGTAAAACCACTGAGGTTCAACACACATTCCTGGGCAGAAGTATCCAGTCACTTTGGAGGTTCAACACACATTCCTGGGCAGAAGTATCCAGTCACTTTGGAGGTGAAGTCAAAGTTTAATATATTCATTACTTATTTGTGCTGTAACAAATTAATTCTTAATTTCATGTGTAACCTTAATTTTCTGTAATCTGTAATAAAACAACATATTGACATGTTCTCTGTATTATAACACATATTTTCTAGTATTTAATAATCCTGTATTTTATAATATCCAGATATTGACTTTAATTTTGTCAAAGATTTATTTACTTTGTTAGTAATATAAAACAGTTTTGTATACCATTATTGATTTATTTTATATGTGTGAGAGCTCTAGAGTATGCATTTTTTCCTCTTGTGTTTTATGATTTTTCAATTGTGAGTTCATTATTTTGAAGCACACTTCTAGTTGTCCCTGTAAGATGATAGATTAAAAACAAAATATTATCCAATTCTTTCCATATTCTTTATTGCCTCTCTGTGCTAATTCCTTCATTTTTCTAGCCAACACCTTGCTGAAAATGAAGTCTTTCAAGTGTGTTAAATATAGATCTCAATTCTAAACTCCTACTTCTCATGTTCAATGTGTCAATTTCAGTCCCATATGAGGCAGTAAAATTTAAGCTCCTAGATTCCCCAAATTAACAATCTGTACCAAAAAGCATTTAGGCTATTTGGCATTATATTTTTCACTTGATTTTAATCCCTGAAAATTTCCCTAGTTTCTTTGAAAATTATCTAATATTTTAATGAGATTTTCCAAAGCATTTCAGGATGTTTGTAGTAAGAGCTTTTCAGATATTCTAAACTCTCATAAATTTATGATTTATTTGGTATTTAAAGAGTTTTCAAAATAGAGAAAACAAAAATACTAAGAGGTGACAGTGATCTATCACTTGCTATATATACATTATATACTTTGCTGTACTGTATATTCTTTAATCCCTACTGGTCTGTAAAATACATAATTATTACTCTAACTTTTTCAGATATGAAAACAGTTGCTATTGACATTAATTGGAAATCATCTTTTGGTTGGCCTGAGTCTACCCATTCAATCTTTCATGCATATATTCATCCGTTCTAAAAAAATATGTGCACAGTCTAGTGGGAGAGATGCTATAGAACAAAAATGATTGAAACATAATTATGCAATTGTAGATGTAATGATAACAATGAAAATAGATGGTAATTTGCAAAGAGAGCTTATGGCCATGTAGGTCATCAAGATACACTTCCCCAAATAATTAATACTCAAAGAAAGAAATAAAATTTATTTCAGTATAGACTACATTAAGCAAGTATGGGGTAGGTATATGAGTGTGTGTGTGTGTGTGTTTGTGTGTGTGTGTGTGTGTGTGCATGCTTGATTGTGAGAGACAGAGGGAGAGAGATGAGGATGTTGACAATCAAGTAAAGATATTTTTAGACTATCATATGGAAGCCACTAGTGAATTCACAAAACTATTGAGGATTAAAATGGCTAGGCTAGTGTCAAAGTACAAGGACATTACAATTCATGCCAAAAACATTAAAAATATTGAATATGTTTATTGTAGTGAATGCAGAAGGATGATATATATGTCTTACATTTATATTGGCCCTGCTAACCCAGAACTTTCTGTTGTAAATGTCACATTAAATAGGCATTAATTGTTACATATTGCAGTCTTCAAAACTGAGGAGTTAGAATTCCATATAGCCTTAAGAATTACAGACTGGGTAAGTAAGTCAGGTGTGAGAAAGACATTACACCTTGAAGGAATTGATGCTTTCCATTGAAGTAATATCAAAACAACAGGTATTAAAATCAGTGGCAATATTTTCACCATTTTTATTGATAGTTCATCTAGCATACATGAATAAACTAGCTTAAATACCAATTGAAAACTAATGAAATAATTTCTGTATTTTTATAAGTATTTTCAAAAAGCATTCTCATATTTGTTAACATTTACACATATTAGATTTTTTCTAGGGTAGAAACAGAAATTAAATTTAAATTCACAGAATGCATTTATTTTAATTCTCTACTATAATTCTCTCCAAAACAATTTTAGTAGTGTATAATCTTCAAGGCTATCTAATTTTCACTTATTTAGGACATTTTCTTAGGTAGTCAGTGAAGAAACATCAAAAGTGTTAGGTATATAGTCGCAATGAGAACAAAATAGACATACCTCTTACAGATACTGCTAATGCCAAATCAAGACTAGTGTGCTATTTCTGTTCCTTTATTTCTTTGTCACCATGATCCAAGATATTAGCAAAAACAATAGCTACTTCCTAGAAAAGGGAGAAACGCAATTCATCAAAATGGAAATGAAGTTCACACTGCTTTTCAAACACGGATTCAGACTTGAAGTAGTTTAAGCTAGAACAACAGTTGTTTCAGAATAACAGTTTTAAGAACAGTAATTACATAACATGTAGTTTCTGTAGCATTTGTTTTAATAAAATTACAAATAAGTGAACAAAACCTTACGATGTTGATGCTATTATTTTCTCAAAATTTATAATGAAAAGATTGATATATAGATTTCTAATATTTTCTTAAAGCCACAGAGATGCAAAGCATTGACACTTGAATTTGAGTCTATGCAAGTTGTATTGAGAATCCCGGATCTAAATTCACTGTGCCACTAACTTCTAAGACTGAAGAATTATTAACTACCAAAATGATATCTTTCTTTTTTTTATCAATATGACCAGATTTGCTAAGAGCGTAGTTTTCATTCAGGGACAAAGGAAGAATAAGTGTGAAGATTTATAGGTATTGAAAAGAAAAGGAGATATTCGCTTTATGGTGATAGCTTACTCAGTTTCACTTTATCAACGCAATGGTTAAGTACTTCTTTTGAACCCTATTTGATACTAAAGATGCCCTGGGATGAGTATTTTTAAAACACACCACACCAAAATATTTCCGGTTAGAAGTGTTGGCAGTTTGAAAAAGATTTGAGACATGCTAATAGGTACTGAACTACTAGTCGGATACTGATCACAGTGTATATAACTAAAAAAAGCAGTTTAGATTTTATGAAAGAAGTTGTATCAGTTTTATATCTGCATTAAAAAAAATATGAGTAAATTATGAAGGAGTCTCCTGGAGAATCAATTAGAGCATTTTCCATACCCCAGCTAGCTGCAGCAGATAATAACAATATTAATCAAGACTTATATTCTGATATGTAATGTTTTTCTTTCCCAGCTGAATTCCTGCAAGAACCAGAGGCAGTCTAGTTGGACGATAGGTAGAAGTCAAAGTATAATGTGTAAAATAAAACAAATCAAGTATGCCCTCTTCCTTTATAGAAAGCTTTTTAACTTGAAGAATGCCAAGTCAGCAGAGAGCAAATTATTTTATACATGAATGAAATGGAGATTTGTTCACAATATAAAGAAAATTATGTTATCTGAATGTAGCTGAACATGTATTAGGACCTTTCGATTTTTTTATCTAAGGGGTCATGGATGGCAGTAGATGGAGTTATTTTAATGACATTGGCAGAAAATAGTAATATATTTATTTGTACCCTATGAAGGTGTACTCTTTAAACTATAGTAGCAATATTCATATCTAGCTCTCTAGATAGATAGGAAAGAAAAAAAGAAGGAAAAAAAAGAGAAACAGAAGAAGGAAGGAAGAAAGGAAGGAAGGAAGGAAGAAGGAAGGAAGGAAGGAAGGAAGGAAAAAAGAAAACACAGGTGAACATATTTATTTTTGTAGAAAAATACGTAGAAAATTTTAAAACTGATTATCTCAATTAAAAAAATTGCTGACTATAGGTGTTCATAACAAGGACTATGAAGTAAAGCTCGACTAATTTCCATAGAAAATAGATAAAGATCAGTCCTGAATTTCAATGTAGTGAAAAGAATACCAATAATAAAATACAAAAAAGATGTTTCTTGAAATAATGGATTTATAATTTATTTAATAATTAAATACAAATTTAAATAATGATAAATATGTAAGAAAACAATTTTGAAATGTCTTTAAAGTATGAAAATACTCGTATCAAAATATGAAATAAAGACATGATTATGTGATTCGCACATTGCTTTTCTTTTTTAAAGATAGGATGCAGGCAGGAATGAAGGCGAGTAGGCAGGCAGTCAAGCAAAGAAAGAGCAGCTTTATTTTATTTTTTATATCTGTGTTCATAAAGGTTTTATCCCACCCTCCTAACCTGGGACTCTAACAAAGGGTATGCTGCTTACTCCTTGGGGAGAAGATTGTCCTAACCGGTGGTATACCTGCTTGTGCTGTGATTTATATATTACTTAATTAAAGTATTTCCTTAAAAAATATTAACAATGCAATCAGGGAAAACTGAATAAATTTAATATATATGATATTTCATTCAAAGAAAGTTGATGTTGCAGTCATTGCCTTAAACACTACACACACACACGCACACACACATACACACAATATATTTGCTAAAATCACTAGAATTAAGGGGAAAAACCATAAGCATTAACTTAAATAGACTATAAACAATGAAAAAGAACATTAATTATTACAATTTAACCTTTTCTAGGGCATTATGGAATTAAGAAAGTTTCAAATATTATCATATTTATTATTATAGCAACTCTATATAGCAGCCCTCACTCTAGAGCACACAGAAGACTAAAATTGTCACGTATGAATGTTGATTTAAAGAAATAAATATTAAAATTATCTATACAATTAAAAAAGCTGTTTTAGTATACACATATATGAAAATATGCAAGTTATGCTATTTATGCTATATACACATGCATATGCATGCACATATATATGTGACTATGTATATATTAACACATAATTTTTTATATATACAAGGAAGACTAGGAGAAAAATAGAAGCTTTCTTGTAAGCTTCAAATACTGTTTTTTTCTGTTTATTTTGTTTTGTTTTGTTTCTCTGTTAACTTGCATGAGTCAATTTTTTAAAGTTGAAATATTTAAAATTTTTAGTAATTAAAGTTCAGAGAAGTTATATATTGGTAAGAATAAGAATAAGAGAGAAAGTGGCTGAACAATGAAAAGAGAAATATAAATATCTTTTAGAATAATACAACAGGGGTTAAATTCTTTAGAAGGTATTTAATTGGTTTAATTTGGGTGTATTACCAGCAAAAGAACACACCTGGAATTTTTTTCTTGAATCTGTTCTAGAAAATATGTGAACAATCATCTGCACCATCTGCTCTGGACCATCTGTTGAGGGGAGGGAGTGGACACACTGGTGTTATGTTTGTTTAACAAAACACTATTTTTAAAACACTACAAAGCTAACAAGCACATGGAAGCAGAAATGCTCAGAGAAATGCTACCTTTAGCATGAAGAAAGGGAAAATTTTTCAAAGAATAATTTACAAAGCTATGACCTAATTGTTCAAATAGTAATTGGAAGGTAAAGTTTACATTGGTTGAAAATTGAGTCAATTTATTAACAGAGAATGTTCAGGAAACATCATTTTCTTCACAAGCCAGGTACATTTAAAGGATGCTATTATCAATTTAACTTATCTAAAGAATGTTATCAAAATATTAGCTTAGAGATATTATTTTTTGTTAGTTAAATCACAAAATTTTTAGTTTTATGAATACATTATTTTTGGTTTTTAATTGAGATTAATTATATTTATTTTTCTTACTTTCAAAACTACACCGAAACCTCACGGGTTTATCAAAATTTAACTCAAAATTATCACAGATTTAAATGTAAATGTAAAATCATGAAACTGTTAGAAACATGAGAGAAAACCTCTATCTAGATCCAGGAGGTTTTTTTTTAATTGACCCTCAAATAATCACCCATTTAGAAATCTACAAAGTGTACCCTGTCAAGTTGAAAACCTGTGCTTTATGAAAGCTCTTGTGAAGAGAATACAGTCTAAAAAGAGAGAAAATATTTGCATAGCACATTCTATAGAAACTAGACTCTAAAAAACTCATTCACAAGAGTAAAAAGTAAACAAACCAATTTGAAAATGCAAAAAAAAACAAAAACAAAACACATTATTGTAGAGGATGTAAAATACAAATAATTACATGAAATACTAGCATCATTAGATAGTAACAATTGAAAAATGACACCACAATAATATATCACTGTCATGAGAAACAGTGGAAACTTATGAGTAAATGTCAGACACACCATTATAAAGTCTGCTCATTGTGCATGATAATGGGTGGAAATGGCTGATATCACTTACTGAAGGACTATCAGAATAATCCCTGAAAAAGAAGAGTAGCAGCATCAATAGGTTAAGATGCAGAAAAACCTGTTTATCCAATTGTAAATCAGCTAGTCAGTTTAAAAAAAATTAACATGTAATTGTCTTCCATATAGATATTATGGTCCTGCAAATTTTTGCCACAGGAAGAATTATGTTTATGTGATAAACTGCACCTTAGCAGTGTTATTCATAAATTCCTTAATCTGGTAATATGCAAGATATTCTTCACGGTTGAACAATTAAATTGTGTTACATCAGTCCATACGTTGGAACTACTCAATAAAATGGAAGCAAAATTAATATAAAAATTTTAATGCATTTTAAGATTATGGGGAGTGAATGACCCAATCCTAAAATGTTGATTATTCTGATTTCATTTATATATAATTTTTTTTAAATGGCAAACACAGAAATGGAGAAAATATTTGTGTTTGCAGGAGTTAAAGAGTGAGAGAGCTTTTTCTGGATGGCCATGAAAGTACAAAATAAATGATCTTATGATGAGTCAGAATCTTCAATGTATTAATATTTGTCTCCCATTTATGATACTGTACTTTGACTTTCTGAGATGCTGTCTTTGGAGGGAACTGAATAGAGTACAAGAGCTCTCTTCTGCAATCATTTCACATTATTAACCATGAATGTAAAAGTACAGTGATCTTAAAATACAATTTTCCTTTAAAAAATGGAACACCGAGAATTATGGGAAACTATGTTTCATATATACAATGAAAAATAGTTTAGTATGTTTTTATTTTAAGAGAAGAGGAAAAATTATATATGAAAGTGGATACTGTTGGAGAATTTTACTAGGTGGTTCCATTGAATAAAATATAAGTAAGTTTAGCAAATACCATTTCTACAAATGAGTACATTCCAACACTATTCTACTTTACCACTTAGGAACTTGCAGGAAACTTTGCCTCCTATTAAAGGAGAAATGATAAAATGACTTTCATTTATAAAATAAATTGATATTAATAATTATTTCTTAAAAATGTGATGATTATCTACGTTTCTATTCCTAAATTTTAAAACACCTCAGATAATTTACATTGGACCGTAGAATTTAATAACCTAACAAGTATGGAGAATGAAAATTTTATTTGAAAAGGTTAATAAATCATGATATGTTTTTATATATAAAATGTCTAAGTATCGTTTGTTAGTCTGCTTTAAAATTTTCATGAGATTTGGCATTCTAACTAATTTTAACAATTTTATTCCTCATGAGTTATGAAGAGTAATTTCATTGAGTTTGGAGGTGATACTGATTTGGAAGATGGTATAAAATTGTTGATAAGAAAAAACTATAAAAAACCAAATTTAAGATATATAACTAAAATGAAATTAAATTTTATTTTCAAATAAGAATAAAAAAAGAAACTGTTAAAAGGCGAGATAGTGAATGAAAAAACAAAAGATTACTCATAGAGATAAATATGTTATAAATTTATAACATATATGAATAGATAAATGAAAATATAATTAAAATATAGATTTAAAATATTTTAATAAAATGCTAAGTGCCATTTCCATCTTCAAATGAGTAAATTGATTAGTTGTTAGAATAACATGTATATGAATGAATGTATACGAGTAAAAGGCTGTATTTTAACTAAAATTTGTATCCACTAAATTACAGAATTGTTATAATACTCAACTGAAAGAGTTAGGAATAGTAATCAAAATGTGTAATATTTAGAATCAAATCAAAATCATTAATTTTATTGTTTCGTTAAGGTTTGTTTGGGTGGGAAAGTTATACTCTTGGCGAACAAAGCTGACTTACCCACCGGTCTTTGAAAGGGAACCGGGAGAACACGGAATTTTAAGGGTTCAGTATATGTCTTGCTTGTGTGTCTCCTTGTCCTCTAACAGGTCATTAGCAACATCCCATTCTTCATCAACAGAAGCAGTAAATAAAAAAATAAAATAAATAAAAAAATAAAAGATTAAATAAATTTAAGTAATGGAAAAAATATGTAACACTTCAGGAAGTGAACTGAAAAATAGGGTGTAAAGGCAAAATGCTTTAAAAATGTCAACCGAAATAAAGAGATAAACCGACACAGGCTCAAATTACCAGAAATACAGTTATTCGGGAATGGAAGAAGAATTTCAATTAGGAATGGAATGCTGTAACAAGTTACCAGCAAGTCCTAGAAGTTTTGGAGTAGGCTGTGTAAAGGTCCAGCCAGGGTCTAAGCAGAAAGCCCACTGATATGAGGATCTGAGGATCGGGGGATTTTTAGTTGATTAGGAGTTAAGTCTCCATGTTTTGTAAATCAGTCATTTGCCAAAAATCAGTCATTCAGTCTGAAGTTCAGAGTCTTTTGAGGGAGCATGCATATTTTTCTCCATTTTATATCTATTATTTCCGTTTAAGATCAAAATCATTTAGGTTGAAGAAGGAAAAAGAGACAGGTAAAACCTATTGGACAGGACCATAATCAAGTTCTTTGGGGTGAGACCCACAATTGTCTTGACATTTGGAGACTGAGTGCCCGGATATGTGCTTTTTCTGATCAAGGCAGTAAAGAGACAGATTTATACAAGTTTCACTTGCTAATGTGGTATCCTCAGTGGGAGGAGCCCAATGGGGATCTAAGGATTTATTCCAACAGCAATTCTATAAGAAGGTAAGAAATTAATTTACTATGCTCTGTAAAATTAACTAGAATGAAGCTCAATAACTAAATTGAATTCGCACACCTCTTGAATGTTTTCTATATGATATCCAAATATTTGTTATCAATTTGTAACAAACTTAATGTGCATGATGGCACATTCGTATTTTGAAACATAATCACCAATGTGATTATATCTGTAGGTGAGTCAAAGTGGGACCTTCACGAATGGCATCAATGCTTTTATAAAAGAGACTCTAGAGTGTTCCCTAACCCCTTCTTCTCATCTGTAAGGGGGTAGAATATAATTTATCACCATTGCATAAAATTATGTAAACTATGCACAATTTTTAATAAAATAACACACATAAAGTCAGTTCTCATAAATTACCTTTTATGCTTTAACCCACAGATAATTTATAATTTTGTGAGAAAAACATTCAAAAGTAATTCAATTATAATAGTAGTTCACATAAAGATAGGCACAGATACAACTAGGCTGAGAGCAATGCTTATTTACTGATTTAGGTAATGTTGGCATATCTTCATCAATGAACTAATACTTAATACTTAACTAAGAAACTTGAATGATAATAAGTATTTAACCAAAGGAAAAAGTCAAAGAAGTTACATAACACAGAAATTAAAGAGATTAAAGTTTGTTGAACCACATAAACTAGAGAAAAAATGGTGCTAAATTGAGATGGAATTTTCTATTTAATATTGTAATTAAGTACAGATCTAGTGCAAAACCAATCTTTAACTTGATGTTGGTGAATGGAAAAAAAAAAACATGTATTTATAAATATTTAAAATATAACAAGTATGTATTTATGAAAAGAAAATATCAGTAGGATTAGCGAAAAGAAAATATCACTATGGTTAAATGTTACTTTATTCATGGAGAACATGTCAAGAAAAAAACAGGTGGCAATTCTGTTTTGTATAAAGGTCAATAGATTGAAGACTAGGAATCTACTATAGAAAAAATGCTTCTTGGCTTGGAAAATAGCTTTCTCACAATTTTAAATCCATTTAAATCTGTAGTTAACTCCCTATTGTTATGACATTTGATCTGTTCTTTGTTTCTAGCTCCTTGTTCAATAGGTTTACCAATAACATAAAATTAAGTATACTGGTAGGTTTGCTGGATGTATAGAATAGAGAATGCCCATGTTCACTGGATTAAAAAATAAAGTTATCAAGCAGGACTACTTGAAAACTATAAAGTAAAACTTAAGTAATAGATGCAAACATTTTGAATTTAAAAGAAATTAATCATTTAATGCTCATTAAACTTACTGTGGCAGTCATTTCACAATATATACAAAATTGAATCATTATTATTTTGTACAACTGAAACTAATATAATGCTATATGTCAATTATCTCAATAAGATCAAAAAGAATAAGATCATTATTTCAAAGAAATCACTATTTTAGATTCAGGAACTATCCTATTTTAAAGAGAATGGTAACAGATGTTTAAATAGGGAAAAATATTTTGTCACTGAATATATTTAAAGCATCTTAGGAGTCACAAAATTAAAATTTATTTATTAAATAAAGTTTCAGTATATACTTTTTTAAAAATATGAGCTGTGGAATCTTTATAGGGCATGCATTAAGTAAAAATTCAAATTCATTCAAGTATTAAATCCATGTCTTTTAAAAAGCACATTCACAGATCAATATTTCTTGGAACAAAGAATAAGCATTGCTAGAAATATAGAAAGTGATAGAAAGATTCTGGTAGGTGCAAGTTTGCACAAATTGACCTGGATCACAGTGAAAGTCCTATGGCTGATCTCTTCTATTAATGCTTAAAAATAATTACAATTTTGTATTTGTTTAACATCAATATTTCCATTTTTTTAAGCCATTCACTTATGTATTTATTCATCATGTGTATCAGGGATAAGTTGAGGCATTGTACTGCAATGGAGAATTAGATCTATAGAGATTGTTCTCTTTCTTCAGAGAATTTACATGCTACTTGGGCAATAAATACATGAAATGAACATTTTTTAATTTATTATGATAAATAACTTTATGAACTAGATAGAATAATACAGAATATATATATATATATAATATCCTTTTATGTAGGGTAGTCTAGTTAATTCACCTCAAGAAGACAATTGGAGTTGTTATTAAAAACTACTTAATATTAAATGCAGAATGAAAGAATAAATTTAGTAATGAAAATAAATGTAATGGACTCAGAAATTACCATGGTCACATCAAGATTTTTTTGTCTCATTGGAGATGGGTAAGCTGTTTATATGTATGGTTGGATTAAATAGTCTTTCAAACACAAAATAAAAAATTGTTTCATTTGGCACTCTTAATTTTTAATAGTGAGTCATCTTATTTTTAATACCTGCCTGTTTGCACAATAACCATAATACATAAAGAGCCTAGACATTTGCAGACTCTAGTATGAACTCAGGTCAAAAAATGGGGGACAGAAAGACTTGACATTATATGAAGCATCTTTTCTATTTTCAGTTGTATTTACGAGTTTTCACATTGCTTATATTTTAGCATTTTTTTTGGTTTAATAAAAATTGGAAGATATGGAACTGGCAGGTTTTTAACAGAACACTATTCAAATAAATATTGATTGATTTTTGAAATTTTTAAGCAGTAGATTTTTAAACTACGATATTCATTAAATCTTTTAGTCCCAATGATGCACTCATTTTTGAATATTTACATTACATCTGAATCTATATTTCACACCACATCTTCCACCAGATTTCCAGTGACTTTTACCCCCATCTTCTCTTCTCTTTGCATTTCTCCTTCCCCCATTCCCTGTCAGGTATCATCCTGTATCCTGCGAGTTTTTGCTGAAGTTTATCTATGTCTTTCTTTCATTATATTCCAGATCTGAGTGAAACGGCCCTATATTTATTTTTCTTTATGAATTATTTTACTTAGCATGATCACTCTGAATTCCATTCACATTGTTGCAAAGGGCACAATTTCATTTTCTTTCATAGCCACATAGAATCCCATTGAGTATATATACCACTTCTTTATCCCGTCTCTGATTTTGGGCATTTAGGTTGTTTCTATATCTTGGCTATGAACATGTGCTGCTTTGAACATCAGGGTACGAATTTTTATTTTTCTCATTAGAGATTTTTTTTTATCCTCTGGTTATATGCCTAATAGTGGAATTGTTGCACTGAAAGGAAGATCTGTATTTATTTATTTGAGGACTCTCCGTACAGTTTTTCAAAGAGGCTGTATCAACTTATGTTCCCATCAAGAGTATAAGAGGGTTCCTTTTTCTCTACACTCCCTCCAACTTCTGCTATTTCCTTTAGCAGGAAAAAGAGGAAAAAGAATTGAGGAAGAAATTCATTTCACAATAGCGCTAAGAAAAATCAAATACCTGGAAATAAATCTGGAAGGTGAATGGCCTCTATAATGAAAACTACAGGACATTTAACAAAAGAAATATAAGAAGACACAAAGAGACGCAAAAACATTCCATGTTCGTGGATTGGAATAATTGCATAGCAAAAATGGCCATTCTCTCCAAAGCAATATATAGGCTCAAAACAATTGCCATCAAAATTCCAGGATATTCCTTAAGGAAAAGGAGCAAACAACATTAAAGCTTTCATGGAATCACAGAAGGCCTTGGATAACCATAGCTGTCTTAAGAGAAAAAATATTCACGGGGGAATTAAACTTCCTGACTTCAAATTATATTCAGAGTGATCATCATCAAAACTGTTTGGTAATGGGAAAAAAAACAACAACAACAACAAAAATGGATACACTGATCAGTGCAATCATATTGAGAGCCCAGAAATAAAGTCACACAGATATGGGCAGTTAATCTATGACAAAGGTTTCAAAAGCATACAATGAAGCAAGGAAAGTCTATTTAACAAATGATGCTGAGAAAACTACAAAGACATCTGCAAAAAAATAAAATAAAAAGAATGAAATAATGAAACTAGGTTATTCATTATTGTTATACATGAAAGTTAACTCAAGATTAATCAAAGACCTGGACATAAGAATTGAATCCATTAAATACTTAGAGGACAATGTGGGGGAAAAAAAGAAACAAAAAACTCCATAACCCCAACCTCAAAGAGATCTTTGGGGATGGAACAACTATGGCAAAAAATACCAAAGTAAAACAACAATTGGGATTACATCAAACTGAAGAGTGTCTGCACAGCAAAAGAAACCACAACTAAAACCAAAAGACAACCCACAGAATTGGAGAATTTTGCACAGCATACCACAGATAAGAACTCAATCTCCAAAATCTATAAAGAGCTCACACCTCAACAAAAAAGGCAAATGACCCATTCAAAATATGGGTAAAAAACTGAATAGACTCCTGTCTAGAGAAGACACACAGATGGCCTACAGCACCTGAAAAACTGTTCTGCCTCACTCATCATCAGATAAATGTGAATAAAACTACAATGATATGGACTTCACACCAGAGAGAATGGAATATATCAAAAATTTATTTTTAATACCTGCCTGTTTGCACAATAACCATAATACATAAAGAGCCTAGACATTTGCAGACTCTAGTATGAACTCAGGTCAAAAAATGGGGGACAGAAAGACTTGCTCCAAAGTTCTTTTGATAATACATGTGTGTGAAAGATAGTAGGGGTTTGATAGAAATTAGAAAGAATTTTTCTTCAGTTTTTTTGTAGTCTTTTTTATTTAATTAAAGTGCAATTTTATCAACTGTATGTAATAATACTTGTGAAATATATAATCATTGTTTTACTGATTTAGATGTTTAAAATGGGAATAAATTACATCTGTGTATTAACAAGTACTCAAGAAAATAACAGAGTATACCGAAAAAAGCAAAATTTGTAGAAGCGAAAGAAAGTAACTTCTTTAATATTCTATTAAAGAATAAAAATATACTTTGTGCCCAGATTTTGGCTTTAATTTATTTAATTTATTTAATATTATTTTTCAATAAAAGAAGCCAGTACTCTTGGAGAAATTATGAAGCAATATTGAAGAGCAAATTGTCCTAACCCTTTTATTTAAATGACAATAATTTGTGTATAATATTCATAACTATTATGTTCATATCATTCTTCCTTCTCTAAGTCTTATTTTCAGTTCAGACAATATGGCAACAGGTGCTTTAGGAAAGGAAAAAAAAGTTTGTAATTCAAAACAATAAATTTTCATTATTGTTAGGTTTTTTAAAACTTGGCCCCAAAGTAAGTTGTAACATGCTTGAAAAAAATATGAATAATAGGTAATGTGATGAGTCATTATAAAGAAAGAAAAAAGCTGAATCAAATACATTATTTAACCAGTAACCTTAAGTTGCTCACAGGAGTTCCTTTAATTGGCAGACCAAAATAAGAACATTTTCCCACATTAGTTTTTGCTTTTATTCTGTCTACATTAAATAGACAAAAATAGTCATAAATAAAAAAAAATTAAATAATCCTTCCAAGGTCATACCGATAATTGCTATTGTCTTTGATGACATAAGGACCTTCTTTCTTGATAACTACTTCAAATTGTTTTCCATTAAATCATTTGGTTGAACTCAGGTGCTAAATACATAAGATCATATGTATACTTATACATACAAATACAGTATATAAATATAAATACACAAATACAAATATAAAAAAGCAAGCTGAAATGTTCAGCTTTATGTGGATTTTCATGTCATATTCCTCAACATTTATTCTAACACCTAATTGATCTTTGTTTTATTTTATCAGTTTTTAATTTCTATGTGTAATACTTAATTCTATTTCACATGTCATACTTATATTTTTTAAATAATTCCTATTAGGCAATTTGAAGAATATATATTTTTCCAAAAGTTGGCCACTTGAGAGAAAGTTGGAGATATAAAGGCTATTCTCTGACATTTTAGAATTTTATAATCAGTTGATAATTGTTTGATTTGCTTTTTATACCATTTAAAAAACAAATTCTGTTTAAAATATCATTAAAATTTTATGATCTTTATTTTCTTATGCCATATTAGTGCTATTAGAAAATATTTTAGATACCTATCAGAAAACAAGAGCAATCATTTTATTCTTGTAATTGTTATACAGCCATGCTGTTAAATAAATGTTTGTTAAGTAAAACACAGAGTGCTTAATACTGTGGTCAGTAACAACCACAAAAGAAATTGAAATAGAGAAATTTATTTCTCACATATCTTGGAGAATCAACCCAACAGGTCTTGAAAGTACATAAAAGAAGAGAAAAATCACAGGACAGATAGAAGCACAGGAACCAGATATATGTCACTCTCTCAGCCTGGAGCATTTTGGCTGTGACCAGATTAATCATGTGAAAGAAAGAAGTGGGGTTTCAGTAAGCCCCACACGGTTTTTAACTAAGGGGTGCATAGACACTACAGGCACTCTAGGCAACAGGAGGCAAAGGAGACTTGTTAATCGCTGGGGCTGTTGAAGAAGTCATATCAGGAACTTAAATTTTCTTGTGACTCTAAGGGCTGTTGTCTAGGGATTGTGTTTTCATGAAGGGGCTACAATCTCTTTAAGGTCCATGAAGGCCACTTGACTAAACAAAATGGATGCAATATCAAGGAGAAGCTTAGCTAAACTCAGCAATCTTTTGCACATGCACATTCCTGCCAATAAATACAAGCTGTGTACTATCTGTAGTTAGAAAAACCTGAGATATTGGTTGTTATATTAAAGAAAGAAAGAAAAACAGCAACCATCATTATCCCTACTTACTGAATTTGCTGCTTGGTTCAAAATGTGACATAAATAAATTAAAATATATACTGTTAATGTGAAATGCTGTTACAAAAATTCATACGTTTCCTGATGAGTGACATACATTGCTATATATTTTGACTAGAATGAGCTTATTGGTATTAAACATACATTTCCTAGAACTAAAAATGTATATAATATAGAAAATTAAATATCTTATTTTAGTTTTATTTGTGTAATTTAGATTTGAAAGATTTTGACAAATGAATATGTGGTAATATGGGGTTATTTGCTAGTACCAATATCTTGTTTAATAAATTGTATTAGCTTAGAATAACCATTATATTGATGTATCACTTTTAACCTGACTTTCAAGTTATCATATGATGCATATTATAACTATAATTCTTAAACTTAATTTCATTGTTTTAAATCACTAAGTATTAAGAGTTTTATGTACACTCTAAGAAAAAAATCAACTAGGATTAGAACATGCTTTAGTCCATATTATTTCATTGACAGAAACATTTTGTTTTGATTTTCACTATTAATATATTATTCTGTTGCAATATAATTATGTTAGAGCATGTATTACTTAATTGTATGAGTCATTTGTTAGTAGAGATAGAAAGTGAAATATGGTGCCACAATTTCTAATATACTTTATAATATGCCTTGATTGCTCCCACTAGAAATTTTGAATTTGCCAACTTCTTTATTATTTGAAGAAGAAACTATTATTTCTATTGATAATAATATTATATGTGTGTTTTTATTTTTATCATTTTCTTCTCTAATTTTTATTCTTTTGTTTCTTTTAACTTATTTAGATTAAATTCTTCTTAACTTATTGATATAGGTGTATAATCACTACTTTTCATCTCTCTTCTTCTCTAATAAACACATTGTAGGCTATAATGTCCTATGTTCGCATGTTTAATCTTGCACAGCATAAGAAAAAATTAAATAGCATAAAAGTTATGATGAGCTATCTTTCCCTAGGGAGTATTTACATGTAGCAGTAAGATAGCAGCATTGCTAATGCTATTTACCTTAACTCAATTTCAAACTGAGATAACTCAAAGTTGCATTTGAATTATTGACAAAACTTTTTCTAGTTTTTGTTTTTTTCTTAACTCTATGGTGTATTGGGTTTTGGTTTCTCTAGTAGACCTGAGATTCCAGCTTTTTTCCTCCTCGTTCCATAAAAATAAGGAAAGTTTCACTAAGCCTCTTTGCCCTTGACTAACTCAATAAGCAGATGCCTCTAAGGGATTAGATTCTTAAATTTTAGCATCTTTCTTTGGGGTTCCACTTTTATTCAAATGATGATGTCATAATTTTTCATTGTCATGAGAACTTTGTGTCCTATCATGCTGTTACAACAAGACATCATTGTGCACTGTCTTAAAAGACTTTAAGTAAAAGAATGTACTAGAGCAGTAGATCTATATTTTCTCTAAATTTTAGAAACTCCAATATACTGTCTTACACATCATGATGAAAAGTTTGGTGCAATCCTTGCTGTATTGTTTTGCTATGATTTTATTTTTTTTATTATTTACTTTTGCGATTTTTATTTTTTTGAAGGAACACTGCATCATGACATACAGGTTTAAGACATGCATCACTGTAAATCAACATCTGCATATAATGTTTTTGGTAATTATCATAAAAGCTCTATTATTGACTATATGTGAGTTGTTTTTATTTACATATATTCATTTAAATATATTTATTATAATTTGCTACTAGTGAAACATGAACGGCACTAATTAAATTTCTTAGTGCACACCAAATTTAAAAGTTTTAAAAATGTAGTGCAAGATCCATATCTAATTTGCATGATACATCTTTACTGAAAGGAAGTGTTTAAATTTACAAACAAATTATATGATAATATCTCCTAAAATCTAAATAATTCGATAGTTTATTGTATTTTATAAAGTCTGAGTATAAATAAAATTATCTGTAATCCATAGTGCCATTATTTACACAGGAACTTTCTTTGTGAACAATTTCAGCATGCTTGAATTTTACTATTTGTCAAAAATCCCCCAATATTTTTGATATGTATTATTTAAGCACCAAAGGGAACTGCTTATTAAATGTATGTTCCTATTCTTTGAATTCTGATCATTAAAAGTAATTTGTTAAATAATTTATTTCCCTTTCACTGTGCATTTGTTCATCAAGCTTTAACACATTGTCTCTGTGATTCACTACAAATAATTTAGTTTCAGTTTAATCAAAAGTTGGAGGGTCCTAAGATTCCTGCTTTATTGTTGCTTTTTACATCTCATTAACTTGTTCTAATTGACATTGGTACTCGATGTATACTTTTTGTGCTGCTGTTGCCACACAGCAAATTATTCTACCTCTCCTGACTGCTCTGGCAGCTTCCCACAAAACACTCAGGCTAGTTTCTTGATTTTTATTGATATTAATTTATTCTGAAATAGTTTTCATCTGTTGCACAAATGCTGCAGTTTTAATTAGAGAATTGTTAAATCTCCATACTTCAGATCTCCTATAATTTAGTGTATCACCAGAGACACTGACACCAGGAAATTGTCAAGCAAAGCTAGATTTTCAATAACAGATGGTTCAACATCTCATATTATTTTAATACTCCAGAAGTCAGTGTTCAATAAAATGTAAATAAACTAAATCAATTTCAACACTTATTATTCAAGTTTGTTTCTCAATTAATATAAAATTGCTCATAAAAATTACCTTAGGCAAAAAATCATTTTTCACATTGTTTTAATCTTTTGTTTTTTCAAAAAAATATTTTCAGTGTATTTTTGAAATCATTATGGAGCAGTATGCTTCCCCTACTTGGGGAGAGGGATGAGCACAATATTATGTCATTTATATATATTGTAATTTACTTAACTGCTTCCTATCAATCAGCATCAAGACACTTCAGAGAATATCTTGGAACTGTAGTTGAATGTGTGTCTCAAATCAATTTTTGAAATTGAGATCTTTTACTTTTGACATCAAACCTCTCTTGTCTAAGAATTTATACTCTCAAAATCACATTTAATCCTGTGTAAGAAGTATATTGATTGGTTTGATTTAAGTGTTTTTTTTCTTTATTTTAAAAGATCAATACACAAGAAATAGAGCAATCTGAAGAATGTGTACAATTATATCTAAACATTTTTTTTAAACTGTGAAAAATAACCAATATTTAGAGTTCAAAAAAGACAAATATATGCTTACTGTTGCTTTTTCTCTCTCTCTGTCTCCATCCTTTCTCTTTCAAAAAATATATATACATACATTTATATTAATATTTTGCCATATTTGCTAGCCTTGTAATTGATTTGTCTTGATATAACATTCTATAAACAAAAATACCTATCCCTTTTTCCTCTTCCAATACACATACCTATTACTCTGAAACATGTATTTCACCTTTTGATTGATGTTCTTATTTAAATTAAGAAAACATTGATCACACTATATACTATTTTACTCTGTTACAAAATTTATCTATAGATTTTACAAATGTCATTAATTATAATATGAAAGGGAACTTATATTGATAGACACATGTTTCACTGATTAAAATTACATGGTATAATAATTCATGAATAAACATATTTAAATGATCACATACTAACAACTTTTTTCATTTCTTTAAATAAAACAGACAACACTTATGAAAATCTATATGTACACGTTTATCTAGTGTACACATGTGAAATTAATTGCTCTTATATAGTTATCATCAAATTTTCTAAATAGTGTCACATTGCTCTCAGTGTATATAATAATTGATGTTTTCAGCAGTAATCACTAACAATTAATGTCCTAACATTTTTTTTACCAGTCTCATAAATATGAACTTAAAATTAACCTTTTGTAGTTTGGATTTTCTTTATTATTTGAAATTTTATACACGGTTTTATACATGTATTAGAGACATAGAACCCACTTTTATCTATTGCCTGTTCCAATTTGATTTGATTTTTTTAAATGCAATATGCAAGGCTTTATTTAACTGGTTGAAATTTTATGATGTAGTCCATAAATCCTTTCTGTGATTCAATTTTTTCATGAACAGATTGACTCAATTTGAGATTTATACTGAATTTTGTTTCTAATATTGTTATACAGAATGTATTACAATGCATATTTTATTTAGCTATGTGATATTTGTGTATAGTTCAGGAAATATTTATTTTTAATTAAATAAGCATTAGTCTGATTTTATTTTTAAAAATCAATGTATTATACACATGATGATTCACGATGATTGATGCACATCTGAACTACACAATGTTGTGATGCAAAGTTTCTTCAATAAGTTAAAAAAGTGATTTTCTTTCTTACTTTCAAGCTTCAACATATTTGGCAAGTTTTTCATCCCTTTCTGAATATTTTATTCTTTTGGGAAACCATATCACCATTAATTGAGACTTCTTGGTCAATTTCTGCCTAAGTGTATCATCTTCATTATTTCAAATTTCACTTTAATGATAATTATTTTAGATGTACAATCTATCTTGTCTCTTCTATTACCAGTTTTTTCCCTTCTATATGAAATCTGTGTACTCTTTTTGCATGTATCTTACAATAAAGCAATTTAAGTGTTTTTCTCATGTACTCTACATCTCTGTATCTACAAATTGTTTTGAATTGTTTTCCATACAGTGACTCCACCTTTTGTTGTGCATCTAGGGCCTGCATTAAAAAAAAAAAAATCTGGGTTAATGGGAGAGTAAAATGTTATGAATCTGAGTGCTTTCCTTCATAGACTTCATTCATATTTTACTGGTAATTTTATTTGCTTTTCTCAATACTGTATTCATTGAAAAGTGTTCTGTTTTAGCCAGCATTTCTGTATGTTTCTAATGAGAAAAAAAACATTTATTTTTATATTTCCACAATATAAGCAGAATATTATTATTTATTTGAAATTTGGGTCTATGCAAATCAAATATGTTCAAATTACACCAGAAAATATATAAAATCATATATTAAAACCAGTCAAAGAGATAAGTAGATTGAAAAGGTACATAGAGACCTTATATATAAGCACATGAAAATAGATAATTAAAAAGTCATTTCAATGAGATAAGGAGAGATTATGTAATTTACTTATATAATCAATTTATAGCTATTTTTTCTGTATCCTCCAGTTTCATCCTTCTTTCATATCTATATATACCTAAATTTAACCAGCATTAAATATTAAATAGGTTGTGTTTGACTTTTCCCACCAATACAGATGATACATTATTAATGTTACTATATATACATAAATGCATTATTATACATATATGTAGATATATAAATTATAATGACCAATATAGTTAAATAAAATGTGCCTATTATTATTATAAAATATTTTTTAAGGGCATTGAGAAGCAATACATTTTTATTAACAAGAAAGAATTGATTGAAATCTGCTGTGAAAAATTAAAACTAGTTCATCATACATCAAATGGGAAGTTTAAGAAAATGAAAAATAAAAGAATTGTGGAAATAATCAGGTAAATTCAACTAACAGTAATTTGGGGAATATTGAAGGAAAAAATGCAATGAAATTTTAGAACATCTAAACCAGGCCCAATACTCAAACGGTTAGCAATATGTCATGGAGTACTTTAAGGAGAGAAATAACAAATAGTAAAAATGATTATTTTCATCCAACAAATACACTTGTTTCCAAAATTTGCATAGCTGTGACTTTTTAACATTCATATTTTCATACACATAAACTCTAAGTTTTTATCCAAGTGATAACATCTTATTTTCCTTTGTAATTTCTCCCATATGCTGATAAAATCTTTATTGTATTTTTTCACTTTCATTTACTTCTTCCATTGTTTTTCTAAACTATATCCCTTAACATTTTGATATACTTAATTTAAAGATGGCATTGCATTCATTTGAAAAATGGAATTCTATAATGCAGTTGTATTAATTTTTGCAAATATATCTGTTTATCAATAATAGAATGCTTAAAATTGCATTATGCAATTCAGAATTTTGTCTGTATCAGTAAACTTACTTTTCGTTTTGGGGGCTGTGTCTTGCCACAGGTTGTGAACTCAGGTCCTTGGACTTTAAATGTCTGTACTTAGCTGTTTTAACTGTCTGAGTCACAAAACTTGCTCCTATTTTCCTTCTTAAGTCTTTTTTTGTTTAGTAAAAAAAAAATGAGAAACAGTAGCTTTGATTTTATGGAAGAGAGATCATTTTTTTAATTTCCTACCTTTGTTCTCTTTATTCTTGCAGTTTATACAAAATATTATATTCCATAAGTATATGAATATTGTCTTCATAGTTACTGGAATAATTGACACTTAAAATAGAATTTCTGGGAATAATGTCAAAATGTTGATTAATCGCTATTAGTTGACACAATGATATCATTACTTAGAGCATCACTCTTACAAGTTTAAAGACATTTTTAAAGACAATGAATTAGTATACGCCTATATTTATTATTTTTACCAACATGCAATCAGCAAAATGGGAAAGATTTTATGCTGGTGTTCCTTAAAAGATACTAGCTAGAAATAGCTACTAGGTATTTTTTCCCTATATTTGCATTAATCAAATGCATACACTATTAAGAATTTCATTGCATTGTTCTATGGGTGATTAAAGCATACAGATATGTATATGTGAGTATGTATATATAAGTGATAACATTTCATCACATGAGTGTTACATGTGATCATTTCTTATGTAATATACTTTTCTAGAAGTTTGACTGTAGATAATGAATATTTTCTTTCAAAGTTTGAAAGAAAAATGTGCTTCAGTGACATCTTACTGGAAAAAGGATAGAAACTATTATTTTAAATGTAAACATCTTAAACGTATATAGCACTATAATGCAATTTTACCCAATACAAGTTAAAAATAAAGTGAAGTCAACACTTAACTAAAAATTAATATTGAGAATTAAGATATTTTTCATAAAATTAATTTTTAAAAGATGTATGATGAGCAATTTATTTAAAGGACAAATTAATCGTTACGTGCCATGATTCTAATGTTTTTCCTTCCCTGTTCATTATTAATATATATCTAGTTCTGATGGATTTTTCAGTTTTTATTTAATCACAGCTTTGATCTTCATTGAAAAATCTTAATTCGGACCTTAGTCTAAAGGGTTTGCATTCCTGGAAATTTTTCATGGATTTTTCCATCAAGAGGGAGTGAACCACTGGTCACAGGAGACAAGCTTAAATTAGTATGCATTCTCATGACAAACCCTCCTATTCTTTGACTTGCCTGGAGTAAGTCTAATTCTAAAGTCTCATTTAGGGTGCAAAACAACTCATAATTCATTTCCATGTCTATGTTCCACTGGGGAAAGAGCTCCTTTATTGCTCTTAGCAGAAGAAATTTAACTAGAGACAACCCATTTTTGTGCAAAAGAATGCAGATCTGTTCTTTGGCAAGTAAATATAGTTATTCTCATCCAGAAATTACAAGGAACTGAATTTCATAGAATTATTTTTCAAATATAACTTTTGACCAATATGTAAAATGAGTGTCAGCCAATAATATTTATAATAACCTAGTCAAAATGAAAAATTGAAATGACAAAATTTAATTAAAGTCTTAGGGATTTGTTTAATTGCATATAAACTAAATAAAAAATGTCAAGAAAATTTATCCAATGCATAAATTCAACAGTCTGTGAGAGGTATGAATCATGCAAAATGTATCAGATCATTTTATTGCTAAAGTCAAAAGTCATAGAACAAGTTAAATAAAATTTAGAGTTAGATGCCAGTGATCATTTTCCTTTTGTTTAATGTAATTAGAAAATTTTAAATAAAAATTAATTTTTATGTTATAAAATATACTTCATTATACTTAGATTTGAATGAAAACTCTCTTGCTGCCTTAGTTAAAACAATGAACTCTTCAGGTGCCAAATTGAGAAAGATATTAAAGAATTTTGCAGGTGGATCAACAAAGGTGCAAAACATTCATGGAATACTTGGACACTGGAAAGAACTTAACATCTATAGTCTTTGCAGGGTGATGAGAATAGACTCTTTTATTCTCATTCCAATTTCAGTCACACTATTTCTTTGGATACTGACTTACAAGCAGTAATAATCTGGGAAGTTTTCCAGATTCATTTGTAAGAAACCAGAGTTCAATATGAGCTACATTTTGTAGGGTTCTTCATTCTTTCATTATGACCTGAATCTATTACACAGGACTCTCTGTCCTCTTCCTGTGTGGAGCAAAGAAACCTTCATTGTGCGTTTCCCTTTGTCACTTTAAATGCATTGTTCCCTAATTCTTATGCAGGAAACAATCCAAGCCCTTCACTGAAGATTCACTCGTGGAAATGCAAGATAATAACTCAGTTTGAGAACAATGTGTTTTGCTTCTTTTCAGATGAATCTGGTCAATGAGTACTTTGCAATTTCCAAAATTAGGCTTTCCTGACATTTCTAAAATCTGCGTTGTGAAATACACAACATAAAAGGAAACTGTAAAATGTTTATCTGTTCATTTAGGATCTCACGTGTCACCACAGCTCAATTTAATTAGTTGTAGGACACAATTTTGGGCACTACAACTGCTACAATATTTATATATCCAAGTGTTTGTGTTCCCAGTTTTTTTTGTTGTTGTTGTTGTTTTTTTTCATAAAGCACTTTATTTACTCTTTTACTGTAAATAGATTTGTGGTTTGTTTTCCAGTTTGAATATTAAGTTTTATCTAACTCATGGTTTGAAGACATCATAATTCTAACATGATGGCTTTTCATTTACTTACAATTTTGTAATGATTTAATAGCATTTTTATTTTCTAAGACTAGAGAAGTAGAAGTATAGTAATAATTGTTTGCTTCTCGTAAAGTCTGATTATACCCATAAAATCCTTCCTTAGTATAGGTTGAAGTAGCTAAACAGCTACAACTGATGTTTGTAAGCTAAAATCATTTATTCTTTAAATTTGTTTCATTGTCCTGAGAATATATCTCTTTTATTTTATAATGCCTTTCTTTACAACTGCTATGTTTTTTTTATTTTTTAAGTTTTCTCTGTTGGAAATTAATATAGGTACTCTAGCATTATTTGATTAGTTAAGTATGGTATAATCCATTATAGTAATATTTCAAAATATATAATCTCCTTGACAAAGTATTTGCTGGATCAATAAGGAGAAAATTTAAAAAAAAATAATGAAAAAATATGAGTTTGAAATAAATGGAGTGTCATTCCATGATCACATAAATACTAAAATATTAAAGTGGCAATTGTTTCTAAATTGATTAATAGGTCTATAATGACACTAATGAAAGTCCAGGAAAGTTGCATTAGAGCTATGTATAACTAATTCTCAGGGTTATTTGGAAAGCAAGGGTCACAAAATAGCCAATAAAATACTGAAGAGCAACTTTTGAGGATTTAAAATCCTCAACTTCTAAAGTCACTATAAATATATTCTAATTAAGATATCATGACATGAATAAAAGAATAGACAATTAGATTAATGAAACAGTTAATGAGCCTATAGACAAAATCACCCAAATAAAGTAAATGAATCTTTGATAAAGAAGTAAATGCGATTCAGGGTGGAAATGAGTTTTGTCAACAAACTTGTACCAAAAAAAGCAATCTAGACAGATGACTGATCTTACAACTTTGAAAATTCAGTTTCAAATATATCATAGAACTAAATATAAAACAATGCTATAAAACTCCTAGAAAAAGAAAAAGTGTGTTTTTAATTTGGCACTGTTTTTAGATATAATATCAAATTTACAATCCCTGAAGAAAAAAATATTTGAGAGTAAGAGAATAAAATGACCAGTCACTGACCAGGAGAAAAAAACTGCAGAACACATGTAATAATTTATATAAATATATATGAGTTACTGTTAAAATGCAATAATAAAAATGAATTACCCAATTTAAAAATTGAGACTGTAATCAGAATAGACACATCACAAAAGAAGATATATAGGTAGCATTAAACATACAGAAACATTATTTAATATGGTATTATACATTAAAACTACAAGGACAGTGGGATACCAGTATACATCTATTAAATGGGTATAATTAAAAAAGTTTGACTATACCAAATGCTAATAAGAAATTAGAGCAACAGAAACTCTTTATTCCTGGTGGGGATGAAAATGCTACAGCCACTTTGAGTTAGGCAGGTTTTCTTAAAAAACAATATAATCCTGTTATGCGATCAAGTAATCATGATCCTAAGTATTTGCCAAATTGATTTCAAGCCTTTATGTTTCAACAAAATTCTGCACATAAATGTCTATGTTCATAAGCACCAAAAACTGAAAACCATTAAGATGTATTTCAATAGATGAATGAATAAGCTGTGATATACAATAGGACAAGTGAACAAATTAACATTAGGTACAATTTGTAAAAGTCCAAATTTAATAATATATTTAGGGTAATATATTTGAAACAGACCATGATTTATATGCTCAACTGAGGCATGGAAAGCTGAACTAGTGTGTTATGGGAGAAAAGAGGAGGGTCACCAGTGAGTAGGAGATAAGTTTTTTAGAAAAGCTTATTTACAGATAAACTACCTTTTGGATTCAGACCTTCTCAAACTGTATTCTTTTAGAGAATAAGGACAAAGATCCTTTCTGGATTATATAAGGATGAAGGTCCAGGAGAGAGCACATAGATTCATGGATTAAGGGAACGTCTGCAGGTTTTAATAACAGAAACTTCCCCTTTGCCTCTGAGGCTTTCCTCCTCTACCATTGGCTCTTCATGTCAGAGTAGGGCATCCACAGGAAAATAGCTCTGAGAGGCTTGGGTGTTCTATTTTCGACCTTTTCAACATCTATTATCAAAGCTAGAAAAAATGTGAGCAATGAAGTAAATAATACAGTATTGCATTCTTACCAACACTTAAATATCCATTAGTCTGTAGATATTAATAAATAATTGGATATATTAAGAAACCTGAGAGGAGAGACAAATTTCCTATGTAGAAAATTTAAATAATAATTTATATAGATACTTTACCCAAATAGACTAACAGAACTCCATATTCCTTAAGTGCAGACACAGTGACTTCATTTTAGAGTACTATATGGAAATTGGGGCAAAAACCAGAATTTACAATGAGGAAACCAGGCAAATGTTATTTTATCTAGGTCACAATGGCTCACATCAGTAGCAATACTCTTACTGATAATTTAGTCCTGTTGCCTCCACAATCTGATGACACTCTGTGGGTGGAGGGTCAAAGTGTCCTTTGATGGCTCTATTACCATGCTTTTTTAGCTGCTTTAATAACTGTTAGCTTAAAACTTGCAGTGTCTGCATTTTTGTAAAAATGTCAGCTAGATTGCTAGCTTCCGCCTAAAGTGTATGAAGAGAAATGTCCAGCTGCTCACCCTATGGTAATAAAGGCAACATCACCGAACTTATCAACTCAGAGTCACTTACTGTGTGGACAACAATTCATGTCCATTCATTTTCTTGAATCATTGATCAAAATTGTTTCCATTTCAAGTGCATCATAAGTTCAACAAAACCAGCTATTGCATTCCAGGGTATTATTTTGCATACAGATAATTGTTATTGATTTCTAGAGTTTCACTTTCAACTCAAGCACATAAATAAAATTTAAAAAGTATTTATATAGATGCAGATTTGTACTACCTATGTATAATGTATATCTTTATTTTTCCTCACAAATGTGGGCAAAAAGTGTGTATCATACATGGCAAAATATGGTAATTAGACATTACCCTTTAGTATATTTTTTTCAAAAGCAATAGAAAAATGATATTTCCAAATTAAGTATAATTTTACGGTAAAATGAAATACTCAAATTGAAATATAATTTATATTAGTAGAGTGAATGTAAAGGAAAAATACTTCTTATTAGCTATTTAACAACAGATAATTTAATCCATGATATATGAATCTAATACTAGTGTAAGCAATTAATTTTACTAATAGACTTATAAACTGATTACTTTTTAATAATTAGTGAAATTTAACTTGTATAGAATTGTTTGACAAATGATAATGGATAATTTGATATCCATTCTAATTCCTAATATTGGTAATTCATGTCTTTTAGTTCTGGATAAATGATATAGAGTTCAATCAACTTCAATGATCATAGAAAAAACAACTTAATGTCATTCATTTTCTCTACTTGAGATTTCTGCTTCAGTTATTTTTGTTCATACATATTTATCATTTTGTTTCTTTTCCTCACTTTGGTTTAAATTTTTGCATCTTTTATTAGTTTCTTACAGTAGATATTAGGCAATTGATTTGAGATTTGCTTCTTTTTGGGGAGTATTATATTTGGACTGATTTCTCTTTTCATTGAATGTGAATTTTCTTGCTTTTTGTACCAGTTTTTAGTTTGATAAGATGCCAACACTTTAATTTATTGCTGTTTATGTGCTGGTTATTTTTATATTTCTTTGATATTGTTTAGATCTGTATGGAATGCAGTTATGTTCTATCTCTTTAAGATTTACTTTTACTTTTTTATTAGATTATTCCAGAATAGTTTTTAGTCCAGGATCAATTTTCCCTCAATGCCGAGAAAATATCATCCAACAGAACAGGTGACTCCTCTGGGAGGGATGGCCTGTAAGATTTTAGGAAATTGGAAAATGTAAAATATTTGTACTTTTATCAATATTCAGTTTTAACTTGTCAGTTTTATCAATATAATGAGCTTATTATTATCAATGAATCATAAATACTTTTAGATATAATATTTTAATTTATTATAAGGCAGTTTTTAATAGCTTTAAACCAAATAAAGAACATTCATTTAGGTTTCTATGTGTTTAATGAAATTCAATATTATTTTTATGAAAATTTTGAGTGTCGCTTATCTCTTTCATCTCCTTCTACTTAATTATGAATTTTACTCATTGGAATCAAATTCATGACAACAATTTTCTGTATCTTTTTTTGTTTTTGTTCTTAGAGTAAACATATTAAATATCAAGTTACACTAACCATTCTAGATAAAAATTATGTTAGCTCTAATGTTTGAAGAGATTTTCCCTTTCTTCATGTGATTCAAGAAAAGAGGCTGAAAATTGTGTCAATTCTGTGAAACACTTGTGAAATTTCTACTTTGAGTTACACAGATGGCTTCTTGTCAAATAGGATGTGTTCATGAGAAATGAGGGTGTAGTGAGAGGGTTGATAGGGATACATCCATATATGTCTGTCCCCAAAAAGTCAAGATTCTGACTGGGTTTGTGTTGCAAGTTATAGAAAATCAATGCCTGATATCCAACTATCTACAATCTACCTGTTTTGGAGATTTACACAAAATACTATAAAGGGGTAATCCACTCACAGAAAAATGCTCAGGGTACTGCACAAATCCCTGTACCTCTTAAAAAGATCTGACAATAGAATATGGATCCAGGATTCTATTCGCATTCCCAGGAGCATTGCAATTTATCACTCCCCTAGATGTACTTCTCCCGCAAAGAAATATATAAATTTCACCTTGGAGGAATTAGCTAAGCTGCTTTTTGTGAATTTGTAATGTGTGCATGCATCCTGACTTTACTGTTTTATTAGTGTGAATCATGAGCAGTCAGTTCTTTATTTCTTAGACTTGTACATCTTCCACTCAAAAAAGACCTTTAAAAGTCACCTAAAAAAAGACTGTAGGTCCCTGGAGACTAGTAAATCTCTACTACTTATCTGATTTGTTACAATGTTAAAATCTTTTCCTGACAAGTCTAAAGCTCTATATAGGAAATTTTGTCCTTTTTTAAAGGTCCTCCATTGGAATGATGATTCAGATTGTGTTTAATTGAAGATCCAGCAAAACGTGATGCCACTTAAGATTAAAAGAGAAATTGATTAACTTAGTATTAAACTTCTATAATGTAATTGCATATGATAAAGTCATTGGAATCTCTGTATTTGGTAAAATGTGCCCTAATCTATTAACATTACAAAAATATAGTTCTGATTTTTAATTTTTACTTTGTTATTATATTCTTTTGTTAGAAATCCACACAAAGATCCAATTTCCCAAATACATGTTAAATGAAGCAGAAAAACAGTGGAAATATAAAAATATGATATGCGATATATAAGTGTACTTAAGCAATAATTTAAATATTATAAATATGATTTAATACAGCATACCAACTAATACAATAGAAAATTAAAAATGTATTACTTAATGTACATTAGTTTTGATATGAACAGCATGCACAACTTACTGTGCATTGAGAAATTTTCATAGTTAGACTAACACATATGTATGAAAATAAATTCATAAAATAGAGTGGCTTCATCAAATACTGAGAAAAAATACTTGTGCACCTAACATTTATTGTCAGGGAATTAAATATTTTACATGCAATTCTTATGCAAACATTGGTAGAAAATGACTGTATTTTTTTTTTAAGCATGTGTTTAGAGTTTGTAGGTTTGTCCTGCTTATGTTGCCTATATTGATTTTGTAACATCTCTTTACTTGAATCGGAGCACATGGTGATCGTTATATTTCAAAGATACATTCTGGATAATGAAAAATATATATGAAATGTAATAATAAATCTGCTTGGGGTTTCCTTGACTAGAAACCAATATTTAGATTATTTTTAAAGGCATAGATAAATGGAGAATGTACCATGTTCACTAAATTAAAAACTCAATATCATATACTCTCTCTTTAAATTGATACATAGACTTTACAATCTCAAATGAAATATCAACTAGCCTTTTGAAATCTGACAAGGTAATTCCAAACATATTGATATATGAATAAATCAAGATACTACTCAACAATGTAAAGGAAGAAACTACAAATGACATAGATAAATCTCAAAAGCATTATGCTAAGTGAATGTCAACACAAAGGATAATATAATTTATTTTGTCATTGACTTGAAAGTTTAGAGAAGACAGAAAAGAAAATGTGCTTGAGAGCACTGAGCTTGAATAAATAGAAATTTAAAACTGAATTGATAGTGTTGATGATTATAAGCTCATATTTTATATTCTAATTTGCAAAGATCATACCTTATTTTGTGTTTTATAAATTGATTTAAATAACGTTTATAAGTAAAGTAATTATTAAGCAGGAAAATGAACACAACTGAAAGGAAAACTATTGATTTTAATGTTATATATGAAAATGCAATATTATTTTTAAATGTGACATACAAAATAACTATAATTTCTAAATCTTTGCTTTGTAATTTATTAATTTATTCAATATAGTATCCAAGGCATCACAATCTCTCAGTTTGGCTTCTGCAAGTCATTTGTTCCCCATCTTCACCATTCATTTAACACAGTATAGCTAGAATAACATTTTTAATACATAAATTATTTCAAGCTTCAGGATTGGATATTCTCACAATAACTTCCAAGAAAACTAGGTAAAATTCCAAATTTTATTACAGTATCTAAGAATATTATAGCTCTATCCCTCTACTATAGTAGTTTGCCTAGATACTTCTTTCTTACTCCAAGTCAGTCACACTGGATTTCTTGGCATTTCTTCAAATAGTCATGTCATTTTGCATTTTGCATATGTCATTTTGCATCTGTTTCATGGCTGTCCATAGAGTGAGGTGTCATCTAGTCTCCTTGAACTGTTAGATTTACAACTCACAAGTTGTCAGTAGCTAAAGGGTAATATTTGGTTGAGACTGAACCCAACATTAAGAATAAAGCAGTGAGAGAGAAAGTAGAGAACAATTCCAGGTGACATTCCTGGATGTCAATCTTGTTAATTTCACAACTTGCATTAACATGTGTTTATGGGATCAATGGATCTCCTTGTTTTGCCCAAACTGACTTCAGTTAGTTTTCTGAGCTAAAGTAAACTTTAAGAATAATATCATATTCTATGGTTGATTTGCAATTTTTTAAAGAAGGGTCATTTATTCAAAGAATCTAGTATTTCATTATTTTGCTAAACATATATTGTATTACCTATTAAATAGCAACCATAATTTCAAATTTTACTACAATGGCTAAATAATATATTTTAGAACTATACAGTCTATGTATATGCTTACCAAGATTATATTGTTTAAAAATTGATAATTGTCTAGCATGCTTCAAATATATAAACCTGACAAATAATTACTAATGTAGCAAGTATTTTAAATGTTTAAAGTTCTCCTGTGGTATTATTATATGTGGTACCTTATATTTCATTCTTCCATATGTCTAGACACACGTATATATAATTATTTATTGAAACAGTATTGTATATAGCATGTAGGTCTAAGGTATGCAATACTGTAGATCATCATCTATATATAGAACTTTAAGTTTATTGAACATGAGTTTCATATTCTTCCTCATATAATTGGCCCTTTTTATACAATTTTCCCATTCTTCTCTCCTAGCCCTTCTGATAATCACTAATTGATGCAATAGATGAAAAGCCTATTTTTGAGATTTTTTTCATTTGTTTGGTTTCTCAATATAACATATATGTGTAAAATCAAACAATGTGTGCCTTTTTATTTCTGATATAGCTCCCTAAGCAAAATTCCCTGTAGTTCCAACTATGTTGTTACAAATGGAAGAATTTCTTCTTTTTTAATAGCTGAGTAGTATTACTGTGTACATATATATGACATTTTTATCTACTTGTTATGGATGGGCACTTAACTTGTGTCCAGCACTTTGCTGTTGTAAACAATGCTGCAATAAACATAAGGTGCATATATCTCTCTGAAATAACGTTTTCTGTTTTTTTTTTCTGCTTTAGGTAAATACCCAAAAGTAGGATAACAAGATTATGTAACATTTATATTTTTTAATTTTTGGAATCTCCATACAGCTTTCCATAATGCTATACCAATTTATACTGTAGGTATAAAATTTTAAAGTGATTCTCTTCATAATTGATATTTATTTAACAATATTTTAGAAAGCTTGATAAAAATTGTGACCAAAAAATAAGATTTTTGACTACTCTATTAAGAAAACTCCCAATGAATATAATCATTTATGACTGTGATCATAAGGATAAAGACAAACCTTGCAGTGAAAGATAGATTTTTGGATTGAGCTATCAAAAAAAATCGAAGTATCATATATGTGGGATTTAAAATAACTGTTGGAAATATAAAGCAATAAACAGAATAATCAACCTCTTATGATCTCAGTCTAAAGGTAATTATTTTAAATTAATTTTACTGAAGGAATATTGTCTCATAGCATAGAGGTTTATTGTGTGTGTCATTATAAATCAAGTCATATCATTATACTTTTTGAGTTTTGCTAGGTTCTGGTTACCTCTAAAAACTAATGGGTCAAAGAGAAAGTCAGAGATACTTAAAAATTGCTTTTATTCTTTAAGGACTACATTTTTTCAAGTAATTATGTAAGCATCGAAAGTTTTAGTTCTGTGATTATTAATGCCAATAGAATTATTTCAGGGATATTTTCATCACTTCCACAAAATTAGTTTAAACACACACACACATAGAGAATACCATGAATTGGACATTAAAAAGAGTTAAAAGATATGTGGGTTTTTTAAATAGTTTTTAAAACTCATATATTCATCTAGTAAATAGAGAAAAAATAAATTCTTTAAAAGATATGCAAATTACTCAGCTTTGGTTTTTCTTTTCGAAATATTAAATATTTATTTTTTTCCTTAAACTCCTCAAGACAGAATTTGCTATTCAAGAAGGGTGAAAAATCATTTGAATCTCTGAAGCAATACAGAATCAAGCCTTGTGACTTTGTATTTATAGCACTGAACAGTAATTAAATCTCTACCATTATAGTGAGATTTTTAACAGAAGCATCCAATCTTATTGAGATAACGTTACAATTCTTGTCATTCTGTTTAAAATGATTAGATAATGATCTTTTCACTTGGCAGATGATTTTAATGTCTTTACCACACTTTTTAGTGATGACACAGAGCAGAGTAAGTATTTTCATTTGTTCTATAACAGTTTGCAAGCTAGTTGCCAGTAAATGGAACCAGACTGACACTCTACTCAGAATCTATATGGCATTGTCTTTTAAAAATTCAAATTAATTAAGAGAATTAAAAAATCAATCTATTTCACACAAAACATGCATTTCTGTTTCTTTCCTGAAGTACTAATCTTTGGTAAAAACAGATTCACATTCTCAGAGAACTGCAATGTACTTGAAAAGAGTAGTAATCTATTTACCTAAAGGCTCACAATTTACTTTTTTCATTTTATATGGATTTTCCATTGTCAATTTGTACCATGGAATGGCACCTGTAGCTTTATGAATATTACATCTCTATTCCATAATATCTCATACAAATCATTCTAGTTTTTAGATGCCATAATAAAAATACCATAGAATATGGAAATTTTAATAGACTATGTATTTGAACCACAACAGTAGACCTGGCACTTAAATGTTGAAAGACTGCTCATATTATCAGTTACAAGTAAAAAAGTAAATTTAAAACAAAAAATTTTGAAGGAGAACAGACAATAATAAGTTAATATGGTGAAAGTGGTAAAAGACAATGGAACTCTGGTGGAGGGTGGGTGTGAAATATAGATTGCAATATAGTATCAATATTAAAAGATGAACAAAGCAGTTGAGAGAAAGAAATAATAAATATCAATAAGTGAAAGGAGGAAGTGATTAAAATAATTTGAATGAATGAAAAAAATCGACAGTATTCATAATCTTAAATGACCGAAGGTGGAAAATTGAGCTAGTGAGGTCTATTTCTATGAAATAGAAATTCTCCTTTCTAATACAGGTTAATGTATAATATATAGAAAGCCTAGTTCTCTATATAATCATATATATCATAGCTCTTGTAGCAGTAATTCAAAGGACAATTGACTTATAATCAGAATACTTGTGCTATACAGTGAAGTAACTACATTTTCTTACAACTGTAACTTATCTTAAAGTGTTATTTTGGCAGCTAAAAAAGGAGTGAATAATCCTATGTTTAAATGTTTTAAGCAGTAGCAATTAAATTTGAAAGAACATTGTAAATGGTAAAATGTATGGAAAATAATTTCCACCTTTTACTTTTCTATACTTAGCTCAAAGACTCTGGGGTATCCAAAAGATGCAAATATTACACATGAAAATCAAATGGGCACATCTGTCAATTACTGGAATAAATTACCAAAGTACTGCATTATTTTTTAGTTTTATAATTCTTGTTATATCTTATTAGTGAGAATTACTCTTTATATAATCTGTATCAAAATATTTAACTATTTTTCAATTTTTTTCCTGAATATCATAAATTAGTAATCTAATGCTTTCCATACATATTAAAATTTATTTCAGTGAAGTATGTCCTCTGGATGTTAGGAATAATTTTCAGATATATCACCAATAATATGGAAAGAAATTTTCCATTGAAATTATTGAATATAATATTAGTAGATCTCAGTAACAGTTTACCTTCAGAAACAAAATGAGTGCAATGGTCATTGCAGGGAGCAGAGAGTGGAGTGACAACCAGACTATTTCTAGCCAGGAGTTGTGGTAGTGGGTAGTTGATCGGGAAGTCACAGGGAATAAAATGTTTTGGTTGCCTAATATTTCTTAATCTGTGTAACACTAAAAGTATACCTCTGATATACAGAATTCTAATATTAGATAACACAGAGATTCAGATCCTTAATCAGTTCTTAAGCCCAAGATTACTCTATATACAAAGATCTCATGATTGAACTATCTTTCTGGAGAAAATGCTCCATGTGAAAGTTATTACTTTTTCCCTATGTATTTTACAAAGAGATTTAAAGGTAACCCCAGGAATGAATGTGCTCTAGGATAAGGAAAATACCCAGAATGGTCTAAAATTGTTTGATATTGGTTGTAAATTGATGACAATTCCTGGAATACTGTCATTTTTTTTAGAATAGTGATTTAGATAGGTCAATGATAAGTTAAATTTTTGTTCAAATTCATCTTGTGATATTTATAATAGGTATGTTCAATCACTAAGCTAATGGTTATATACTTTTTGACAACATTGAACAGGATCAATAATTCTTCTCTGACAACTGAAAATATCTCCATACTGTTATTCTGATACGTGTAGCAAAAGTTATTTTGTTTATAAATATCAAAAAGAATCTCTGATCTATCTCACTCAACCAAAATAGGGAATCTCTTTCATCTCTAAAGAAATTCCTTGGATTTTAGGTGTTCATTGCCAGAAACAGGAACAAAGATGAAATGTTTACTTTTTGGTTATTGTGGCTTAGTTTCTCTACCACCCACCCTGGTTCTGGGTCACAAATTTGCATCACTGGGCTTTATATGATCTGGTCTTTATCTTCCTGAACCACTGAACCACAAGGGGGTACAATAATACATACATATTATCATGTGCACACATATATATTATATATTTCTTATTATGAATGTATAAATCTATATTTCCTATAATGTCACAATATCAGAAAAGAGAAGAAAATCTAAAAAGGAAATACACTAAGCAATAAGGTGATTTGGGTATTCATATTTTTTAAATTCATCAGTCAAAAATTCCTTCTTCCATACTTAGGGTTCCAGTGCGTCTCTCAAGGCCTAAGTAACAAAGGAGACCTGTGGAGGCTGCCACTTACAAATTTCTCAATAAAGTCATGATATTCAACACAGTTTCAATGTGGCCTCAGCTTGAAAATGACATGAGGGAGTTCTGAATACCATGGCATACTTAAATTTGTCAGTTAGATGACCCAAATAACCTAGAATTTTTTTGTTAGTACGATTTCAGTGGCACTAATCCAACCAGCCCACATCACAGTCCTTATGACTATCACTGCACCTTCACCAAATAAGCATCATAGACATTGTGCCTCCTAATAGTTCACTTTCCATTTGTATCTAAAATCAGTTGACCACTGATGAAAAGGTTGGTGACTATGATGCTAATGACTTGACAGCTTGCAAGAGATTACACCTCGCCCTAAACATGCACACATTAACCATAGAATAATCTTAGGATAATCTTACATGTAATTTTTCCCTTTTTATATTAAACGTTGTTGCTTTCAAAAATACATGTGAGGTATATATTAATGTAAATATCAAGGGAAAAACATTAGTTATTTGTGGAAAAAGAGTATTCATACAATTTTCCTCCTATAATATCTTTCATGGATAAATATTCACCCTTTTGCATATAAAAATGGAAATCAACAATTCTTTTATTTGTCAAAATATGGTTTTGTCTTAAAAATATCACTTTTTTTCGGAGTTTACTAAAAATATGGAATGTAGACAAAGGCATATCTAATTAGGACTCAGTAAATATTTCTTTACTAAGAGTATTTTATTTACTCAGATACTTTTTATAGTATAGTCATTAAAATCTTTTATGATAAAACTGAAGACAACCAAAGCTTCTTAAATTATAGTACTGAAAGATAAACATAAAATCAGATTTTTCATGGGATTTATTTGTCAGATTTACATTTATACTCTATATTATCATAACTTATTTTTGTGATTTGAAATAGACTCAATTTTATAAAAACATTTTATAGACACTCAAATTCTCAAAGTTTAATGGCATCTCATGCATTTAGCTATCAATCTGTGATCAGGTCTCATTAATTTCATATGAAATTCCTTTCAGTCTTCAGTCTGTAAGTCATTCATGTTTCTAAATTTTTTCATTTGTCAAAATGTTCCATGCATTTCTATGACTTAGTGCATTATTAGTAAAGTCATTGACACTAACTGATTTATTTTTAAATTAGTGTTAGTTGATTTTTTTTCTGTATCAAATGGTGGTAAAACCATCCTAATACAGGCAAACCCTTTTATACATACTTATTTTTATTCAGTTTCTCTGAACAAACAAAAGTCACAGTATTCCTGTCCAGAAAATATCAGACTAAAAAGAAAAGGAGAAAGATAAATTAAGAGTAGAAAAACTTGACTCAGTTTTGAGATTTGCTGTTACCGTGTTGATTTTTATATAATTTTGATGTTTATTTCCTTTCTTCTCTGTAATGTGAGTATTAAGACTTCCAAATCAATTTACTAAGTAATTTTAGCAGCAATTTTTTTTAAGTTAAGGTGTGTGTTTGAGGGCAAATTACACTCTGATGTGGAGCATTGATTAGAAGAGACAATAATCTTTAATTAATTACTTCATTTTCATTTTAAACTTAAATCCATTAATTCCATAAAAATTTAATTGTAAAACCTATATGATGACAAACATTTTTTAAAGATTCTGGCACTATCAGAAGTTCTAATGAAAGGAAATCCTTGTATTTTTGTGTGTTGGTTTGTTTTGTTTTGTTTTGTAAGACAGAAGCCTATTTATGAAAAGACAGGAGAAAAATCAACTTTACTCAGGTATTAGTAAAGTTGTTTTTGTTTCAATTTCACAAATCTGATGAAAGTCCAGGGCAGTAGACATTTGGTTAGTCTCCCCAAACTTTGTTGTGAAAGACTCCTCAATGGGAAAGTGTTCAGCTCCCTGTTCCTTACGAGGTACAGAACTCAGGTATGAAATGTGCTGGCATCTAAACTTGAACTGGGGATTTGTTACCTTGTAGCGGTTTGGATTTCAGGGGCAGTCAAGTTGAAATACGACACGGGGCAAATTCTCTAGTATAGGCTGAGCCATGGCCTGCTTCTTGGGGTTCACTACCTCTACTCAGGCTTTGACATGTCAGCTGTCCACACAAGGTTTTGTTGTTACAAGTGGTCACTAGAAGCTCCTTGGTGACATCCTGGACCTTTCAGGGATGGTTGCTCTTGACCTTTTTGTACCTTTGTGTCTGCAAAGACGTTGATGCCATGACAAAATCTATCCACTGGGACACTAGCATTCTCTGGGCTTTTTTGTTAAGGCAACAGTCAGCCTCTCCATGGCTGATGCCTTCTCCTGGGCCTGGCTTGCTCAGGTTGAGGTCTTCTGAGTAGCCACCTCAAGAGGAAGAGGTCCACTTCTTATATGGTCATCATGGTGACTATGTTGTTGGGTGATCATAATGCACTGACTGTCTTTTTCCTCACTGGCAGATTCAATTCATCAGCTTCTTCCAGCATTTTCAAGAAAAGTATGAAAACCAGGACTATTCAGTGATTTTTTTTTTTTGATTTTATATCATTCTATGTCAATACAGTCCACCACGATTCATTTTATTTTTAGGAGCAATGACAATATGAATTTTTCTATCATCTAACTATTTATGTCTGTTGGAAGAATAGATGGTTGAAGAGACAGAAACAATAAGGTTCATGAAAGAAGTGACTCATGCCTTAATTAATTAAATTGATTGAATTCATTAGATATTTACTCTAACTTCTTAAACTAATCATTTTATCATTAATAAATTTAAATAAAATCATAGCAATTTTTTCTGGTGAGTTTTCAAAACTATATTCTGAGCATGCTTAAGAACAAGAATTACTGATATTGATAATGTTTAAAAAGTAACAGAAATTCTGCAGGATTTGTTGTCATTGGTTTATTTTAGTGACAATTTTATTACATTTTAATCATGATATTTTCTTGAAAATGATCATTATGAGGGTGGCTTAATCACAGAGAAAAAAATGACAATCAAAAAGTCAAAAACATCACATATTAGGTGATCTGATCTTAGCAATCTCCTATTTTAGCTAAAAACAATAAATTTGCATAAGATCTAAGTGACTACAATTTTTATCCATTGAACATTTGGGTTATAAAAGAAAGCAAAATCACTTTAGTATTTTTTCTATTGTATGGTTAAGATGTAAAATAATTAAAATCATAAACATTTTTAATTTTTGAGTAATTCACAGTTAATTGGATGATTACAAGAAAATCAATTTTGTTAATGAATGCTCGTGATCTTTTGAATTTCAGTTTAGAAAAGCAATATCTGTCAAAACTATTTTTGATACTGTGCTTCTCAAGTATTTCAAAAGAAAGAGAAAATTTAGGAATCACCAGAAGTTACTTGAAGTAATTTCCATTTGTTTTAAATGTTTCAATGGTGTCAAAGGCAAAATGATTTTATGCAAATAGAGGGAGCTAACTGATTTTTTAAGATGGAAATAAAAGACTGTTTATTTTTAAGATGGAAATAAAAGACATTAAAATAACTTCTTTAAATAATCGCTAAGACTTAGGTAAGAGATTATACCCTTTCAAACAGACTTAAAATTACCTACTCTTGTTTCAAAAGGGAAGTTGAACTGCTGGAATAATATAGCTGACTTTTTACTCAGTCTTATTATCAAATATCTGTAGAAGTAAATATAAACTATTACTTGAGCAATTACATTTAAAATATCATCATGCATACTCCTTGCTTGCATAAAGTTTTCTCTGGAGACTCAAGTCAATCACATATAATTATTATAACACTGAAGGAAATACATATTAAAAGCATATAATTCAATTAGTAGGAAAGAGGGGACAGATTACAAACCACTAGGATGAAGCTCAGAGACTAACACAGCAGTGGCAGTGTGTAGGACCTTTCCAGCAACCATACCTATTTGGATAGGGAAGTTGCATCTCTGGCAGAGCTTACAGTGGCTGCTGCCACATCTAAAGAAGACTTGGGAAACTTTATGAACTTGGAGTTCAAAATTTTTGTTTGGTTTAACTTATCCCCTATATCTATATTGCTTTAGAGTTGTTCTATCAGTGCATCTGCCTTAATTTTGTTTTGTGAGCATAGAAGGATATTTATCAATGCCTGCCTAGCTTGACCCATTGTTCTTTCATCTATGTTACTTAGTGTATCAGTGACCTTATAAACAAGAGATTGTTTCCTTTTTTTTTTCTTTTCTTTTTTTTTGAATTAAAGGAAAGGTACAGACAGGAATGAAAGTGAGTAGGCAGACAAGATAGGAGGAACTATTTATTTACTTACTTATTATGTTTAGCTGTTCATTTTGGTCCTCTAGCTCCGAGTTGCATACCTGCATCCATAAGATGTATATGGACTAGGCCTTCTGGAGGATAGGAACTTAGCCCCTCTGCCACCAGGGCAGTTTGTTTACATTTTTAGCTTATCAGTGTAAGTCATTTCTATGTTAATTATGCTTATTTCCTGATAAGCCAGGATCATTATAAATATCAACATTTATAACACCACCATAATTGAAAAAAAGATTATGAAATGTGGACTGCATAGAAACAATATTAACATAATATTTAGGGGAATTTTTTTGCTTCCCTCCCCAAAGGAATGCTTAAGCTTTACAGTTGTGATTGATTAGCAAAATCTTGGCTGATAGCAAGGATAGATAAGATTCTTTGGCCTGATGCAAATTTCCATAAACCAGAGGTCTACATTGTTCATTTGAAGCTTAAATAGTATAGGTTTGTGGTGTGGGGAGCAGGATGGGCTAAAAGACCTTCACAATAGTCTCTCTGTTGTGAGAGATCTGCCTCCTGTAGTGATGTTAAAGGAATGCCGCATTAACTGGTGGTTATACATGATTTTAGGAGAGATGGGAAATGAGGTGATCGAAATAAAAGCATCAATAATTACCACAATGAGGAGTGAAGGTGGGGGTAAATGATTTTAGTGAGAGAAAGAAGTGGACCTGAAAGTAGATCCCATCACAATTGGAAAATGAATGAATTTTAATGTCAATTGATATCTAACAAGGAACTGACCCAATTTACTGAGGGTGCCTTTAGACCAACCTGTAATCTTTATATGAACAATGTAGGCTCTCTGACTTCTCATTTATGGAAATTCTAATGGATTTTAACAAAGGAAATTATAGTTAAGATCAATGTACAGGGACAAAGTTGGTTGCAGTGGAATGGGGGCTGTTCTGCTCTTGACTCCTTTTCTGTTTTGCTCAAATGACTCAGAAGGACTGAAGAAAGATAGGGAGGGAGGGAAGGAGGGAAAGAAGAAAGGAAGGAAGGAAGGAAGGATGGAAAGAAGGAAAGAAGGAAGGAAGGAAAGAAATGTGCCCCACCTTTGTAGGAAAATTAAAGAAAATAACTCCTTATTTTAAAAGAAATGCTGCAATAAATGAAATTATGATAAACTATATAAATATGATTCCATAATATATGTAAAGTTATAATTAAAAGAAACCAGAAAATATCTATGCAATTCTAGATTGTATTTACATTTTTGTCCCCTTGTATTGCATAGACATGCAATTAGCCTAAAACAAGAAGAAACAGAAAGCTTTTCAAACTAGATTAATGTTGGTGAAATGATAGACAAGACTATTGAAAAGATACTTGGATAATTAACAGGAACACAAATCAATGGCAAAAGACAGTCTGACAAGATGCTGAATTATACAATTAAAGTCAAGAAATAAAAACAGAGTTGTAGAAAATAATACACTTGTTCATTTTGTTTTAATATCTGATTTTGTTATTTCTTAATTTCTCAAGTCTTGGAAAATTGCATGTTTCAACATATACTTTTGAAAAAATTCTGCTTATATAAGGCAATATGAGGTAGATTTTTTTCTTTTTTTTTTTTTTACTTTTCTCTTTGGAGATTTTTTTTTTTCTATTTGAACAAATTTGCAATGTCTTAACATGTAGATAAAATAAAGCTGTACCACTGTGTGACCCTGAGTGTTTCAGCTCAAGGTATAACCAAAGCATTATATATAGGGATTTTATTTGTGCTGTTTTTATTTGTACTTTATATTATAATTAACTGTGTTTATTTGTGCTTTATTATATTAGTTAACTATAAAGACTAGTTAATTATATTATTTTATATATAAGAATGTTCTATTCATTCTCTAGTCTGTTAAAATAGCCCCATGCACATAACAGCATTATTGTATCTTACCACAAAAGAAGGTTTTCCATATTTTCAAATTCAATGATAAAAAACAGTTAGAATCTCAAAAAATAACTAGCCTTACATAACGAACTCAATTTGTCTCCAAATAGTTTTTTTCTTGCGCCTAACCCACCCATTGCACCTTAGCATCAAAATAATTAAATCACTGGCTAACATTTTGTTCTTGAAACATCATATCAATCGTACTTTTGTTTGTTTCAGAGAAAGAATAGACTAGATAAACCAATGAATAAAGTACAAATAAAAATAAAACTTGTATTTCATTTCCCATTAAAATTTGCTGAATTTTCTTTGAAAAAAAACTTTAAATATCTCATCTTCTTACACGCAAAATAAAGGCAAACACTTTAATCCCACCTGCTTGAAGTTTGGAAGCCATGATGCATCACATAAATGTGAGGTATAGTCACTAGTATTTGTATTTTTCATAATCAATCTTACTGCTATTTTACCTTTATATCCATCTATATTTATAAATGAATATGAGAGTTAAATCTTCATAACTTTCTAAGGAAAATGTTAATAAATGCAAAATTGTTGCAGTATCAAGAAGCCACAAATTCAGTACATTCAATAACATATTACTTTTGATATATTTTTGTTATAACAAATATTTTTGTTAATAAGAATGTGACAAGAGCAATCAGATTGACTAGGTGACTTTTAAGCACTAAATAGGAGCTAACTTTCTTTAATATATTCAAGGTATCTATTTGCTTTTAATTATTAGAACCATTCAAGTAACCATTAAAACTTTTGCATCAGTCTCCTTTCAAACAGATAGTCCTAGTGATATTATTACCAGGAATGGGAATTCAAATTCCATTATCTCCAATTATCTTACATGGCATTTTACTTCTGCTAGCTTTAATTAGGTTAAAATCTGTTTCAGTGCATTACTGATTAAAACTAATTGAGTTTGTTGTTTAATTCTTTCTAGAAAGACTGCCATGACTTAAACAGGTTTACTTTCAAGTGGCATTGTATTGGAGAAGTCTCTACAACATTAAGAAAATATTTCATTGTATCTATTTTATTAATATATTTCATGTATTTATCCCACTTGAGAATAATTTAAAGTTCAAATCTCCAGAATATTTTTTGTACATTTAGGTAGCAGAGATTGCTTATGGTTAAAAAACAGTAAAAACATTGATAAACTATTAGCAAAATAAAAAAGCGATGTTATTTGTGATTTTAATTCAAAGAATAAAGATTAACCTCATTTATCTTTTATTTATTATTTTCAAATATATTGCTATGTCTTTAAGGCAATTATTAAAAATATTTAATAATCTTGAACTGTAAATATTACTAAGATATTAAGTGTTCTACATACTAATTGTAATAAATGTGCCCAGAAGCAAATATTAAAAAAGTAATTTCTCATTGAAGTAATATTGTATTATGTATGTTTCAGGTAAGGAAATTCTACTTATTCTGGGTTATAAAAATATTTAAGACCTCAAAACCAACGAATGCTGTTCCAAATTCACAATCGATGCTGCTCTACAAATTTTCAAGCTCATGTGGCTCAGACATTGTGCTGTAGCTAAGTCTCTTAGGTGCTCTTTTAATCATCTGCAACCACCGAGAAGATGACAATAATATAACCCTCAAAGCAGAAGACACTTAGGATAAAACACAAGTTCCAAACTCATTGAAGCATGGTTCACAATAGGCTAAAATCCACAGACAGTCACTCTTGAGCATCTTTTGCCTTTAGCTCTGTCCAGAGGATGTTAGCTCTGTCCAGAGGATGTTAACATCTCTGGCAGAAAGTGTAATTTGGAAATAGTCAAGGGGGAATAAAAAAGATCTAAATCAGATGCTTGGAACCTAACACAGATTTAATTTTCCTTCACAGTTATGGTAGTATTATCATTTAGAATATTATTAAGAGATTAATGCAACTATTGCACAAACTTACTAGGTTAAATCTAAGTAGCTAATTATATAATTTACCTTCTGTAAATCAATGTGTTAAATTGTATGGTTTTCTTCTTTCACTTTGATTTTTTTAAAGTAAGAAACTGACTTCTATGTAGTCAAAATATATTGTGCAAAAGGAAGATCACCAATAAGTTTGGTCATGAACATGAAGAATATGTGATAGAAAAATTAAAGAATGAAGTAGAAGAGTGGCATGGTATGATTATGTTTAGCCTGTGCTCTATAGGGAACAAGAACAAAGTATCTCATAAAGGTATTTTAATGACTATTAGATAACAATACACTCCAGTAGATCTGTTTGTAAAGATGCATTTTTTTAATTATCTTTAGACTATATAAGGACTTACTCTAATATTACTGAAAAACAGTAAACTAAATAAAATGGCAAGTTTCATTGTTTTCATTTCTCATCTTCATGCTGCTTGATATAAATGAAATATTTATATTATTATCAATTTATAGTGCTATCAATTATTGGAAATACCAATAATATTTCAACCTAATAATAATTAGTGATATCTGGAAACTGGTAATGTTGAAATTTTGAAATATCATCTGAAGAGAAATGAAGCAGTTATAGTAAATTTCTGTTTATTACTGCTAGTTGTTTTTAATGGGAGACATTTAATGAACTAAAAGAAAAAAAACTTCTTGTGGAAGGTGGTATTTGCCATCCCAGAAAAATAAGAGGGAATATTGCAAGAGAAGAGCCTGTTCATATACAACACTTTCATCCAGTAGCAAATGCATTAATTTGAAAACTGCCAGTAAAAAAAGACTTTTTAGGGTTTATTTATTTTGAAAAGGTTCTCTTTTTTAAGAATTATTTTAAAATGTACTTGTATATATAATGATTGATACTGATTAAAATTTAAAAATAAAACATTTATGTGAATTAGCAAAATCATTAAACAAAATTATTATGTTTTCAAATTTTTATTTTCAGTTTTTTAACATTTGAAATTATACTTTTAGACATTGAAAAAATATAAAAAATTAGAAAGCTAAAACTGAATTATTAAAAGATAACATTTGACAAGTCACTAATATAATACATCTTGGCAAACAAATTGTTTAAAAATTATTTCCTGTATTAAGCCTGTTGTCTAATTTACAAATTTAGATTCCAAACTTCAGTTTGATTTGAAATCTTCAATGTGTTCTTAAGTAGTACATACGTTATAAGTATCAGTATGTTTCTAAAATTTGAGAAATATTATTAATAAATGCATATTGAAAAATAGAGTGTATTTGTTTGTAGAAACTCATTTTATTTATTTCTCATAAGTTGTGTCTCAGGACAGGTAGTGTTGTCAAGTTCATATTATATTTCCCAGAGCCATCACAGCAAGATGATTTCCTATGTATCAGTGAATGGCAATAATCCTGTGTTGAATTTCAATATCTCCAGTTCTAAGTAATTCAGTGGAGAGCAAAGAGCTCTCCTAGATGTACTTTCCTTTAAGCAATGCCATGCACCACAGTCAGTCAAAAACCTCAGAGACCAATGGTTCAGCAGTATATGGCTCAAACTGGCAATATGCCTGCAGCAGCATTAACTTTTGATTTTTGCTGGTTCTTGTTTTCTATTTTTAATATGGCACATGAGTGCTAGAATTCAAACTGTCACATAAAAGGTAATATCCAATGCAATGAGATTTATGAATCTACAACATCCTGTCTTCATTTCCCCTGCCCCTCTTTAAACACATAACTTAACTCTAAGAATATGATTGACAGATTATCACATTCATTCTTATACATTTTGAAGGTATAGCAAAAGTACAGAGGGAAGACCACCTTTAAAAGGATAATTTGCCATGAATAAAGGTGTTGTGTGACTTTGAGCCTGTGGATTGTTATCTACCTGTGTTTGCAGACAAAAGACCAAATTTAAGTGTCTTGAAAATTTTGTTGTGCATTCTTAAGTAAATAAAAATACTGAGAGCATTCATAATAGATCCTAAGTAATTTCAGTAATGACAGACTGATGAAATATAAATATTCCTGTGAAAATAATTTAATCTTAAAATTTATAAGCAAGAGATGCATCAATAATTTATACTAGCATTGAGAAATTTTTGTTCCAAAAGTAATCACAGTATTATATCTTGATATATATTTGAATGTATGTAGTTACACAAGAAATCAAATATGCAACTTAAATCAGTTTAAAAATTCAAAAAATAAAAATAATTGTCATTACTCAGTTACTAAAAAGCAATTTTGTCTTATTGTTATCCATCAATCTTTCACTTGAAGATTTACTTTCAATTTTAAGATAATTCTAATCTGTTTGGCAATTCAGTTTCTAATCACATAAACATAAGAATTAAATAAATAAAAGAAAGAAAGAAATGCTGAGAAGAAAACAGCTATATAACTAGGAAGTGATCACTGACCAAAAAAGAGTGGGGAACACAGAAAGCAGAGATATGAGAAAATTTTGCACAAGGTAAATTGTCCTGCAATACAGTAGACCTTAAGACTATAACTGCAGGAATTCAATATAATTACTTTTCAATATAATTGCAAATTTTCAAGAAAGATTTCAGCACTTTTCCTTAAAAATTCAGAGGAATATACAGCTTTCTCTATAATTATATGTATATATGTGTGTGTGTGAGTTTATGCGTGTGTTTTAAGCACCTATGTGCAAGTTATAAGATGGAAATAGGTTTTCTTAATTTCTTCTAAACTAGAATTTAAATATTAAAGTGGACATTAGAATATTGGAAAATTATTTTAATTAAAAAGGAAAAAGGGGGAGGAATCAGTATAATATTCTCTTAAAATTCATTTGCTAGATTTGGAAAACATCTCCATTGTACACATGATGACCTTGGATTCCACGATTTTGCAATTCCAGGAAATGTTATAATAATCCATATGATGGAGTGATGTTTGAAAGTACCTCAGAAATAGAGATAATCCTAAATGAGTGCATTTGAACACTATCAGAAGTGACTGATTAGTGGCTATCTCCATATCATATCCCTCTAATGAGAAAACCTTTCAAGCTTGGGATATTTCAGTTGATTTGTGTTCTGCTTTTATTTTAAAGCAGATGAGAGATACAATTGACTGATGGAGTTGCATATCAACTAGAGCAAGACCCCCGGTAGGTGGAGATTACTTGGGAAATTTCAGAGTTTTTCATGTTATCATAGAAACCTCTGTAGCAGAAATCCACTTCTAGATTCCTCACATAGTGAAGATGCCTAAAGCTGAATTCAAGCACAGTTCAACCAAAGGCTACAAGCTATATGATTGGGGCTTTTTTGTCATCTCTTTTTGCTATCACTTGGTTTTGATCTTCACATATTGGTTTCATGGTTTTATGCTATAAATATCTTCTTCCATGTGGTTAAAGGAAATGATCACTTACAGCAGTTTTACATGAAGCCAGTATATGTTTCTAATAATGGATTCTTAAAGGCAATAAATAAACTTAGTGAACTGAATCCTGTAGAATTGGAAAGGATTTTGAAGAACCCGTCTCAGGTTACATGTCTCTAACTGAACTAACCTTTGCGACCCAGTGAATATGAAACTATAATTACAGTCTGATTTAAATGCTCACTCTTTTCATGTGTTTTGAAATGGACCACTATGTCTGACAACTCAAGTCTGTCAAGTAGGAAAGGAGCAATTCTCCAAAATGTGAACAAATGTGTTTTATGCAAATCATGGTCTCTTGAAACAATGGTCTCAGGAGTGGTGGTGGAGTTGGGGACGTGGGGGATAAATGCTTTCAAATAAGAGAAGATATCTAGTACTTTATTGAAGACTACAAATCAGTACTTTTTTAAAAGCTCCTGAGAAACCGTGTAGGTCTGAAAGGGTAAGAGAATGTTAATTTATAAACAAACTAAAATGATGTGTTGCAACCACTCAGCTTCTGATAACCAAATTCTACTATGCTAGCAACTATTGCTGTGTTAATTGACATTTTTGAGCACCTGTTCTATGACCAGAAGATTATATTGTGTATCTCACTCAATTATAAACAGAAGCTCTAGGGGATAAATTTTATGACTATCCTCATATAATAAATAAGGAAACAGAAGATATTTTATTTATTAACTTGTCCAAGTTTAAACTACAAAAAAGTTGTGACAATTCAGTCAGCTTTGATTCAAAATGCCATGTTCTTAGCTGAATAGCTCATTAAATTTTTAGTTCTTCAAAGCAAGAATTGTGCTTGTTAAAATCTATATGCTCTGTGCTTATGATTTTATCTGGCACACAATCTGTGAATATGTGCTTTTTCAATGACTACATAAATGTGGATGTATCTCCAAGCTTGGAAGCCTCAAACTTTCCCTTTTGACCTATCCTCAGCAGGAAGCTTTTGAGCAGAAAAACGATAGTGACACTATTTATGCACAAGTCACAGATGTCTACAGCAAAGCAGATATTTTTCCTATATTTACTCTTCTTTTATTCAAAAGTATGAACTAAATGCTTTCTAATACTTTCTACTGTTTCAGGTCTTAAAATCAAAGAAAGACCTCTGACTGTGGAGTTTATAATTTCATAGGAAGGAAGAGTGGATAATAAACAATGATTATAAAAGTAATTTGCCTACTCACTTAGCAAATAAGTGCTATAGGTTAAAAACTGGGTAGGTCAAAGAGACTCAAGCATAGAGGGAGTTAGTTTTAGGGAAGGAAGGTGATGATATTAAGCAGTATGCACATAATATTCATCTTGCTTGAAAGGGCTCTGTCTAGTGAAATCAGTACTTTTTATTAACTTTGCTTTTTCAAATTTCTCTTTATAGTTCCATTTTACTTTTTAACTGATCTAATTATATAAATGCAAGCATACATCTTTCAGAATTCTGAAATGGAAAATAATTTTCACAAAAATAGATTGCACACATAAACAATGTTTCTACTTCATATTTATATAGTAGTGACTGAGATTTGAACTGTTTAAGTAAACAGTTCAAATGTTAGCACACTGGGTAGAAAAAGGAGAAATATGATTTCTATTAATCACTTGCTGAATTTCTACTCACCCTGTAGAAAGTAGAAAACTTTCTTACTTCCATTATAAAATAAAAATATTTTTTTTGTTCTTTTTTTAATCTCATCCTCTAGAATTGGACAATGGATTAAGGAAGGGATTCATATTTTTTATTTTTTTTATTGGGGGGTGTATCACATCTTTTATTTATTAAAGTAAATGCTGACCTAGAAAAATACAAGTTGATTTAATAAATAAATGAGTCTGAACTACAAGGATGCTCTTTTGTTACTTTCTTAAAGAATGATAACTGAGAGTCCCTTAGTGGTTATAGTTTAGAAGCTATTAGAACAAATTTGTAATGAGTACATAATGATTTTATAAATGTAGATACAATCAAAATGTCTGAGGTGCTTAAAAATATAGTTTCTTTAAGTATTTAAATCTTATCTGACACACTTATTAACATTATGTAGTTAAACGATAAAAAAAATCTGTCTAGCTAACCAAAACTTCAGATACTTTTAAAATTTCACTTAAAAGCTAAATGAATGTTGTGTGTGTGTGACAGAGAGAGACAGAGAGAGAGAGAGAGAGAGAGAGAGAGAGAGAGAGAGAGAGAGAGAGAGAGAGAGAGAGAAATAATAACTAAATCACAAATCACAAAGGTGTCCTGAGAATAAAATAGACAATGCAACATAATTCTTTTGTAAAATTTTCCATATATGAATAAACACATGGAAGCATTTTCTTCCCAATCAGAAAGCAGAGTTGTTCTTGTTTTGGTTTTCATTTTCCTCTTCCAAATCTAATTTCTAGCATAAGGTGGCATTGAATAAGATTTTGTTGAATGTTGAATAAAACTCCTCTGGCAGATTAAATTCTAAGCAAAGATTTTCAATAAATGTCTAATACACCCATTATTTTTAACAAGTGCATGACAGTTTGCTAAGTATAGAATCTATACAGCAAGCCAGCAGTTAACCTTAAAGATTAAAGGGGAAAAGATTGAAAAAAATAAAAATAAAAGGTTACTGCAGAGCAGTTGATCCATTCTGTCAAAATGCCAGATGTCTCTTACTCTTTTCTTCTGGATAATATTAAATCTGGCTTCAAGTCCTCTCTGTATATCTTTCTCTCCCTGTCCCAATCAACATGCTGGTTGCATTGCTCAATTACTGGACAAATGTAACTTCCTGTCCTCCTTTGCTCAGCCACTTTTATAGCAGCACTAACAGATGCTATCATTAAGACCCTCAATGGGAAATCATGAACTAAGTATATTCTTTGCCCTTCTCGCTTTTCAATTTTCTTTAAAAAGATAAGCCATCTGCTTTAACCTCTCTTAAAATTGTAATTTCTTTATAACATCAGTCTTACATTTATCTTAATAATGCATAGATATTTAAGCCCCAAGTTCAGAAGTTTAATTTGCATAGAGCTATTTGTTGGTAGTGAAATGAATTCAAGCACCATAGTTTGAATATCACTTTCTGTTCATAACTTCATACATGCTTGTGTGTGTATGTATATACATATATGAGTAAATATACACTTATAGAAAAGCATATGTTTAAGAAATTTTAACATAGACTCTTTTAGCTAAAACGAACTTTCATTAATATGTTATGGAATTATTCTGAAAACACTTAGTAAATATTGTGCTTATTAAAGCTTTAGGCATAATAACGTTACATGGGTAATTGGAAATACTAGTGGCTTTTATATTCACATATAAACATTATCACTGCTAGTCTACTAAAGTTAAAATAGCATGCTAATCTAAAATATTATAACATGGAAATATATATTTATATAAATGTATAGTTGAAATAAAAGAAAACCTTATCAATTTAGAATTGTTATATTCATTAACATCTGTATTTTGTATTCTAGTACTATGATTCATATTCACATATTTTAAAATATATATCCTTATTCTTTCCTGTTAATACTGTGGGTTATGAAAGCAGCAATAGTACTTTTTCTAAAAAAAATTGCTAAAAGTTTGGAGGGTTGGATATAGAAAGAGAGGAAAATACCATTGTTTTCTATATATTTTTACAACTCTGACCAATCATGCAATAACTCCAGCAAAATCAGAAACTTGAATAACACAGCTTCATATTTATTAGTTGTGAAACATTTAGTAATTTATTCAACTTTCTGGTACTTTATAAAATAGATATAACAATTACAAATATTATTACTACTGGTAATACCTGCATTTCAAGTTTTTTATAAGATTGAGTATAAAATGTTTTCAGTGCTGCATTGCATATGCAAAACTCAGAGTGACAACAAGTTATTAAAACATAATAAGAAACTTGGATGTATTTTTCATTGTAGTATTTAATTTGTATTATTTACTCTTGCTTTGGTAAAATTTTAGCCTCTTCTATCTCTCCTTTCACTTCCTTTTTTCTTTTCTTTTTTTTTTTTTTTTTTTTGGTCAGTTCTTGCTTCTCTTCTTACTCGAAATCTGAGACTTCTCTATAGGACTAATCAGAGCAGTGGCACTTCCTAGGCCTTTGACTTTAAAAGCACTAATGATTCAAGAATTTGTATCTGTAGGTTGGACTTCTCTCCTACAATGGACATCAGCATTTGAATTTTTCTCCTACTGAAATACTGATTCTTTGACCCTCCAAATCCCCCCTACTCTTCTTGCTCATATATCTGTTTCTCAGTAAAATATAACTGAATTACTCTTTCATTATTTTGTTATATTCTTCAGAGGTATTAGCATACAAACTGTTATATGTTTGTATGTTGATTTGTCTATTTTCACTCTACCCCAGATCTAGAAAGGCATCTCATGTGCAGTTCTAGAATGAATGGAAATGAGAATTAATAAGAATGCTTATTAGTCTTAAACAACACAGAATTTAATATTACTACAATACATCATCAGCTTTCTTTGTTGTTGTATCACATTACTTTAAATTAAAGGACACATTTTTTAAAATCATTCACTTCTATCAGATAGAACTCAGATATTTGGACTAAAATCAGGTGTAGTAAAGGAAAGGAAATTTTCTTCATCCCCCTGGATTCTTCTCTGGCTCATTGAACATTCAAATTAATGACAGGAAAATCAGTTGGAGAAAAGAAAAAAAAATAATTCTGTAAGGGAAATCCACATAGATACATAGATTCTGAGGTTAGTAAGGAGATATCAGGGTATCTAATCTAAATTAAGGAATGAGAAAGCAGAGTCAAGGATAGAGGAGGAGGACTTACACGAAGAGGAGTGGGGGTCATATGGCTGACCAGATGTCTAGTAACAGATGTTTGTCCTGCCATATAGATAGATTTCTTGGAAAGATTATTTCTAGAAAAACCCTTATTCTGGATATTATTCACAAATTTCTATCACTAGGAGCCCTGGACTCTAAGGCTTTGTTGGGGTGCTTCCTTCAACAGCACTATGGAAGCTACCAGCTGGAGGTGAATACTAGGTTAATGTTACTTCCTGTTAACACCGAATATATAAATACAAATACATTTTAATTTAAAAAATCTAAAGTGGGTGTAAATATACCATTGAATCTGTAACAATGTGTCTTAAAAGTTTAAGGTTTTTTTATACTTAAAAAATGTAAGTATGTAGGGAAGCATGAGAACATGACCTATCCCCAACCCTGGCACTTAGCTGACACTGAGCACAGACTTGAATCCAACAGATGGACTTTCTACAATGACAGCCTCTACCTGAACTGACTTTATGCAAGATGTTCTGGCCTGGAATTTTGTTTTCCTTGCCTACTTAGCTGTTCTTTTTTCTTGCCCACTTGGTTGCTCCTATCCACTTCCCTTCCTTGCTGCTACTCTCTCTATAAGAGCCCATCTTCTCACCAGTGGCGTGGTAATCGTTCGAACCCATCACTGTCAGGAAGAATGACTTCGTTCTGACCAGCTGTCATCAGAACCCTCTGTTATAAGTGCATAGGCTGTGTTCTTGACACCTCAATACTCTCATGATTTCCTCAGACTGTCCAACTATTTCCTAGACAGGACATTTCTATGCCCAGATTTGAACACCTGTATAATTGACATACATACATACATGTATATGTACATATCTGACTTTTCTCATTTCTGTCAAATACTTCAGAGTCAAAACATTTTGATATTTTAGTTTTATAGACAAAAATAAAGTTTATCTTAATCCTACTTTGTTTCTATAAAAATGATGAAACTTTGAGAAAAAAAAAAAAAATCCCCTGAATAAAAATAATTCCAGATACTTTTTAAATTGTCACAGATAATGGAAAAGAAAGATTGCTTTCATTCAGGTCAGAGATGATCTCAAAAAATGTGCTGATGAAATTCAATTACCTTAATGACATCTGCCCAATGCTTCTTGCTTGCTTTCTTCCATACCTTTCTAGCATATTTTATCTTAATTGTAAAAATTTATCATTTCAGGATCACATTTTTCCTTGGCATCTTTGAGGAATGGAAATTCATTTTGTGATCTAAGAATGCCTAGAAGTCACACACAGGTTTAGATGACACAAAGTTAGGTGTTTTGTCATTTACTCTGTTATTTATTATTTTGCCCTTTTTTCTTCAAATAAAACAAAGTGCATTGCTTCCAGTCTTGATAGAAAAGTAAGAAGGGATAAATCTTTGTAAATAATATGTGCCCTAAAAATCATTCTAGAAGAGATTCAGTTTTTTGTTTGTTGGGAGGGGCAGGGCAGGAAATTTCTGTTATTTTGTGTTTGTTAAGCAAATTGTTAGTTGAAAAATGACAAGAAACCACAAACAAATTGTACTTTAGGACTTCAAGATGTGCACCTGTTTAAAAGTTGTGATCATCCAATTCAGTCAATTTTTTATGATATACCTATACTTGACATATAATCAATTCATATATTTTACACATATATTCCTTTATAGCTTCTTGACAATTAGGTAGATAAACATTTAGATTTATTTTTAATTTACCTTTAGTTTATCTTTACACTATAATAATCGGACTCTCTGGAATTATCTTATATTAATTGAACACCTTAATCTTTCCTTTTCCATGCCTTTCTAAGTATAAGATTGCAAATGAGAATATTCAAGAATATTCAAAGAATTAATTTTGTGATAGATCTGAGATAGGTATCTTTAGAAAGGGATGTCTCATAGGTCCAAGACAATTCTTTCTTTGCCTATCACAAAAGTGACTTTGTATTTATTATAACCTCAAAAGATATCAATGGACATTCTTCTACTTTTTACTTATAAATATAGAATTCTTTAATTTTTTTTTATCCCAAATGAAACTTGAGACCTTTTTTTTTTTTTTTTCAGATTACACATATGTACAAAAGCAACTTTTAAAGAACAACCACTGTTTTATATATATATATATATATATATATATATATATATATATATATATACGTGCTTTGAAAAATGCTTCATAGGTAGAAGGGATAATGATCAAATAAGTAGAATTTTACACACTCCCTGGGTTACTCTTCCCTGAGGTTGGGAGGGTTGTGACACTCCTAACCAACTGATCCTGAGGCAGTGGACTTATGAACCAGCAGCTGTCCTCTCATTAGCCTTCTATCCTGCAGGCTTTCACCCCATCCAAGAGGGCTAAAATAATCATCACATATCACATTGATATGGTGACAAATGTCTTTAAACTGCTGTGTCTTTCTCTTTCAAATCAGATACGCATTGGTAACCCTGAATGCTCAGTACCCCTGGGTGATTGTTTCTTCCTGTCTCATTTTCTACTGTGTCTCTTTCCTACCTTCCCATTTAAAATGGTATAATGACTCATGGTGCCTAGAACTCTCTGTTCTTTTCCTTTCTCTTCTCCATAGTCATATAAATGGATAGGATTCTTATCTTTCATTATACAAAAATATGAAAGATTGCTTTATAATCTCTAACAGCTTTGTCCTCCAAGTTATTTTATAATCTTTGCTATTTTCAGAAGTTTATACCATGCTATTCACTCTTCAGAGAAGAACTTAAAATACTCTTCATTCTTTGTCTTAATACAAATTTATTAAAACTTTTTACTACGAAGTAGCTTAATACTCATTTAATTTGAGTTTCCTTAAACACTGAATATGCTTTGTCATAACGTTTCCAGGGGGCATATAAAGTATCATACCCATAGGTCAAGAAATGACTTTTCTTTTAAAAACCAGGTTAACTCTGCCCTACTTCAGACAATCTTTTGGGGTCATTCAGAAAGCTAAAATGTCAAAATTCTTTAAAAACATTTTAGTAATGCCAAGGTCAAAATATCTCTGCATTTTGCTAAATTATTTCAACAAATAAGTCTTTAAACCGAGTTGGCTCTAATGCCATGGTTACCTACTTAATTATCCAATATCTAAGCCTGTAATTAACTCAAGGTTACATCATAGAAACCCATAAAACAGCATTATAAGCAATCAACTAGGATTTAAGTTATAGTCAATAATTTCTTTGTTGCTTCTTTCTCCAATCCTTCTTTGGTAGAGCAACCTTAATCACTTCCAGTTAGTACTGCCCTGTTCAAATTGATTTTTGCTCAAACAAACTTAAAATTTTGCTATTGCTCAGTTTTTATTTTAAATGCTTAAAGAGAATAATAACCATTAAATCTACTAAGTTTACACCGATGAAATAGTCAAGCCCTAAAAATGTTCAGTTAAAGATAGGAAAAGACAAATAAGACTGTGATAAATAATACTTATTCATTAGGAATTTCTTTTAAATATAAAATATTTAAAGATAAATACTACACATATAACTACACACACATATATATTTACATAATATCACACATTAATGATAATGATGCAGATGGAAGTTATATAAATATAATCAAGCAATTGTATATCAATTCATATAGGCGTAAGTATATATTTATATTGTGATTAAGTTGCATTAACAGAGAGATATTTGATAGACAGAAAAAGGAAAACAAGAAAGCATGAAAGCAAGAAAAAAAAATTTTAAATGTAGGTGCTAACCTAAACCCAGAGAGGTGAAAAAATAATTTTCTTTCTACCTTCCCATGTTTTATAACTGAGATAACTAACAATCATCCCCCGAACCAATAAAATAAACTGAATGACATTCATACATCATGTATACATGGGAGATACTCAGAAAAACTGAATGAAATTTGAAATGACGAACGTCACCATAAATACTATTTCACTCCTAAGAGGAAAGATGTTGGAAGTCACAAGATTTTCAGGAAAGCACAGTAAATAAGGGTAAGATTATGCTGCATATTTTAGTCTGTATCTTCCCCACTGATGAATATTTCTTGTGATTTAGTCATTCAACTCTTCCTGATACAGAGAGAGAGATCCCTTTATAAATGAAGAGATACCTACATATAAATTTCCTTTAAAAGTGGGTAGCTTCTAATTTCCGAGATTCTCCTGTGTCTGAATAAGAGCACAAAATAATTCTTATGCCATAGAAGCATATTTAGCAGTGGCATATATTGCTAACCTTCGACTCTTTAATTTCATACATAAAGAAAATAAGTGAAGAGTGATGTGACTTACTGCAAGGCACTGGGACTAGGTAAAACAAGCAGGAATGCATTTTCTCGGTACACTGAGTGTAAGAGAAGCAAATCTGGAGACCACCTGCTGGAGTTGGAATCATGATTCCACTTACAGCATGTAATATTCACTAATATAATTTTGAGCCAATTGCTTCATCTCTTTGTGTTTTAGCTTGTTCATAAAATGGATATTAGGACAGTACAATTGGGGAATGCTAGGATAATTAAAGTCATGAAATGCTATCTGTTTTTGCCCTTTTGGATAACCTAGTACTCAGTACTGTTTGCATCAGCAACTCATATCTGAGTCTCAGGTCATTTTTTATACCCTTTTTTAGCATGCAACCTCTCTATGTAGCTATATTTTGCAGTTTTCGTCTAGAACCCCACGGAGTAGGTTTAAGTAATGTATAAACTGCACTAAATATTTTATTTTTCTTTTAGCACCATTAATCTTTGAGTATATAAAACAAATTTTTTGAAATGATATTAGGTTACATTACTCTTTCCAGTGAAATAAAATTAATATTAGCAGTATATATTTATAATATATGGCAAATTTATGTTATATCACAGATTTACAGTATTCAATTTAATTTATATTTACTAGCATAGATTTGAAATGATCACAACTAATATACAGACAGACAATTTCTAGGTTCAACTCTGCTTCTTCACGTGTTTCTTTTCCCTTATTTCTCATTGGCAACGTTCTTTTAGATTAAATAATTATTTTCTCTCAGGCAATATTTCACTTGTAAAGCCTAATAGACGTTTTTTGCCTTTCCTTTGTACTCTTTGTTAAAAGTCTTTATAATGGAGAATACCTTGCTTTGCATGTGCATTTTCCCTTATTTGAAGAGAAGGCTGCTCCTTGATCAAGTCTTAGGAGGTTACTATAAACTTTCTTGTGAATAGATTACCAGGAATCTGATACTTTTCAGCATAATGCACATCTAAAATATCAATGAAGGAAAAATAAGCCAAACAATGACTTCCTATGTTTGGTGTGGGCTAACAGGTGGATTTTTGTTCGGTTCTCAGAGGAAGCAAATATAATATCTTACTTTCACTTCCATGTTATTTTAGAGTAGCAAATGTGTGTTTAGCCTTTATTCACTTATCTTTTTTTCCTCTAGGAAACACCATATTTTTCTGTGTTACTGAGCATCCAAGTTTATGATCCGAACTTTAATGAAAAAAAAACTATCATTTAATTTTTTTAATTCAAACTTTATTTATATTAGGTACTTGTTTTTGTATTATAAAGGAATTTTAGCATTTATTTTTTAACCTATTATGGTCAAAGAAATTACATTTACCAAATAATTGCAAAACACAGTAACAGATACATGGTCCTCAAAATTTTATGCACCCATAACAAATTTAGGATATTTACGCACCATAGGTCAAGAATTTTTTGTCACCACCCATATCAGAATTATAATCTTCTTTAATTTTTGAATTATCAGTGTTATATGAAGGGTCATTTTCCTCATTCCAGTAAGTTTCACTGTCCTCATTCAAATCATTGCATTGCTGATGTTGAATTTTTTTAAATGATACATCACTTCCTTCTTAACACTGTGCCATGATCTTAGGATCCAATCAGAAACTGGGGCAATGGTTGCTTTCTAGATACTTCCTGTAGGTGTTAAATCATTACCAGCTGACTGCATCTAGGATGCACATTCTTTCTTCATTAGGGCCCTAAAGGTCTTCTTGATTGGTATGCCAAGATGTTGCAGTTGGCTGGTGAGCCCACCAGGTATTAGAGTCAGTTGGGTTTTCTAGTCCACTGTGATTACTTCATTTTAATTATCTAGAGGTTAATTCATAAATTCAATCCCCCTCCCAAGTTATTATAATAGGAAGCACATAAAAGTATTGCAATAGCACCATGATTATAAAAGTAGGTAACACAAGTTTATACACTTAGGAAAGTTACTGTCTGAAAATACATGAAAAATAAAGTACACTAATGAATAAAACAAGACAAATTTATGATTTTAAACAGAAGTAAAACAAATTATGTGAACTGGTGAAAAGATTGCTAGTATAGTCATCTTGCAAAATTTCTCAGAGGAGTTAATATTTGAGATGAGTGATGTGGGGACAGCAGAGCTTAAAATCCATAGGTTAGCATGCAGTTGTATGAGTGGGAGAATAGACTGGTTGACAAAAACCTAGGACTACTAAAACAAGGATCCCTTCTTTAACAACTTGGGTCTGAAGACTCATGCCTTAGTTATTCCCACCTGAGAACTCCAAGCAATTCTCACAAGAACTCCAACTCTCACAAGAACTCCAAAACACCTTACCAAGCTCTCTCAGCTCTCACAAGAACTGAGGTCTCTGGGTACGCCCATAAAGGAAGGGATATATGAGTCATCATTTGGACTGAGGAGTTCTCTCTTGCTCTCTTCTCCTGCAACCTTCAAGCAACATGATATTAGTTTGTCTGAGTTGTTTCCAAAAAACTTACCAAATGGTGCTGGAACAAGTTGTCTCTCCTTGAATTCTTTTTGGGATAAACTTCACACCCATCAGTGTCAGATATCTTTATCAATGAGAATAAAAATGAGACAGTCATAGGAAAATTCAAAGACAGAGAAGCAAAAACAAGCCTGTCACTTTTCATTAACAAATAGAAAATCAGCATGACTAAAGTATAGTATTTAGGTAAATTAAATTGGTCAAAATATTAGAAAGATTGATACTAGCTCCTGAAGTCAGGTGAAAGAGTTTGGATTTTATAGTAAAGAAATCTCATTGGAAGAAATTGCAATCTCATGAAAGCAATGGATAATTAAGGAACAAATATGAATGCGGAAAAGAGCAAATAAAAATATTAAGATTATGTAGCATATAATAATTATGTCAATTTAGGAATATAATAGACTAGCAGTATTGTAAAAGAGTCATTTAATTCCAACTTGAAGATTCAAGAATGGTTTCCTTGAGATGGTAACATCCATGCAGTATTTAATAGGAAAGATGAACTATAAAGACTGGTAGGGGTCAAAGGAAAAGTTCTCCCATTTCTCCAAGGTGACTGAAGAAATGAACAAAATAAAAGTAGGTGCAATTAATAAGAGAAAAAAGCAAATTTAGTAGCATAGGTATGAAAATATTTCATGAAGGTAAATTCTGAGATAGATGAGGCAACTGATGTTATATTCTGAGCTGAGGAAAGGGGACGTGTAGGGAAGTGAGGAGGAAGTCACCACATGTCAAAGACAAACGAGTCATACTTATTCAAAAATAAAGGGAATATAACAACGCTTTCTACATTCTTGTAGCTATTGGAGACAAAAGACCGAGTATGAATTAGGAAAAAATGGAGGCCAGGAATGAATGGCAGACGACTTCTTTGATTAATTGAAGGACTAGAGATTTAGAAGAATTGAACTTCTCCTAATCCTGTTGTATTATTCTGCACTATCATTGGCTTTTCAGGTCAAAGTGATGCAACTAAAAGAATCCTATTATGAAAGACTTGGAGTGTTCTGTTTTAGCCCTTCCTCTACAGACTAGAAAACAGAGTGAGGAAAGGAAAGAATCTTCCTAGTTACAAACGAGAAGACTTTGAGACTATGTATTAGGAATTATGTAGTGAAACACAGATCTACTCATTATTCTAATATATTTGAAGAATTCATGCTTCAAAAACTCTCTTACTAGTGTTAGGGGATAAAGATTAATAAAGTATAGTCCTCCTGAAGAAAACTGCAATTTAAATGGTGAGATTGACCAGAAATCATGTGGAATAGGTTGATCTAATTTCTATGACAGTGATGTGCAGACTGCTCTGTGAGTTTATGTTTAGGCAAGTAGAAGGCAGTAAAGGAGTTAGTGCAAAAATTTAAACTGAAAGCAATATCAAGGCATTGAAGCAAAACAACAGATGAGATTTATGTTTTAGGATGCTTTCTCTAACTTCAGTAATGAAGATGCTAAAGGACTGAGTCGAAAGAGTGGAGACAATTAAGAAACTTGTCATTCTTAGTTAAAAATATTAATTTTATTAACTAAGGCCCTGATACAATGAATGATGAGTATCTTCTCATCTAGTCTCATTTAGCTTTCCTAGCACAGTGTAAAATTTAAAAATTATTATTTCATAAGTGAACATATACCAGACTAGAAAGTGTATCTATATTAAGTAATTAGCAATCAGTAAGCCATGTCTGATAATGGGAATATATATTTCCTAATTCTTTCCACTTTCTATGCAGAAACAAAATTTGTTGTAATTTTATACACACATTAAAGTATTTATTCATTATAATAGCATTTAACTCATCTACTAAATAAATGTACTAATAATTTTTCATATGTAAAATAGATATTTTAACATATCAGAAAATCTATTTAGATTTATTTTGTTAGTAATAATTATACCTGATCAATTAGGATGGTTATTGGAATTCCTAAAATCAAATAATTTGAAATTTTGCTCTTGAATTTAGAATCTTATTCAGGGAATTTAATACATGAATATACACTATGAGATGGTGGAAGTACAGGAAAACTATATTTACATGACACTGAACAATGCAAATTTCTGAAGAATATTTTGCACATTAGATAATTTCCTTTATTTGATTGTTGAATCTTTAGGCAGAAATAAAAAAGGTATTTAAATGTTTTATATGTATGACTCCAACTGGAATTTTAAAATGTACTCAGATGATTGTGGGCAAATCTCTGCAACTTAAGATTCAGCTTTGCAAAGATATTGCCTTGATGCATAAATGTTATTTCACATTTTTCCAAGTTTTTTTTTTTTTCTTTTTGTAATAGTTGATAATTCCTTTTAACTATTGGGACAACATTATTAAAATACTAACCAAAGATGTTTTTGCTGCTTCTTATTAGTATACACAGATGCAATATCAATAAATTTAATAGTATTTTTTTGTCACAGAAATGATTTTCACTCCTGTGTAGTGAACAATTAACCTAATATTCTCTTATACTTAATATTAAGTAAATGCAAAGTATACACATGCTATTCCCCCCTGGAAAGTAGCAATGTATAATATTTATTTGGACCCCAATTTGCCTTTCATGGTTGATATATTATTCTCTGAAAAGCTTTTCACAAAGCAGATATAGAAGTAACTATTCCCAGCATATGCAAATCTGTGGGTGAAAAATGTAAAGAATGATGATCACATAGTGTATTCAGTTTTAAGAAAGAACCTCACTGTTTTCATGTAAGATACTTAAGCTTTCTTTAATAGCTGATGGTTTTCAAATTGTCCTGTTGATTAAAAAAAAAAAAAGAAATATTTTCTATGTCGTTTAAAATATAAGATGGAATTTTATTAAACTAAAGCTAATGACTTACTGAAAATACCCTTAAAATCCACTTGATATATTTAGGGGTATTTAAAACAAAGCTTCAGTGTAAAGGAAACTCCAAATAATGTGTGATTAAGGGAAGTGTTCTTCAATATAAAATATGCAACTATAATTCTGAATTAGATATATATGTATGACATATATATATTTCTATATATGTATGTATCTCTCAGAAACTTAGCCTCTTAAAGTCTTTATGTAAACAAATGACAGCTATAGTCCTATGAATAAATGAACCATATAATTTGGTACTGTAATGTTTTTAATTTAATTCTGCTCATGACAGACTTACAACTGAGTTATGAAGAGTATTTTAATTTCAATTACAAGAAATAGCACAAGTTCTGTCTACACATGAAGGACAGTGATGGCACAAAAACAAATTTAGAGTAACAGAGTTTAAGTCAAAAAATGAAATGAAAATTAGAGATTAATAAATATCTGCACAATTAAGAAAATGGTATGTAATAGAAAACTTTTAACAAGTTTAAAGAGCTAAGGTGAGTTTTCATGAGAAAGATATGCAACAAAGATATTTAGAGGCTTACAAAAATCTTAGGAAAATGATGAAACAGACATGAGCATAACTAATCTTATTAAGGTTGCATTAATATTTGTTAAGTAATTTGCTAACTAGGAATTTGGATTCGTAACCATTTATGATTAGGGGGAAGAATTAACAAAATTCATGTCATAAAATGATGAGTAGTTTTATTGTTTTGATTACATATTGAAGTCTATTAGTTTTGATGGTATGCTAAAATACTAAAGGACATTTTATAAATTTTATATTTTGAATCAAATATCCATATGTTTTATTAAACTGATATTCATATGATATTAAAGTAAGATTATTTAATATGTATTTATAATAACAGATAATATAATAACATTCCATATATTTTGAGAAGAAAACTATTTTAAATTATTTTTATTTATTTCAAATTGCCTCCAGTTTGCTAAGTGACATACACTAACATTATATATTTACTATGTGCTATAGATACAATTTACCTTATTTTAACATAATTAGTCACACCTGACAATACATACTGCAGGATAGACATATAACTAACTTTGAATCTTATACCATAGCTTGACATTTGTTTTTTTATATATACAATGCTACATGATTGAAATGATTGCTCTACAAACTTCTAGAATTATTGCCTTAAGAAAAATTAATTTATTTTGCTTCTTTTCCCTCATGTGATTTGGTGATGAGACGAACATAACTTACAGCATGATATAGAATTCTGAGTTCATCTGCTTTAAAAAAAATTGAAAAAATGGGAGTATTAAGTATTAACCAAGTTAAAACCCTTCTTAGTATCTTCACTTTATTTGTGTATCTTACAACCAATTAGCTCTCAAATTCTCAAACATTGTTCTTTATTTTATTATTTTGAGATTATTAACCCTATATATTAAAGCAAATTTGAAAACAAAATACTATTAACATTCTGTGTTCTAGGCTATTGAAAATACTATAATCTTATTTTATATTTTCTTATAGATTTTAAAGTCTGAAATTATTTCAAATTCTGATTCTTTAGAATATTATTTCCTTTTGGAAACCTTCCTCCTGTACGTATTCCATTTTTCTTATAATAATTTTAATTGAATTCTTATTTGCAGAGTATCAGAAATGTTCATGGGACGTTATTTTACTGTTCTTATGATTTGATTTATTTTTACCTTAGTCCTGTAAGGAAATTCTCACTTTTCTAAAGTGCATCATCAATAATATATCATGTAATAGACTGATATTGTCCTTTAGGACTTATTTATATGTTTAATTTTTATTACTTTATTTTGTTAACATTAACATTCAGCAATTTACCTGAATTTTATTATTTTATGTTAAATATCATTTTCCTGATTTTGCTTCATTTTAGAATTGTGTGTGATGAGTAGTCTAATTCCAGTCCGATTATCCTTTCTTTTTAGAGTAAACTGTTTTGTTGTGTATAATTTTGCTTTGATTTATTTTTTGGTTTTGGTATCTTCATCCAGGAGTATTTATATTATCCCTCTGTGTGTTTTCTGAAATACCACAATATACCTGCAATACCACAATATACCTGCAGACTTTTGTTCGCTTTTGTGTTGTGCTTGTATTTGCATTACATGGACTAAATGACCCCATTTAATCTGCACAGCATTATCATTTCATTTTGTGAGGTTACTTGCATTACTTCTTTGGCATTTTTCTTTTGTCCTTATTCTTGTTTGTTTATTTTCAAAACCAATCTAGGCATGCCCTAGTGGTTCAGGTGCTAAGCCTGCACCTGGGATACAGTCCATATGCATCCCAGGTAACTTGGTTCATGAGCCAGACCTGGGGAGACAATTAAAATGAACAACTAAATAAACAAAATGTTTCTTTCTCCCTTCCTCTCTCTCTTTAAAAAAAATATGCTTTTGAACCAGATACATGTTATTCTATTTAAATCATTATTTGTATTTTATTAATTATCTCACTTGAAATAATTTCAATTAAGTTACTGCTTAATTAAAGTCATAACTTGATGGAATTTGTACTTTAAAATGCAAATAGCACACCATAGAAAACTGTTAGTAATGCCTTCTCTAAAGAGTTTATCAGGCAAACTGAATGTAGCCAGAGATTAAGCTCAGATTATTTGTATTCTTCACAAATTGTCCTTCTTTCCCTTTTTAACTCTGAGAACATTAATGCTTGCCCTTTGATACAAATTTTCTAAAAATTCCATTTATATAAAATATTTCTGACAGACATAAAATTAGTATATGTAGCTTAAGCTAAACATTATCTCTTTATACTATTAAAGATGTATATCTACACACAAATTATGTGGCTGATAGTCATCTCTGTTAAAGCAGCATTTTAGTACTATATGAATGTTTAAGTAGGGAAGAGGAAGTCATCTTATTAGATATCTGAAATAGCTATTATTTTATTAGGCTGACAATCAAATAAGTACAAACCTCTAAGAGTTTATAATGTATTCTCACGGATATGTGAACAAATACATTTAAAAGAATATGCTAAAAGAAGAAGTGTGAAAGTAATATTGAAATCAGAGAGCTAATGTACATAATTCACTGGGTATTTCTATGAGTTTATTAAGGAGGTATAGAAGACATTTTAATTTTCTCAGAAGTATTTCTAAATTAATTAGTTCTTTGTAGATTGGTGAATGTGTAAATAAAGCTGGAGATCAGATACGATTAAAGTTGTATATAACTCATATGATAATCATAACCCCTATTAATTGGAAAGGTATGGCATTAAAAACTTTAATTATTGAAAAAGGTCCTTATTTTTTAAGCATACTTACGTTATTTCACTGATAATTTTAGGAAAAGTGATGCTGAAAACTGTGTTTGAAGAGTAAAAGGTGAAATAAAATGTTAATCAATTTTGAATTTCAGACTAATGCCTCAAAATTTATAAAATTGGAAATATTCAAATCAGTTATAGTATATATGTATATTACGTACATATTTTATAATGTATGATATTATATAATCAGTAGGTAGAAGTTAATAAATCCTTATGATAACTCATGTCCTAAATGCTTTCACTATATTATTTTAGAATAAAGAAACCATAAAGTTAAAACTATTTCTAAAATATGATTTACTATCCATTCATTTCTACTGCTAAGTCTAAGGAGAACAAAACACTGAGAATATACATCCAATTGGCATTCTTGCTTTCAACTATGCTCTTCAGTGGAAATTTGGCAAAAACAGTTTTGAAGGTTAGGTCTCATTTAATAATTAAAACCAGATCAAAGCCATTGCTTAGAAATCTTAAGATGGTATGGCTTTATTATCATCTGTATAAGCATATGGGATTTTCATTCTTTACTCTCTGCTAAATGCATTTATGCTAACAAATTAGCAGTATTTTCTTAAGTATACTTTTAATCATTAGTTGTAAGGCATTTTTCATTACTGAGCTTAATTCTCTGAAGAAAATAAGTAAATATAGGGCAAATTTCAATAAAATTGACAGAATTAAAAAGTATATATCATTGTTCAGTAAGTTCGCCTTTCATTACCAGTAGATTTCATATGGGATGATCAGGAAAACATAATTTGCTATAACTTCATAACTGGATATCAGATGGCATTACTTAAATTAATCAAATATGTGTTTCAGTCTCTATCTGCCTACTGCTTATTCCATCTGCTTGCTTTGTTCTTGCCATATATCTTAGCATATGAAAGTCGCTTGAATTGTTTAAATAAGTTTTAACATTTATTTTTTAGTGTGCTTTACAATGGCAAAACTTGGAAAAAAGAGTTGGTTCTCAAATAATATTTAACAATAAAATAATATTTTATAGCATAAATATGGGTAATACAGTATTTGAAATAGTGTTCTTTGCATACTTTTTGACCATGAGGACTCTGATCTCAGAAGCTAAAATCTTCGGGACTTGTAGGATGTCAAAGTGAAGAAAGGGAGGTTTGTCATCATTGATTCAACATATACTGGAGAAATAATGAACTTTGCTACTTAACATTTCCTGGGCTCAGTCTCTACTCAATATTGTGGATCGACTAGATTTTCTATGGTTGAACTATTCATATTCTTGAGTTGTATTTACATGGATTGTCCTCTACCGGAGGAGACTTACTCTTTTTTTAAATTAGACTTTACAAAATTTATATTTTATTTACTCTATAGTCTACAGATTTTTATAGTATATTTCCTTGATAGTGAGTATTTTAAAACTATTCTTTCATTTTCACATTTGATAAAGTTGAGATATATTCATAAAATAGCAATTCTATGATAAATTGGAAGACTAAACTGTATTCTGATCTATTTTTTTTTCTTTTTCTCTGATCCATTTCTTTTAAGTTGCAATGTCCTTAAAGTTCAAATGTGGATCCATCCTTAGCAATTAGGTGAGCTAGGGAGAGGACCCATTCATCTCTGCCTCTGTCCTCACTAAAGCAAATAGGTTAAGTAGGCTGCCCCAGTTGCAGCAACCCTGTCTCAGTGACCTGGAGAGCAAGGCAGAAAGGACACAGCTGTTCCCACCTCCACCTAAGCAATCAGGCTGCCACATTATACTGAAACACAACATCAGTGACCAGACCCAAGGAACTGAGAGAATACCAAAATTCCCAAATGTAAAAAGACTTACTCCAAGACACAACATTATAAAGCTAGTGAAAGTCAGTGATAAGGAACAATTACTCAAGACTGATAGAGAAAAGAGAAACATAGCCTATTAATTGTCCTCCCATGAAGCTATCATCATATTTATAAGCAGAAACTCCACAAGACATGAGTGGTACTACAAAAAATACAATATTAAAAGACAAAAACTATCAACAAATAATACTCTATGCAACAAAACTATCATTCAAATATAATGGAGAAATAAAAATCTTTAATGATAAAAGTTAACGAGTTTTTCCATCATCAAGCCTTTTTCCAAGAAATTTTGTAAGGGATTCTACAATAGGAACATTAAAACAAACACAGAATATCAATAAACAGTAAAACAAAATCAGAAACAAAGATAAGACTTAAGAAGAGAACAATAACAAATAAAACTACAGGAGGACAAAAAAACATTAAGTCTGTAGGGACTTATAAACATGAGATAGCATCAGCTCATAAAGGACTATCATATAGCAGTATAGTTAGAGACAATTCACAAGGTAGTCACAAAAAATGGTTCTAAAAAGATACATAACTGGGAAGAAGATAAAAATGAAAGAAAAAATACCAAAAAACTGATGAAATAACAAACAAATGAATGTGAAATGAAGCAACAGACAGAAAACAGAGGCTCTTATGAAAGCATTAAACCCTGCGTATCAATGAAATTATTGAATTCACCATTTAAAGTCATATAATGGCTGACTAAATAAAAAATATCAGTATTATGCCTACAAAAAACTCTTATCAGATCCAAAGACAAACATAGGTTGAAAATCAAAGATTATGGAAAAAAAAATGCAAAGTAAAAGGGATAAAAGAAAATAAAGAACTGCAATACTAATATGAGACAAGATAAATTTCCACTTAAAAAAGGTAACAAAAGGCAACGAAGAACACTATATTATGGCCAAAACAATAATCCATTTGCAAGAAATTACTATTATTAACATATAAGCACCCAATGCCAGACCACCTGAGTATATAAAACAAATACTAACAGAGCTAACTGGAGAGATAAATGGTAACAATAGTTATAGGGAAATTCAATACCTAACTTGCTTCAATAGATAAATTATTTCAGATAGAAAATTAACAAATTATGTCTCTAAATTAAACAATAGGATATATAGACCTAAAAGACATATGCAGTGTATTCTATTCCAATGAAAACTATTATAAATTATTCCCAAGTATTTGTGGAATATTTTAAAAGATAGACCATATCCTGACATACAAAGTAAGTTTCAGTAAATTTAGCATGATTGAAATGATAGAAGCATTTTCTGCAAACACAAGGGTGTTAAACCAGAAATGAACCAGAAGGATAAAACTGGGAGAACCACAAACATAATCTTTACCGATCAAACAACAGACATCTGAACAAATCACTAGTAATTGATAAAATTAAAGATTAAAAACAAGAATTATCTGGAAACAAATGAAAATTAAGAAATGAGCTACCAGAACATGCGGGGAGTAGCAAAAGCGGTACTGATAAAAAATATAGTAACATACAAACACACATCAAAACCTAAGAGAGAGCTACACACATGAAAGAACTAGAAAGGTAAAAGCAAAACAGGACTGTTGAAGGAAAAAAATAATATCATTTAATTATAAGTGACAAAGCAGAAATAATTGATACTGAAAAAAAGAACACCCAAAGATCAACAACACCAAGAACAGAAAATTGATAGGCCCCTCCTAGTCATACTCACAAAGAAAAAAGGGAGAGGAAATGCTAATAACAAGAATTAGAAATGAATGAGGTGTGATTGCAAGAGACATTGAAGAAATACAAAGGCTCATGAGGCACTATTCTGAATGTCTATATACCAACAGATATGTGAATCACAAAGAAAATGATAGATTTCTAGAATACAACAACCTACCAAAACTAAACCAGGAGGCAGATGATTTGAACAACCCTACCATAGCACATAAATTGAAGCAATGAAAAAAAAAATTCTTCAAACACAAGACCCCACAGTTAGCTAGCTTCACTAGCAGCTCCCTCAATTCCTACACTCCTTAAAATCAAAGAAAAGACTTTCAAATGTTCTATATGGCTAGCATGGCCCTCTTCCCCAAATTAGACACAGCACCAAGAAAGAAAGTTACAGACTAATATTACTATAAATATGCATGCAATCCTCAACAAAATTCTGGTAAGTAGAAGTCAACAGCTCATTAAAAATATCAACATCAAATGGGATTTGTTTCAAACATGCAAGGATGCTTCAACATACCAAATTTATTAACATAATATAGCACTTAACAAAGGGAAAATAAAAAATCATCTGATGATATCGTAGTTGAAGAAAAAGAATTCCATAAGACTTACCATCCATTTATGATAAAAACCCCTTGCCAAAGTATCAATAGAAGACACATAATTCAACATAGTGAAAACAATATATGACAAACTTAGTCAACATCATACTCAAGAGGAAAATACTGAAAAACTTTTCCCTAAGACCTGTAACAAAACAAGGATGTCCACTCTCAACATTATGACTTCATATAGTTCTGAAAGTCTTAGCCAGTATAATAAGCAAGAAAAGGACTTTAAATGAATTCACATTGTAAAAGAAGAAATAAAGCTTTCATTATTCACAGATGACATTATAAATGAAAATTCCAGATACCACTAAAAATCCCACTAGAAACAATAAATAAATGCATAAAACTGGCAAGATAAAAAGTCACATAAAACTCAGTAGAATTTCTATATGTAAACAATGAAATAGAGGGAAATGAAGAATGAAAGCCAGCACCAATAAAAGATAAAACATCTCAGAGTAAACTTATCAAAGGAGATGAAAGACCTCTTCAATAAAAACTTAGACTATTACAAAACAAAGAGAAGAACTGAAAGAGATAAAAAACATCCCATACTCACTGATGGGATGAATTAATTTACTAAAAATGGCCATACTTCCCAAATCAATATACATATTTAATGTAATTACCATTAAAATTCCAGGTATATTCTTCAAGGAAACTGAACAAACAATACTAAAGTTTGTATGGATCCACAATATGTTTGGATAGCCAAATCTATCTTCAGAGAGAAAAAGAAAAAAAAAAAAGAACAGCAGAGAAATTACATTCCTTGATTTCAAATTATACTGCAGAGTGATCATCATCAAAAAGTATGGAATTGGAAAAAATTTATAGACAGAGACCAATGGAATACAATTGAGAGCCCAGTAATAATGTCACACCTATTAGGAGAGTTAAAATATGATAAAAGAGCCAAGAGTATACATTGGAGGAAAGAATGTCTTCAAAAGATGTGTTAGGAAATCTAGACAATCTCCTGCAGAAAGAGAAAGAAAGAAAAAGAAAGAAAGAAGAAAGAAAAAGAAAGAGAAAGGAAACTAGATTACTCTTTAGCAACATATACAAAGGTTAACATAAATCAAAGGCATGAACATAAGACCCCAAATCATAAAATACTTAGAGGGAAATATAAGAATAATGCTCCAGGACCTCCAAATTAGAAGATATGTTTGGGAAAGGAACACCTACAGCTAAATAAACCAAACTAAAACTAAACAATTGGGTCTATGAGACTTTGCCAAACTAAAAAAGTTTCTGTACAGTGAAAGAAACCGCTACTAAAACAAGAACGTCATTCCACAGAATGGGAGAAGATATTTTCAAAACATACATCAGGCAAGAATTTAATCTCCAAAACATGAAAAGAGTTTGTATACCTCAATGAAAACAAAGCAAATGATCCACTAAAAATGATCAGAATAATTGAATAGATACCTATCTAAAGAAGACACAGAATTGGCCTACAGGTACATTAACAAATATTCTACATAATCCATCATTAGAGAAATGCAAATAAAAAACACAATGAAATATCGACTCATACCAGTGAGCATGGCCTGAATGAAAAAAACTAGAAACAACAAATATTGGAAAGGATGAAGGAAAGGGAATCTTTCTACACTGTTATTGGAAATGTAAATTATTTCAACATCCATGCAAAGCAGTATAGAGATTTTCAAAAAAAAATAATAATGGAGCTACCATTAAATCCAGCAATTTCACCTTTTGACATATATCAAAAAATACAACTCCAGTCTGAAAAAATACATGCACCCCCTTTAAAGCAGAAATAAAGAATTATTTCACTCATATGTGGAACAGAAAGAAAAAAATAATGAACACACAAGCCTCAACAAATTTCACAGGATGCTAGACTTTGTACCACAGATGTGGGAACGGGGAGAGAAGGAAGTTTGCAACGTGGTGGTGGTAGAGAGCAGTAGACTCTGGTAATGGCTATAATTAACATACACACAGACTGAGTAAAATCAGGATCCCATAGGACATATAGCAATGTAAACAAACATAATAAAATGACACATAAAATTCAAATGCAAGATATCTGTATTTGAAATACACCATTTTCTAATAAAAATTCCCTTGTGTAGGTAAGATGTTGGTTCCCAAATCAAGAAATAATTTTCCTCTTATTCAATTGTTATCTACTGATATAATTTCTCTAAGATGATAAACTGATGATAAAAGTTAAACCTGGTCGATGTCAATGAATATCTTGATGGAAGAAATTAGTTTTCCAAGTTTTGTTCATTTAGAAGGTAGTGTTTGATAGTTTTGTGCCTAATGTCAGTCATTGGGGGGCATATAATGATCTATTATTGGCCAAAATATTCCTGAAGGATTGTTAAATTGTATTGTAATGTTACGGTACAATCGTTCAGAATGGTCTTGTGCTAGACAATTAGCTTGTAATGGTGACATCATTAGGTAGAGCTAAAGTGAAAAACAAGTTTCTCTTACTTGTAAGATCTGTGAAATGAGACAGACTTCAAATATACACCATCTATTCTCTCTTTCTTTTCCAAGTACTATTTCTTAAAAGTTCAGTTATAAAATCTAGTTCCCATGATAGGTCCTCAATTTATATTTTATTGATGAAAGTAATCTATTTTTCTATGTAAGATCTAATTTTTAGATTTCTGAATGTCTGACCTGTTGTGTTAGCCATCTAGAAAGTCATGCAGAGATTGAATACAGTCCACAAGGAAATTAAATGGTTTGTTACAAATGAGTAGCTTTAAATGGAACTGGGTTATTCTCAACAACAAACACAAATATGTGCACAAACACAAGTGAGTTTGTTACATGACAGTCAGTTACAAACTAATTGTAACGATATATTGTTCTCATACCAAGATCATCTAAAGATGTAAAAAGCAATACTAAGAATAGAAATTTCATAGTTAACAAATGTTAGCCTTAAACCAGCAAATAAGAGGATAGCTCAAAATCCAAAGAACAAAGGAATGCACATTAAAATGTGACAAACTGTAGTTTTAATCTGAATCTTCAGTGGAAACTATTAACATATGAATTTGGTCTAAGGATCTAGGATTCGGAAATCTGTCTCCTTACAAAGATCATATATTTCTGGAGATTTCCTTATAATCCTCAATTTGAAGATTCCAGAAAGGATTATCTTCCAGTGATTCAAGGAAATTTTATGTTTCTGTAATTAGGAGATATGAGTCCCTTTGCAATAAGATCTAAGGTTTGCCTTTCAATGATAACTTTTTCAGAAGAGCATGTTTGCAGGTTTTAATTAATGCATTTTATTTTGATAGATATCAAGGAAAAACTTCTCATATCAATTGATAAAATCCTGGGTACAATGCTTGATTCTCTTGTAATTTTGCCAATGATTTTTTAAAATAAATCTGCTCCAGAAATGGAGATGATGCTTCTAAAAATGTGTTCTACCTTTATCACATAAAGGAATAATTGATACTGCCTAGAAGAAGCTGATCTCGTTGCCATTAATACCACTGTTTCATTCTGTGGATCTTCAGTGAAAACTGCATTTCATGTAGATGGTCTATGGATCTTAGATGGAATCTGTTTTGTTAGAAAGTTCATCAAAGTTGGGAATTCTTGGAGTTTTGCAACTTTCAATAATAAAATTGTATTTGCTTTTTTTTCTACTTCTCCCAAGCCTTGAAAATTTTATCCCAATAAAATGGGTACCCCATCAATATATAGGCTTTTGAGGGATAGAATGAGATTTCTTGGAATAGTAACACAAATCAAGTAATTATTTATCAACTTTGAGTTATTTTGAAAAGATTCAAGCTACTCTAAGAATAAGAAAACAATCATGTATACATAGACTAAATCCATTCAAATGGTAGTTACGTAAACTTTTTTGGGAAGTAATAAAAGATTTGCTGAGGTTTGGGCTCCTAAATTTTGTCTCCGCCTTCACAATTTTACCAAAATTATGCTGGTGTCACATAGATATGTACCACAGACACCCTCAGTAATTCAGTGAAGCCTTCTGACTAAAGTTGATTGAAAACAGTAGCCACTTCATCTTGTGGTAGACGATTTCATAAATGTAGCACACTTCAAATTGTGGTACTTGAGTGTTCCTAAGCAACTATCTGTGGAAATTATTTTCATGCAATACACATTCATAATTTTCCCAGTATCACTTTTCTTTGACTCAGGCACCAATTCTGGTATTTATAATAGATTTTTAAAAGCATTAAAATGTTTCTACCTTTGGGTATAATGAGAGCTAGCATATTAATGTAAGTAATCTTTCTAGCAAAATCAGCAACCAGGCAAGCAGAGAGAGGAGGAAGAAGCATATTAATTAACGTATTAATTAATTACTTAATTCATTTATTTTTTTAGGTGTTCGCAGTGGTTGTTTCCCTTAGGAACCTGGAATCGATCCCAGCAGTATGTGACTTGCTAATTCAGTCTATTGACTTAACCACTTCTCCACCAGGGCACACTGTGTATATTTACCCATTAAGAGTTAGAGTACACAAAGTTTTTCATGTGTTGACTATTTTTAAGTGAAATCAAGAACCCTCCTTGTTTCAAAATATTCCCAAATTATGATCCATTTCCAAAAAGTTTAACAATTATAATTATATACATTGACAATTATTTCTGACAAGTTCTAGGGAGCACATTGATTTCTGTTTTCTGGGCACAATTTACCTCTTGGAGGGTGTCATATTCCACAAGCTAAGTCAGATGTGTAAGAGAGTGTACCAAGGATATTTTTGCTTTAGTCTTAAAACGTGACCAATAAAATATAATGTTAGTTTTATTTTTTAAAAACTCTACCTGTAATATAGTTCATGCAAAAAAGGTTAGTAATTTTTGACTTTTCCTTTCAACATGTAATGAAATAAAAGCATCAAGATTAGAAATATTACAGTGATTAACAGAAATTGTCGAAGATGAAATAATAGAATTTTATAAGACTGATAAGCATTTAAAAGGGGATGCTGAAATCATATTGTCAAAAATCTCTTCTGCTGTGGCTATTACCTTTAGATATGAGTCAAGAAATCGACTACAATTAACTATTTGTGCTTGACCATTCCTAAAACATTAATAAACAATCCTAAAGTCTCATCCCCAATTCATCACTTAAATAGGTAGAAACATTTATGACAATTATGTACGCCTGGATCAGATATGCAAACAACTAATTCAGTGCTTGCATACTCACGTGCACGTGTATGTGTGCACATACAAGAACAAAAGCTAACACACATCTTTAGGTTTTCAAAGATGTTCAGCTGTCAACACTTGGTGAAGACATTTAGTGTTTTAGAAAATACAGAGAAATTGTGGTTTGTTACATGTAAGGGTCAACTATAGGAATTATTTTAAACAAAAATTTTGAATGCTTTTAGTCAGTCAAGATGTATCTCTTTCAGGTAAATCACTTTATATCATACTTTAATTGGATTTATAAAATATTTCACTGTTGAATTGTGAGTTTTTTTTTTTTTTTATGTATTCTAGGAAAAAAAAATCCCTTGTTGGATGTATTGTTTGCAAATATATTCTTCCTTGGGTTGTATTTTCATTTTTCTGATGATATCCTTTCAAGCACTTAAGTTTTTAATTTTGGTGAAGACCAATCTGTTTATTACTGCTTTGATTGCTTGTTTGGGCATTATTATCTAAGGAACTAATACCCAATAAAAGGTTCTGAAGATTTACTTCTGTGTTTTTTTTTCCTATAAACTGTATGTTTGTTTCTATATTACATTAGCATACATAAACCATTCTGCTATAATTTGTGTATGCAATAGGAGAATAGAGTCCTCTTTACTACATTTCTACCTGGTACAGAGATTGTACTCTGTATCTTCAGTAAAGTCTTCTTCTTTGGACTTCTTCACCCAAGCCATGTATAAGTGTCATCACAATTTTTGTTCTCCCCTTCTTAGGACTTGATTTGACTGCCTTGCTGTGTCACTTCCATCTAGGCTCAGACACCACGGCTGCTGGCTAGAAAGCTCAGTCAGCAACTGCAGCTGCCTGCCCCAGCCTGACCGTTGCTGTTCCTTGTGGTCTTTGCTAGTGCGGTGGCACCATGACTTGCTACAGCCTCATCCATCCATAGGTGGGGAGGATAAATTCAGCTCACCTGGATGGTGGCATCTCTGGCTTTCTTGGGATCTCTGGTTTTCTCTGGGGTAACTTGCCTGAATCTCTGCTGCTCCCTAAATAAGGATACGTTTCTCATGAGAGCACCCCATGTTTTTTCTGCATTGGTGGTAGGGATGGGAGTTCTATCTCTTGGGGGGGGGGTCTCACTGCCTGGGAAGTTCTTTTGCCTTACCAAGTTTGGAGGACTCTGATCTTTGCAGGAGAACTGCTGCCACCACTTATGATCATAGCCCCAGACTTGGTAGACTTCACTTAGTCCTCTCTACATACTTTGTTACACTGTTATAAAATTTTTCATGGGCAGCCTTTAGTCAACTTCCTGAATTTCCCTGAGGTGCTGGCATATCTCAGATTTTCGAAGAGTTGTGTGATTCTTTTCCTGATGTCATTTCTGCTAAGAACTTTAGTTCATTCTCTCAGAAGTAAGTAAGTTTCTCTGCCCATTCTTCGCTATTTTGGCTATCCCATATTATAGATTACTTAACTAAATATATCAGCATCTACCAATGATCAAGAGTGAACCCCCACCTCCTGTTATCAGTCATTGTGACAAAGTAAAATGTCGATACCTTCCTCTTGGAAGAACATATATTTGGGGCTAGAATCCCTGGTAAGGAGTATTAGAAAATCATTTTAAAAATTAAAATAAGGACCCAGAAAGAATAAAATGTGAGTTAGGAAGGACTTTATATTGAACTAATACCACATTGCTTAAAAATGCAAACAGATCATGAGAGCATGTCTTTAAACTGATTACATATTTAGTCATACTTTCATGGAAAGTGATAATCTGATGTCCTGGATAATGAGTATGTTTGCATTTAAATGAATATTCTGAAAGAGCATTTACACATGCATATACACAAATTCCAAGAGGACACAGAGAGTTATGAAGACTAGATAGCATTGTTATTTATTTTCCTTATTACAATGCACAAACTTCATGATGGCAGGCATCTATTATAACATACTCTTATTTGTGTTTGCAGGGAAAAGAACAGAATGTCCCAAGATAGTTACTCAGTTACAAATATGTCCAATGCATGAGATATGTGAATAAATAATGAGCTGAAATTTTAAGTATGATTATATGCTAATTATTCTTGTTCATTTTTTGCCACATAATAGTAGTTACGTAAAATAAATCAATCCTCTCCTATTTCTATAATCTTGCCTTAGGTTTTATAAAAATCTACACATTCTGTCAATTTTACCTTCTAATGATCTTTTGCATATCACCTTTAAGGATTTGTACAAGTTTTGGTGTTCAAGTTGCCATGAGATACATTCTGATGTTCCAAGAATTCATTAAAAATATTTTTTTATTCCTTTCTCCTGAGTTCTAAAGCTTGGAAATCTGTTCCTACTCTAATGGGAAAAGCTTTAGTGATGTTGCGCTTTATGATTTTTCCATTTGTTTTAATTTCCATATACCAGTCCATCAGACCCTTTCCTCAATACTTCAGGAAAGATATGACATAAGTCAACAAGCGATTTAAGGGATTATTTAGTTGTCTTTCAACTATGATTATGCTTAAAACTTTATGGCTTTTAAAATAGATGAATGTAATTTTTCTAAAACTATCCAAACAATTGTTATTTATAGCAAGAAATCTCCTTATTTTCCAATGAAATATCCTTCTTTAGGAAACAGAGGCCTCTATTGCTAGTCCACCATCTCCATTCCAGCATAGGTAGAAACGCTAACTAGTCAACAAAACTTTTCACCTTAAACAAAACTATAGTGATAATTCAAGTACCTTTCTGTATATGACCATATTATAGATATTGGAGGCACAAATTACATTTTCCCAAGAAAAAAAAAAAAAAAAGCACCAAGTAACTCTACAATACCTGTGTTTCTTACAATAGCAATATATCTTCTATGACAAAAGGGCTACTAATTCGTATTTCTTAGTATGTTATTTAATCATGTAACCAGTTGTTTTTTATATTTTCTACTTTATGTTCCACCTGCATTTATCTACACAGTTACAACTAGAATATATATTTATAAACTTACGATGTGTAATTTTCCTATTCTTTGCAATTTAACCTACATTACAGCTAATTCATATTCTCTGTGCAAACCATTGTCTAATTAAAATGTGAGTATAAAATTATTTTTTTTAATATTAGATAATGTTTAACTTCTAAGGTTGTCTATCTTAATTTATCTTCTCATACTTCAACTTTGTCAGCCTGAAAAGACAATGCATCTTGTTATACAAAAAGCATTCTTATTGAAAATTCCCAGAAATGATAAATGAGTAGTCCAATTCAAATGAAATAAGTGAATCTATTAAAAGAGAATTGCCGCATACATTATTTTATTGTTACCCACACCTTCACATACAAATTTCCTTTAGGTTTCTGTGTTTGTGTGCATATCTATATATCTACATCTATGTATCTATATATATCATCTCGATCTATCTATATGATATTTAATTGATAATTTTCCATGTGATGAATCTTCTTCACCAACCATCAGTTCACTGTTGCTAAACCATAGTATTGGACTATTGATATTCATTGTCCAACATATTATCACTAACTATAGACTCAAATGTACTCATTAGCTCTCACCAGATGCAAAATTCATTTCAAAATGAGTCATTTACAAGACATAACATACAGTGCTAGAAATCTCAGATGCCTCATTCTGAAGACCGATTCTTTAAATGAACTGCAAATGAGTCCTTGCTTACATTTTTTATGTCTTCTGAAGAATGACATGAAGCGATTTCTCTCAGTGGCTAGATATATTTGTACTATTTTTATCATGCGGCAAGTATATGTGAACATTTCTGTAGTTAATACAATTGTTATTATGAGGTTATTGAAAGCTTTATAAAAATAAAAAAATTGGAATATTTATTAAAGCAGTAAATGTTGAAAATGCAGTGATTTGCATAATAAATAGTCTTACTTTTTTGAAGTAATTTACAAGAACAAAGTATGGCAGAAAATATTTGAAAGCTTGTTAATTGAAATATTTATTTTCTTAATTATATATTGTTTTATACATTTGTCTAAGATACAACAATTCAAATATGCTTTTAAATAGAATACAATTAATAAAATAGTTAAATAACTTTCATATATATTATAGCCATGCTAAATCTTCTATTGCGATCAAATCACAAGTTCCTAAAAAAAAACTAGTGGTCATAGAAATACAATATATATGTATCTATAAATACACATACACACATATGTGTATATATGCCTGGATACACATATGTGTGTGTCTATGTGTGTGTGTGTGTATTTGGTAAAAATTATAGGAAATATTACTTCAGATGTAAATTTTTTTCTTTGGAGGTAATTTAAAATACGATATGTAAAAGAATGAAACATTTGAATCATGCAAAATTAGTTTACTTCACATGTTTTGATTAAAATTTTGCTTTATATTTCTTAAAATTCATTCAGTGCATTCAGAAAATATGCACCTTTTAACTTTGGCTTAACTCTTTTCTATGTGTGTTTCAACTACTATAAAAATTTTCCTCCATTTCATTGTTTTGTCAGTTCTGGAGGCACAGTCAAGAATTTGTTTTATTTGATTACACTTATACTTTTACATGCTCTTAAAAGATAATTAAAGATACTGTTTTTGAAGAGATTCTGAAAATATAGATAAACAACTGATAATAATATTCCATGTAGTAGAAGCAAAGTTGAATTCAGTATTGATAATACTGTAATTATTTTCTCCTGTTTGGATAAATTCTGAGTTTTATTATTTCAGGTCCTGATACTCTTCTGGTGTGTGAATTTTTCTGCTCTCAATAATACAGAATAATATCTATTTTTGTTAGGAAAAAGAGTTCTTATCTATCATTCTTCTAGATAAATACATCTCTTCTACATCAAAAAAGATAATCTTCCCTATTAAATAAGCCAGACCCTTGCCTACAATGAACTACTGTGGTAAGAGCCTTAGTCAATGATGACACAAATAATATCTGGAGGAATGAAGAAGGAAATAGGACAAAGACAAAGTAAACCTAGGTAATGTTGAAAACATCATAATTCTCATTTTTGAAGGAAGTGTTTTATCTAAGGAATGACTAAGGCAAAAATCACGAAAACTCAGTTTTGATGATTTAACAAACTGAGCTGAATTATTTCCTCTTCTAAGAATAAAAAATATAAATATTAATTTCAGAGTTAGACTGCTTTGTAAAGTCTAGATTGATCACTTAACTCGAGATTGAGAAAATTATTTATTTTTTGAGGCCCAGTTCCTAATATATAAACAAAGAAAGTAATCATCGCCACTTAATAGTATTATTTGCTTGAAAAGTTATTGAAGACAGATACTCAGTATCAGCATATCGTTATCCAATAAATTTGAGATTTCATAGAATATTGTTGTCTTTTTGAAGCTTGTAAATTTCCAAAGAATAACGCATATTATGTAAGTCACTTTCTATCAATACAAAGACTACCAAAGTCTTAAATTTTAATGTTACTTTTAATCATAATAATCTAAAGTAAAATAAACATCTAGAGAATATTTCAAACTCTTCTAAATACTCTACTAGAGCAAAGAGCACAGTTAGCTAAAGAAGTGTTATAGATATGTGTCTACATATAACGAACTATAAATATGCCCCTTGTTTCACAATTGCCATTTTTTGAAACTTTTTATGTTATTAAAAATGAGTAAGAATAAAAAGTAATGAATCTACACTACCCCTCTGGTATTAATAGTGGATACTTATTACAAGGTTCAGCAAACATTGATAAAGAATATTGAGCCACATATCATGTTACTTCACTGGGTGTCAAAGGTAAAAAAATAGTAACTCTAAATTTCTAAAGGTAGCATTTATTCACTGACTGTTATAGGCATACGTACGTTGTGGACAACTATACTGCACCATATATAAGAGCAGATACTGGATATGCAAATGTATATAAATACACACCAAGCTGTCCAAGTAACTCAGAGACTGGTTACCAATGAACAAAATTATATAACATGTGTCTCAGAATTGCTTAATATTATATTTATTCACCAAATGTGAAATTGGCATGTTGAATAATAATTACTTCAGGCTGAGAAGATTGTGAACATTTTGGCAATTATACAGTTGTACTGTCTCTTAGAGAAAAAATAAAAATAGTCCAAATAGCATACTACCATTGAGCTCTGACACATATATGTGTGTGTGTGTGTGTGTGTGCGTGTGTGTATAATAAAATAATTTCCCTGGAATAAATGAAGAAAAACTAGTGGGGATAATTAACAATACTTTAAAAAACATGCTATGTAAAACATAGGCATCATGCTTTCTCCTGATTAGCAACTAAATTGAATGTTAAATCTAATGTTGAAACTCTATTAAAATATGCTAAATAAATCTGTTAAGAAATGAAAGAAAAGTACCTATTGTATATGAGTCATGTATTTATAAAAATGTTTTAAATATTTTTGAAAAACTTGGCGCTTTCTCCTTGGATTATTCTCTTAATACATTACTTTATGTCACATTGATGAAACACACTTATTTAATGCAGCATTGTTTTGATTGTCACAATGTGCACTGTAATATCTATTTTGGACCACAAGTATAAAAGTGTTTCAAGTTCTTACCTGAAGATCAAATTTGAGATTAAAATAATTCAGTGACTGAACTGTTTTCATTTCAACTCTTAATTTTATACCTATTTATTTATAAACTGATAAATTCTGATGTTTTCTTGGTTTAAATCACATTTAAGAAATTATTTCCAGAGAACCTAATTCAAAGACCTGGTGACCATTCCCTGAATTGTTGGACTGATATTATTTATATAAGAATCGTACTTAAACCAAGTACTTGTGAAACATTTTGAATACTGTTTCATCTGAAAGAACATATTTGTCAATTTATACATGCAAGTGTTCAGTAGATAAAATTATCCTTAAACAGTAAGAAAAGGGCACCTCAGGGCTATCTGGTTTTTTATGGCTAAATATAATGCCAATACTGCAGGTCTAAGAAACACTGTCTAATACCACTGTTCTCATTCTTCATAATACTGCTGGAGATCAATACTTGTTTAGTATTCTATAAAAACACCTGCATTTCTTTCACAGAATAATCTGATGAATGTATGTTTTTTTCCACAATGGAGAAGTGAGTGTTTAGTTATATTCTATAGAAAATTGATATGATTTCACTATCCCCAGGCAGACTTGCAATTCTCATTTTTTGATGGAATATGAATATGATGGATTGCATATTTTGTGTGAGGTAAATATCAATCACATTGATGTTGAAGTATTTTAAAGAACAGAAAACTAAAATAAAAGACATTAAATATGTAACACACATTTACTTTCCTGACCTTTCATACACAGCATATATAAAAGGTATAGGTGTTTTTGAATATATGCTTATAAGACAAGATTCTCTGTTGTATGCAGCAGACATTAATTCTGATTAATGTAAGCATTAGGAGAATTTGCTGATGGATTATTCTGTAGCTCATAAATTCATCAGTAAAATGAGAGAAACGGATTTAGAAAATACAGATGAAAAAAATTTTCTAGAGACTAAAGGCTGCTGTCTAAATCATACCCCAGAAACAATCTATGAGGACCATCTTTCCACGAGTGAACACAGATCATCTCATCTTTTACCAGCACCACCCGTGTCACCAAGTACCAATTGTGTATAATGGCATTTTTGCTACAGGTGCCCCTCCAAACTGATATTGCTACCATTTATTGCACCTATTAAACTGAATTTCTTTAGCGTCTGTTTGTTACTAGGCCTGGACAAAAGCTTCAAATAATCATGTCTGATTAGCAAAACCTAACATAATAGGAAAATGCCCCATTAGTAAGAAGATTGAATCGTTGACATTAAGATTAAAAAAAAAAATCCACTGTATTCCATGTTATGGAATGTTGCAACCCGTATACACTTTCCCTCAGACTTCAGTTCCCATTTAGAAAATCAAAATGTTTCTAAGAAAAAGCAATACTTTTCAGTTATTCTTTCACATACCTGATTAAAAATGAACTTGCTCTCCAAAAAGGAGGGAAGAAGAAGGGACTGAAACTTCTTCCTCAAATGTCTTAATGAACATCTATGTAAAGTTCATTTGAGTCACTGAATATATTTTACAGTAGTCACACTATCATTTCAAAATATTTGGCCACTCATACATATTCTCTCTACCAGAATAAATGCAGTGAGAACTCTAGAGTAATTGTAATTCATTCTTGATAAGGGGTTTCTTTAACAACAAAGAAAATATATTAATGACACTGACTGCTTTTGATTAATGATTTATCTAAATTAATTATGACCATTATGGTAGCGTTAAATACAAACTGTTCAAAGTAGAACTAGACTTTCAAATGGTTATGAAGAAAGGATGGTTTTCCGTATCACTCTATTTGATTTTTTTCAAAAGTTTTTAATAAAATTTGTTAACCAAAATACATACAAATCATACTGTTAGCAGTGAAATTTTAATTATTTTTATTTCTCCTAGTTTATAGTTTGGTATATTATATTTGTTAACTAGTCATATCATCAAAGAGGGTTTCTGATATAAAAGAACATATGTCATTTTATATCCTTAAACAACTGCGATTGGTTTAAGGGAACAGTTTATTAATTTCTAAAAGAAGTCAGGGAATGATTTCCTCAAAATATCAGTTTATTAAATAAGAATGATAACATAGCCAAAGAATTCCTGAGAAAGTTTTCTTTCTCTGGATGCTTTTATTAGCACACATTTAATGATTTTTCCTTTACCTGTGTTTGGAGTAGGTACTGAGTAAACATACTGTGTAAAAAACATACAGTTCCTACACTCATTGAGTGGACATCAACACTTTTTAAGTCCTTCAATTAAATCCTGCATATTCTTTAAATGCGTTTTTGTATGATTTTTTATCTTTATCACTCACTTAAAAGTGATCTTACTGTATTTGCTGATGACATTTTATTTATTTATAATACTTATGAATTATGTGGAATATATTGATCTCCTTATAGTATTTAGTGACTGTCCAACTCTAAGGTACTGACACTAGGGAGCATTTTCTATTATTGCTATCTTTGTTTTATAACATGGCACTCATGTTATACTGAGCTGGATAAAAGATTTAGTGGAGTTACGTTTAAAATAAATACTGGTCCCAAGTAGGAGCACCAGGAATACGATTCTGAAATCAGACAAGGTAAAAGGCATTCTTGGACATGATCAAATGGACATGTCATTTTAGTGCCACAAAACAAGAAGACAGGGAAACCTTTAACCTTAGAAGTCAATGAGATTGCTGCAAATGTGTATGAGAAACAGCTGATTTACTGATGACCTCTTATGGACTATTTCAATAACCACTAGACACCCTATAAGAGTTGTTGCATTTTAGAGTGTGTTGTGTGTGTGTTGGTAAAAGTAAATGCAAAGTGTACATGTTAAGGATTGATTCCCATGCTCTAGAGTCAGCTCCTTTAGGAAGAGAGATGAAATGTGTATTTATTTTAATCATCCTGCAGATAACTTTGATTTTCCTTTATCTTTTTACTCAACTCTGCTGTATCCTTCATTCTGTTTCCTGCATTATTTGGTACATGTTTAGTAATTTAAGTTTTTGGAGGTGTTGAAGCCATGTTAGAGTCAACTTTATATCCACCTTGGGAGTATGTTGTATGTATGGTAAATGCTCATGTGGACTAAATATTTGACTTGTATATATGAAAGCAAGAGAGCAATTATATATTATAAAGGGTATGTTTGATAAATTATATTAACAAATGTATATGAACCCATCTTCCCATCAAGCTGAAGGAAATTATACGAATCTATTCTGGAAAAACTGCTATCACCTTTGACCTGGACTGCAGTATCTACTTACTTGCTTAAACATTTTAAATCTTTTGAAGTTGCCAAAGATTTCCAACTTATACCAACTTATATTGTTCTATCAGGGCTTTTAATTGTACTTAGAGTTAAATAAAAATCTTTATAATCTACGAAATCTCTCCGTAGGCCTACCTTATGTTTGTAACATAGCTTATATTACTGTCACCCTTCATTATTCATGTACTCAAGCCTCGTTGATTTCTCAATAACCTAGAGCTACCCTTGACTCTGGGCCTTTACATTAGTTATTGACTCCTTTTCAAACATCCGTGATTCATTGATACATTTCCTTCAGTTTTCATTCATGATAATTGAGGCCTTATCTGATTACTTTTGAGACAGTGAGACTCTTGGTATAATCATTCCTCTTTATCTGCTTTCCCTTTTCTGACATCAAGTATATTTTAATATATTACTTAATTTATTTTATTGCTATCTTCACACTCCAAGATTCATGATTAATTAACCATATTAGTTTATGTTGTTCCTTACTCAATCTCCAGCACTTAATATAGAATTTATAAATAATGGTTGAATAATTGACTTCAATGGGGGTTCAGAGATTATAGGACACTCTAGATTATCAACAAAAAAATAATCAGAGCAGATGCCATGCTTGTCTTGTCCATGATTGTATCAGCTATACCAACCATAGCATCAAATCTTAAAGAGACTCTCAGTAAATATATGTTTATTTCTTCCATGTAGATGAAATATCTGATGCTCCAAAATTTGTTTTGAAATTTTGGGGATTGAAATCTCAACCTCTAAAATATGAGGGCCTTTGTGAAGGTATTAGGAAACGAGAGTAGAGTTCTCATGAACAGGATTAGTGTCCATATAAAAGAGATCTGATGTAGCTCCAGTATCCCTACTTCACTGCGTGAGGTTACAGTCATCAGTGAGGAAAGCAGGCTCTCATCAGACACCAAATTTGTTAGAGCTATGAGCTTGGAATTTCTAATCTCTAAAACACGAAAAATTTTGCTTTCTATAGCTATACAGTTTAGGCATATTTATTGTAAAAGGACTAGGACAATAAACTTTCCAGCAAATACATTTAATTAGAGTATATCCATGAATACTTTGGTTGTAGAATTTTTGCCCAGATATTTGATTTTTACTCAAGTAAAATGTATCAATACCTATCTATGAAATAAAAATATTTCCCCCTTAAGCTTGAGATATTCAAAATACATACACAATTATATACTTATGTGTCACATACACATATAGATAAATGATGACAGTAAATTATATCATCTTAAAAATAGTCAAGACAAAATATTATGTAAATTGTAAAAAGCACTTTATGTATACAAATATCTAAACACAGAATTCAAGCTAATCTAATTAATATTATATATTTGTGATTGCTTTAGACTATATCAAAAGGGTTGCAACCCATGAAAAAATGCAATCAATATTAAAAATTAAAAACCTATATATTATAAATTACAGATATTTCCTCTTTTGTCACACCTAAAATTCTTAAACTAGTAATCAAACTCTATAATTAAATTTTCAATGCTAGGATAGAAATTTGCTCAATTAACAAAATTCTTCATTTTTGCATACTTACTCTTTTCTATATGGTCTGTTCCTTAATCTTGTCTGCTGTTTAATATATGTCATGTCAGCTGATAAAAATCAACTAGAACCTGAGGAGAATAGGAAATACATGCTACATGTTGAATTGCTCTAATTTTAACCTGAAGGTGAATGATGCATTTCAAAATTGCATCTATATTTTTATTTTATTTTTATTTTTTAAGGAAAGATGCAGGCAATAATTAAGACAAGTAGACAGGCAGGCAAGAAGAAAGACAAGAAAGAAGTATTTTATTTTCTTTCTATTTAGTTGTTCTCATTGGCTAGACCAGGGATTCAAACACAGGGATATGTGGCCAACACTCCTTTGGAGGAGGTTTCTCTAAAGACTACTCCACCAGGATGTAGCTATATGTTTTTGTCTTTATCAACATGACTATCACATCATATTGCTCAATAATTTAGTTACATTTTCTTTTATAAAGTTTGGTATTTCAAAGTGAGCCATTCTATCCATCTATTAATGACACAGTTATTCAACTATTTAATTCATTATTCTAGAAACATATGCTGAACATGTAGGAACTATATGTTTGAGTGAAATAATATTTGAAGTTCACTCTCCTAAAGAAGTTTATCATTCAAGACCAGAGACAGCTATGTGTGCAACAAATTATAGAATAAGCTTAAATTGTGTTAAAAATGAGAGCATAAAAAAAGACAATAGGAATGAATGGGGAGTGAATATTATATTGCAACAGAAGAAATGTTCTAATGATAATTTGTTACACATTATTTACAATGACCAATAGCAGGAAGCAGCATACGTGGTCATCAACGGATGAGTAGATAAAGAAGATGTTAAATGTACACAGTGGAATACTACTTAGTTATTAGCAAAGATGATATCCTGCCATTTGTAAAATGGAACTTGAGGGAATTAAGCTTAGTGAAATAAGCATAAAAGAGATAGACGTGTGATTTTATTCATATTTGGCATATATATAAGCAAAGCAAATAAACAGTCAAACAAAAATACTTTTATTTTATAAAAGCAAATTAGTGGTTGCGTTGGGCAAATTAGGTAAAGGGATTATTTGTATAGTGAATGGAAAAAACAAAAAATATGGTGAATTTAATATATTATATACATATGTGGATTTACTATAATGCATACCTTTAACCTGCAGACAGATAGCAATATTCCTTGAATAAAATTAATTTCAATTAAAATTTATAGTTGAAATTTAAAGCAATAATTTGTCTCAGCAGGAAAATTCAGATGTTTTAGTTAAAGCGTGTACTAAATGTTAGGTTTTGTCTAAATAAATTCCGTTAATCCTGCGATATCTCAGTATGCTCTGGTTGAATTAGTCTTTCTTATCAGCATATGTCTTGAACTACCAGCCCCCAATTCATAAGGAAAGAACAATCGAAGACAAAATGGATCCTCTTGTGTCTGCTTAAGAGGTCAATGAGAGTAACCTAAAGCTGGATTTTTGAGGAACTGATTGCAGACATTTACTATTTGGAATGATTACATCCTGAAATACTGGGTCAGAATCTTGGAAATGTTCTTTTATAATTTGATTGATTTTCTGATCTATTGACTGAAGGCATATTGCATCATAATATTATGTAGGTTATGGTATGCATCATTATAAATCAAACCTGTATGTAATATATTATATTTTCCACAAATAGTCCAATTCTGAGAGCACAAATGTTAACTCCTTTGATGATGAATCATGGGTAAGTATAAGTAATCTTCAAAGAAAGAGACAATTAAAGTTTTAAGAGAAACTCCCAAGAGATTTAAAACAGTGACTATTATTCACTGAACAGAGAGTATTTAAAAGTTTTAACAATAAAAACATACTTTCCTGCATTTGACTGAATAGCGGTATCATTTTGAGTCATTTCATACAACAAAAGTGAAGATTACAAAGGAAACTAACTCTAGTTTTTATTGATTTTTTATTAAATATGAAAGGAACTCTCAGGAAATAGAATTTACTTATGAAAATTATTTTGCAAGGTCGTCTGAAACTTTCATTGTAATACTTGAAGTTTTTTGCTTTCTTTTTAATGCTTTGAATCAAACTGAAAAACGTAATCTGATTCCTTGTCTGGAAGACAACTTTAAGATCACACTCTCAAACAACTATATACATTACAAAGGAAATTGCTAGTTTGGTCAAAAAAATTTGAATCTGAATATCAGATAAAACTATGTTTCTTTTTTTTTATTATTATTATGTTTGCTTCAACTTGCTTCTTGCACCTAAAATTTTGTTAAATTCAGCATGTTTATAAATTGCTCTACCACTTCAGTTGATATCCATGATAGATATTTTGTGGCATACAACTACAAAATTAATATATTTTAAGAAAAATAAAACATTGAATAAATTACATTGTTATTATTCATAAAATAACCAGCAACTGCAATTCAGAAAATCTATGCACTACCTTATTCACTGGTTTAAATATATTTGTCTTTTATTTACATACTTTATATTTATGATGATAAATAAAGATCATGTATATTGATATGGTGCTTTGCAATATATACTGCAGTTAATATTTTAACTAGGGTGAGTGTGTTTTTTAGAAATCAAAATCTACTTTGTCATAGTAACAGTATTTTACCTTAAATTCTCTCTCCCATAATTTAATTTTTCTGTTATAATAGGTCTATTTTCTATAGTTTTTAATTCTTATTAAATATTTGAAACACGTTTTTGCAATTTCCCAATATTTTATTTTAACAATGTAAAAGGAACAGATGTAGGTATTATATAGAACATATTATGATCTGAAACATTCTGAAATCCTCTTCTGAAATTTAATGGTATGAATGACCATTTATGAAATATACTTACACTCCTGCATAATCTGTGTTTATGCAGTTTGTGTACATGGATTATATAAAGCAGTGATTAAACACATTCATTTTTAATTATAAAGGGTAAAACTATTGTGGCAATTCTAATAAAGAGTAATATTGTATATATATATATATATATATCAAATATAAATGGTAAAAAATTCCTTTTATTGTTAATAAAAATAAAGCAATATCTACTTTAAGAAAATTATTAATTGAAGAATTAAATTTTGGGGAAAATTAACTACAGAATCAAAAGTTATATTTTTTTCTATTACTTTAGATGAGTTATTCTGTGTTAATATTTATACAGTCAGTATATAGTGAGACTAATAATAAAAGTTCATTTTCAAGCATATTTTATGCAATGCATATGCATTCAATCTCATAAAAAGTTTTCAGTTATCCTTTATATTAATTAATTAAAAGATTGTTATACAGCTAGTCCCTATAACCAATGCCATGAGGTTTCTGATTCATGTATGTCTAATGAATCTTGCTAAGGCACACAGTACATTTTGAAAAATCCTGGTTTCATGATCTATTAAAAAACAAATACATGCCAAAACATAAAATAAATTAATTATAAATAAGCCTTAGTTTTCCTCTTAAAATTGTTTTTTAAACAAAATTCTAATCAGTGTAGAATATAATATACACACATAAACAAAAAATGATTGTATGTTTTATACTTTTATATCATTTTATCTTTTTATACTCTTAAAGGGAAAATCTCATTTAAATGTTTCCTTTGCAGTTTATTGAACAAATATGGTCAAACACTGGATGTGCAGCAAACATGGTAGATATACAAATTAGTAACAATAGTATATCCAACTTATAAGAAGTTAGCTGGAAATGTGTCAGTATATTTTTCTGCATGAATATATGTATAAGTTAATTTCAATTATATCTATGTAATAGAGAATATAAAACCAAAAATATATATATCATATAAAATTATATGAAAACTAATACATGCCTAATAAGTATACATATCTGTAAATACAAACAGTATGTGTAATATATTATTGATTAATAAAGGCGGAAAGAATACCTGATTAAGTACACCTGGAAAAAAAAAAACTATACGTTAATTCAATATTGCTTACAACCTTAAAAATATTTACTTGTGAAAAGCTTAACCATTTCAAAATTATAAAAACTAATATGAGGGAACCATATTTTTCCTTCATACTTTAAGAAAAAATTTTAGGCTGTGTGGAGGCAATATTGAAGAATGAGTAACAGTTCACTCGTTTGTATTATATTCTCACTTTAACAATCAAAGCTGTCATTTGCTTACAATCAATAAAACATAGCAATAGTGATAGGCAGTAACTCCAATGAGTACTTTGCATTGCCTAAGACTCCACCAAAGTAGACTATTATTGAGAAAAACATTTCTCTTAGCCTAGAATAAGCAAGCTGTTATAACCACTGTTTCTCTTAGGTAGAACAATGGGTTATCAATGGGGAAATCAGTGAGTCATTCTTTCAGCACTCTCTTATTTTTATTTTTTTTATGTAAAATATTAAGACTGATTTTTCATTGGGGTTCATTTTACATATAATATCTTGCAAACTCAGTTACACTTTTTTCAAATTTTAATATCATAACTAGATTCCAAATATTATAACCTATAAACTTTAGTAAATAGAAAATTGACATTTTATAGGAAGCTGAAATTTGCTTTCGGGAATTGCATTTGTTCAGCAATTTGAAATATTTTTCTATCCTTGTAAAAATTCATTAATATGATCTCACTTATTAATAAGGCACACGTATATGTAAATTATTTGCCAGGTAATATAAAATATCTAGAGCTAAAATTGTAGTTCTCTCTTTATTTCTTTTCATTGATTAGAGAAATATGAAAATTTGTCAACCCTGGAGATTTGCTTTCTAAAACAAAAACAAAATTTTATTCTTTAATAATAGCATGAAAGTAGTATAAAATACTTTGTCACTGTCCTATTGAGCATTTAGATTGATTTCTTCTTTTTGAGTCATTTTTAAATGACATAAAAGTTACTAGTAACAATGTTTTGCAATATTATATATGCTTCAGGTATGCATCATTGCAAACAACATGTCTATGTATCTATATTCTATTACATTAACTTCAATGATAAAGTCTATTTTCATCCTTCACCATGTAATTGACCTCTTTTATCCTGTTTGTCCACACCTTTATGATAAAAAGTATACTTACTTACCAGAAAGAAATAGAGAAATACAGGATGATTTCACTCATATATGGAATACAATAAAATGAAAGAAATGAACAAATAAACCCCAGAAAAAATTCACAGGACCCAAGATGAGGGCTGCCAGGGTTGTGGAGGGAGGGGTGGAGAGAAGGAACATGGTAATGGTGAAGGATACTGGAACTCTGGTGGTGTGTGTGGTGTGTGATAACTATATACTGAGAGAAAGTTCAATATCTTCAAATGAGTATGACTTGTAAAGAGGAAAAAAGACAATGCAATTATCATATAAATATTGAAAAGTGTGATAGAAGTTATGTACCATGATAGAGATTGTGATAATACTTATGTGAAAAACTGCATTATTATGGTTGCCATTCTTATGCTATTTTAAGAGATATTTAAAAATATGTTGACTTATTTAGCATCATAATATAAATAACAATATATCATTTTTGCATAATCGTTTATAAACAATTTAAAATTACATTGATTGTGAATCTATGGATATGTATTACAATCAAGGTCAAAGAAGAAATAGAACAATGACAATAGAAGTAACAAAAAGAGTGTGCAATGTTATGGTTCTTAAAGAACATGTTTTTTTCTGTAAAAATATTTTTCCCCTTATCCTGACTTGCAGATTTACATAGTACTCAATTATAGAAATCATATATCTCTTTTTCTGTCAGGGTTCCCATAAATCTCCCCTTCTGGAGTAACTGTGATTCTCAGTTACATTTAGTCTCTTATCCTACATTCTTATCAGTACCTGAGATTATTGATTGATTGTTCTTATGAATTTCCATAAGAATTCAAACTTTGTATGAATAAAGACTGTTTTAATCACTACTGTCACATCAGTAGTACCTCAGACAAGGTAGTCACTTAAGGAATTTTAGTTGAATGAATAGAAACCAAAAGTATCTTGTTAGATTTCACCTGATATTTGGGATAGCTGTTTTGTAAGGTACACTAACAGGAAAAAAAATCTTGGGGAAGCCCCTAAAGCCAAATAACATTTAAATAGTTTTAGCAAAAAGTCTACATGAGTTAGGATACAATTACAGAATAGAAACAAAACTATGAATGAAATTATAAGATACATTTTTATGTACTTAAAACCTTCAGTTTCATAATTTAGTGTTCATTAGACCTTGTTATTTTGTTTGCAAAAATAATACAATGACTAATATCAGAGGGCTGCTAGATAATACTTGTGAAAATGCCACTTTGAAACATAGAATAAGAGAACAGTATATATATACACACACACATATAGATAGGTTGCAATCATAAAATCATTATTAATTACATTGTAGACTGATTCTTTTCAAAACCACCAGAGCAGATTAAAATATTTTTTTAATATTTTTGAATAGGTTGGCCATTGAAATCATTCTTGCTGACACACTCAAATCATTTGTTATAATTCTATAAAAGTTAAATATTTTCATGAGTGCTATTCAAAACTTTGAAATATTTAATAAAGCTAAAAACCACAATAATGGATAAGTTACACCAACAAATTAAAAACTAAAGGAACAAAATAAACTATTTGAGGGAAGTGAATGATTTTTAAACTAGTATTATCATAATTAAATTGTGTTTACATAAGAAGTGAAATATTATTTTAATAATGTTCATTTGAATGTATTATCAGTTAAAATTGTCATATAATGAAATATTTGTAACTATTCATGTCAAATTGCACATCTATTTGGTCAATTTGGTTTATAACTATCTGGAAGTGATGAGGTAAGAAATACTGAGAATCAACATGTCACCTGAAAATAAAAACAGAATTTGCAGTAACAGAAAACAAAGGATTCACAGCTAGTTGTTCTGTTACTTCATCTTTCTATTCTGGTATTATTCTCTTAGGAACTGAATATTTTCTGATCTCGAGTGCTTTAAATGTGAAATGAATGTATTCACAACCCAAATAATTCTGTTCAGTGACCTAAACAAAATATTCATTATTCCAGACAAGATTTTATGTTTTAATAAACAATACAAATTTTATGTTTTGTATACATCCTTCTAACGAAAGGTTTTGTTTTTCAAATATATTGCCTAATCACTAGCTGGAGAGAGAATGTAGTTTGTGATGGATATCTGAGATTTTTCAGAGGAGCGTGTCTTTCTATTTCTGTCATCATGCTCATAAATAATATTCTTTTCAATATTTACATTGCTCCAGACTATATTCATCTTATAAATAAATTGATAATTTATGCATCTTCATTTCAAGTAGTATACATAGGGACACATTGATTTTGTTAAGATAATATTGCTGTCCATCATTTAACCTGTAAGATTTTCTTTTAAATTTATTTTAAAGTGTTGAAAGTTCTTAAATATTGGAAATAAAACTAAAGATTCACCAAAGCCCATTGTGTATACACGAAAAAGAGGATTTGCAAACTCAGAAGACTCAAACTAAACATGGCATGAAGCTGAATGGTATATTGCTCTAAGGTAGCTTACGTAGTTAGGGGGTAGTGATTGTTTAATTTTCACAGAGATTGGTTAAAATATTGGGAATGGGTAATGATTACATCATATCAATGCTGGGGAACAATTTACATTTTGCTTATGATGTCTAGAGGCATGAGTGAGAGATGACCTAGGTCAAGCTAATTTTGAAAAATGAGCTTAATTAAACTTTGCTTATGTGACTAAACTGATTTTGTCTGCTCAGGGAATTTTCAAGGTTGATCTCTGTTTTGTTTTGTTTTGCTTTTTTAGCAAAAGGAAATTTTGTTTTGCCTTTTATGGAGCAATTAATAAAGAAAAGTTTTACATTTTGTTCATTTAGCCCAGGGAGCAGCAACATGGAATGAAACTGATATGCATTGAAGGTGACTGGGGTGGAACTTTATGAAATTTTTTTAAATGTATACTTTTATATATAACTTTATTCCTTCCCCTGGTAACAACTACATATTGTAACCATAAATTGCAATCCATTCACTTATTCATTTCATGAGTAAAATGGTATGAGAAAGTTCATTCACTTGGGAAATCAAATTGTCTTCCTAACACCATAGTGAAATATTAGGGGATGCTACATACTGGCTGTTTTGAAAATATATTTAAATTTATGTATGCTTTACCAGAAATATTCATCTCTTCTCTCTACATATTTTAAAAAAAGCAATTTATTCCAATATAAATCATTTTGCTGTCATTCTGATATCCTCAGGAAAAAGCTCAAATTTAATTGATCTTCTAATATGGGAAACTGAGGCATTATGAGATAAACACATAAATTCATTTTGCTTTTGTCAATTATTTCCCTGACTTTGTTTATTTAATGTATAGTAAAAATAAAAGCTTTTGTCACCCTGCTTTATCTAATTCTGTTAAAATATACCTATACAGACAAATATTTGTATGTATCTAGAATATAAAATCACCCACAAATAGTTTAAGGAGTCAAAATTAAAATATTTGAAAATGAACTCCTGATCCTTTTCTTAAAATCCGTCATATAGTCTTTTCTATGTCTGTAAATAAAAAGCTATCATTCCAGTTTTTTAGAAAAAAATCTCTTATTTATCTATGTTTTAAATATCTATATCTATAGCAGTCTGCTTCTTCACTCACACTTCATAAACTGTTAGTCAGGAAATCATGTCTTTTCCACCACTTCATGTATGTATTTGTATACAGGTAGGTATATATATATATATATATATATATATATATATATATATATATATATACCTATATATGTAATATACATATATGTATACATATATACATATATATATTCAACCCTACAAACCAATTTGTGTTCCACAGATGTCAAATTTAACATTTTACGTTTATGACATAATAGTGCTTCCATTGTTCTCTCTTTATTGCCTATAAAACATACTACATACATGTATACATAATCCTACATATGAAGATGTGAAAAACTTTTCTGGTGAGGAGCCATATAGTGTATATTTTATACTGTTGACCATACTCTCTCTGATGCAGCTGCACAGGTATTGTAAATCACTCCTAGAAATCATTCTAGATAAATCACTCCTAGAAACTAAGTTTAAATGCATGGGTGAGTCTGTGTTTCAAAAAAGTAATTTATTTCCAAAAAGACGTATTATGCTAGATGGGACCATAGGTCTTAATTAGCAGGTTGTGATACATGACAAGGACTACGGCAATTCCACTTAGGCACAAGGTGCTGAGGAAAGCATTATAGAATTCATATTTCCATAGGTTAGTGAATTCATAGGGTGTTATTTCAGTCTTTGGAGGGATTATATTCAAATGTGTTGAGAAATATAGATAGATAAATATAAAGGTTACATTTATATTCCTATATATAAATTGACCAGTGAAAATTTAGCCTACAGTCCTTTAAGTTTTCAATATACATAAACATATGAAATGAACTTAATAAGCAATTTATATGTTGACCTGTTTGATATAACTCAAAAATGGGTATGTCAAAGTATAAAATATATTTATTCTACTTCATACACGTTAGAGTAAATTTAACTTACCTTCACTTAGGGCTTGAGGACATAAGTTATTCTTGTCAAAGCTTTGGGATGTTGGAAGCCCTTTTGAGGATTTAGTTGAAACAGGACTCACCAAAGCAGGCCAAGATTCCTGACACAGAGACACTTTAATGGAACAATATACTATTTTAAGGGCATGCTTTTGCTTTAATTTTAGCTACTCAATAGAAATATATGTATATATATATACATATATATATATAATTTTCATAGATATGAAAATTGACAGAAATGAGTAGGAACTGGACAAATTAGGTAAAATGAGTCAACTGTATGGGGAAGGATAGAACTGGACTTTTAGTTTGAACTTAATGTAGTATACGCAGATGTTTGCTTATAAAGATGCATACCTGAAACCTATGTAATGTAATGTTGCTTCAATAAAAACTATTTTTGACAACTTGAAGGTATTTCAAATATTAGTTTTCTATATATAATATCACATAATTCAGGCTATCTTTAAATAGATAAGTATATGTAATATACTTATCAGTTTCATATTATATAACTAGAGGCATGTACTTAGAACAGCTATCTAGTTTTATTATTAAAGATGTTATAAGTACCACATGTTGAAATGTAGAAAATAGTACAGCTAAATTCAAAGGCTTATGAGTACTGAAAAATAAGCCAGCTGTTCTCATAGCCCTGAGGCTATGGAATAGTTACTGTGTATCTCAATCCTTTACTTTTGATATACTTTTGAAATACATTGTATATGATTTGCACTGAAAATCTAGGGTGCTGCATTGATTTTATTTAAGGACTACAGTGCTTTCAACTTCAAAGTTGTTATCTTGGGTATCAAAAATTTCTACAAGTGTTTGCTGAATTCTAAGAACAAACTGTATAATCCTAGATCAGACACTGGTTCCTATGTATCTTCAACAACAAAACTGGATAAAGTAGAATGAATGAAACCTTGGTGTAAACATTTCTGTGTACAACAGATTTTCTTTTTTAGACATTGTACTACATCACTAATTTATATTCCAGATTTGATTTACATTTGAATGAGATCTAAAAGATGAGATTTGATACATTTCTTAGTGCAGCTTTATTTTAGAGAGGACAAGAAAGTGAAAATATCATGAAATAAAAAAGAACAAATTGATTATTATATTTTCAATGCTTTGTCTAAAGTTTGGGGGAGAAATATCTACTAATCGTTTCATTAAAAAACATGAGTAATGAAGCCGAATCTGTCAGTTGAAGGCAGTATGGTTGATGTAGACATGTGAGAAAAGGACCAAAGTATTTAAGTTTTTTAGTCTCGTTCTGTAAGGTAATTCCCAAACAAAGCTGAATGGAGTTAGGGAAAATTATTGTCATGTAAGATACATTTTATATTGTAGATGCTGTGTTTTTAAATTTAACTTTTTTAGTGAACTTTCTACTACTATCATTGATTATTTTGGACTGAACTGTATCTTCCCTTACACTCATATATTGAAGCCTTAACTCCTAATATGAGAGTATTTGGAGACAAAATCTTTAAGTATATGAATTTATTTAAACTAAGTCACAAGGATATGGTCATCTTCCCTAAGGACTGGTCCAGTATAAGAGGAGAAAAACATACCAGGATATCATCATCAATATAAGGCAATTTAACCACACTGTTTTAAAGTCAACTAGAAGCCTTATGAGAAACTAAACCTACTAATACCTTGATCTTAGTTTTCTAGCCTCCAGAACCGTATGAAAATAAATTTCTGGTGGTTAAGCTATCCAATCTGTGTTGGGTATTTTGTGGTTGTTGTTATAGAAACCCAAACAGATGAATACATTTCATTCATGTCTAACATATATATGGCAAAGTGCATATGTATAGCTTGATGAAAATCATATATATATATATATATATGTATATATACACATACACACATGCACATAAGATTATTCTATACATTAAAATATAGATATTTTCCAAACTCCCAAAAACCCCATTGGTCATCATTCTATTTATCACGTCACTCCATCACATCACCCAATCACCAAGGGTAACCATTTTGCATTTTCTTGAAAAAAAAAATATATTCCATATATATATATATATATATATGTTTTTGTGTGTGCACATAAACATATATGACTCACTAAATAATAACTGCTATTTTATATGTAAATTATTTAGTTTAACATTGAGCTTCTGAAGTTCATTTGATTTATCATTTATCTGTGGGATGAATATAATACAAATGTATATTCTACTGCTGAAGGGCATTTGGTTAGTTTCCAGTTTGGAGACTATAAAAAATAATACTTCTATAAACCTTCATATACACACATGCATACATACATGCATGCATGCATGCATACATATATTCATTTTATATGAATATACATACATTTTCATATTAAGTATAGAAATATTATTAAAAATACTTGATTTGCCCTATCCTGGTGCACTCAGATGCTAAGCCAGCTGCTGGGATGTAAATCACCCCACAGCAGGGAGAACAATCAAAAATAAATAAGCAAATAAATAAAAGCATTTCCTTCTCCCCTTTCTTCCATCCTTCATTCCTTGCTTCCTTCCTAAAAATGCTTCACTCCCTTCCCTTTTTCCCTTCCTTTACTTCCTTTAAAAAAAGTTGCTCTTTTATTTATAAAAAGAATATTTGATTCATACAGTTACTGTGAGATGTTTCCTAGTCTTCCATACTGGTTTTACCAATTTACACTTCTTCCAACATCATGTAAGAGCTCCCGAGTTCTACATACTTGCCTGAACATAACATTTGTATGATTAATGTCATTTCTCTTCTATAATTTTAACTTACATATTTCTATAATGATGGAAATTAAAAATATTTCCTATGTTTATTGATTTTAAATGATGTGAGGATATTTCTGGTTCCACTACTCTCTTTTGGCAACCTCTGATTTCCTTTTTTTTTTTTAAAGTCTATTTTTGTTTGATTTTGTTCATTTAATTCTATTTTTTGTGTGTGTAGATAATAGCCATTATCACTAGTATGAGATGATATCTCATTGTTGTTTTGATTCTCATTTCCATAATGGCAAGATATGTAGACAATATTTTCATGTGTCTGTTGGTGATTTGTACATTTTCTTTAGAAATGTGTCTGTTGAGATCATCTGCTCAGTTTTTGACTGAATTATTAGGGATTTTTATGTGGTTTCATGATTTATTTATGTATTTTGGTATTAACCTCTTCTCAGGTATATGAAAAATTATTCAGTTTATGTGTTCATGTCTGATGAAAATTTCTTTCATTGTCAAGAATTTTTAGTTTGTTGTAATCCCATTGATTAGCTTTGGATTTTATTTCCCTTGCTTTTAGAGTCAGTGTCCCAGAGATATCTCTTAGGTCAGTGTAATATAGTGTTTTACCTATGTTTGCTTGTGTGTATTTTATGGTTCCTGACCTTACACTTAAGTCTCTAATTCTCCATTAAGCCACTCTGTACATTTTAATTGTTGAATTCAGTTAATTTACATTCAGAGTGATTATTGAAATCTGAGGCTTTGTTACTGACATTTTGAATTTTGTTTTCTGGTTTTATCTACTGAGGTTTTATTTTGTTTAGCTGTTTTGTAAAATTTACTTTGTTTAGCTGTTTTGTAAAATTTCTTCTTTTTAGCTTAGTTACAAGAGCCTCTTTAACATATTTTATAAGGGGCATCTTATAGAATAAAATTCCTCTAGCTTTTGTTTGTCATAGAAAGCCCCTACTTCTCCCTTATATCTGAGACAGAGTTTTGCAGGATATAGTATTCTTGACACAAGGTTGTTTGTTGGTTGGTTGTTTTGTTTGTTTTTGGAGTATTTTGAAAATATCATACCATTCTCTCCTGAACTCCTGGGGCATTGATGAGATCCTTGCCATTTTCTTTGTGGGGAAAAAGCCAGCTGTTTATCCCAACACAAATCAGGGAACAATTTCTGCCACCAACTTTTGTGAAACTGAAGGGAGAAAAGAGCTTAGTCATGATTAGTAATGAAATTTTTATTGCAATGCGACTCTATTTCTTTTTAGGACTTCTTCTGAATCCACTGGTCTACACTTATTAAAATATATATATGAGTATCATATATTGAGAAAGCATACCAATGTAAATATATCATGTTTGAGAATCTTGTAATGAGACATGCATAAGTTCAATTTCTTTTACATTATCTGCCCTTACATGGTGTATTTTAGAATCCTCATTTTCTGTTGGCTTAAATTAACTTCTAAGTCTCCCAGTCGCTATGTTACTGACATACATGACCATTAGTGTATATTTCCAAGTTGGAGAGTAAAATGAGAGAAAAGAATCATCTATCTTAGTTTTAAAAATATGACAGAATAGTTAGTAAAAACAGAACTGGATATCCAATTGCGTACTCTAAAATGCTACACAGAATTCAGCTTCTCTTCTTTAAAGACTTTGCTGTATTTCAGATCTTCATCTCTTGTCTTAATGATTGGCAAGTTTTTCTTTCCAAAAGATCTATGTTTCTCTTCTTTAGTATTTCCGTCATATTTGCTAAATGAAATACTTTGTACGGTAGAAATAATTTTGTGTTTTTCCTTGCACCTCTGCTTTCCAAAGGAATTCCTTTCCAAGAGGAATCCTCTCTAGCTTCAGGTTATGAAGTCAATATTCTACGTAGTATTATCTGAGGCATGTCTCTGACATCTTAGAACTACCCCTCTATCTATAATGTATTTTTAATTTCTTTTGATTTGGTTCTGTGGTCCTTGTTTTCTACTTTTAACTTAGGTATTTACAACTCTGATCTTTTTTTCTTCAATTTTGGATATTTCCTAAGTTTATATATTTTATGTTAGTTTCATTTCTGTATTTGCAAGCTGTCTCTTAACTCTCTAATATGTTCTTAGACTCCAAATGTTATGTCAAGGTACAGAATGTGAAATTGGCTTCCTATTTATATTTTAAAATACAAAGATTTGGAACTTTTGTCCATACAAAAAAAGAATACTTTGTCCATTGCACAATGATGGAAATAGTCTATCCACTAGGTTTATATCCAGCTATGTGATATTAGGCTCACTCATTTGTTGATTATTTCCACTTGTAACAGCTATAAGAGTATGAACTTCAAGGACAAATTTTCTTGTTATATTTATCACTTGAGTCATCTAAGAAAGTTAATTTGTCTAAGTTCCATGTTTCTCATTTGTGAAAATTAAAAAATAACACCTCACAGAGCATGATGGCATAAATGTAATCTCTGTAAATTTATTACATACATAAGTATATGTCATTGGTAACACTGGAATTTGGAACAGCAACTTTGTGAAAATCTACAAGAGTCATGAAGATACTTAATATCTTTCTCTTTGCTTCAGAAACCATGCTTCTGGACATATATGAGGCATCAATTTCCAGTGAGAAATAGGAAAAACATGACTTTACTTTCTCTAGGTCTCATGCAATTATATTGCTAGGACATGCACAGACTAGTGACTAGACTGAATTGTGGAATAAATGCAAGCTTATCTTAAAAATGTGCTGTGGCTTTGACTTACGATGTGGCACTAAGAAGGATAACATTGTAAATTTCAACCTGTATTGTCCCAAGGACTTTGTGATTTTACTGTATTTCTGAGCACCCAGTTCAAGATTTATATTTATTTCATATCATTACATTCAAACTTATTTAAACATATTCAAACTTCTAAATTTGAATGCACTATATTTATAGAACTGCTATTTTATGAAAGATGATTTTGAAAGGATAGATTATCTTCTTTTCTCCTTTTAAAAATGATTGCTACTTAACCTTGGCACATGATTATTTGCCTAAATTTTTTACTCAAAATATTTTATTATGGCACACATTTCATATAACAATGTTTGCACATTGTAAGTCTATCATCTAAAAAAATTTGGAAAATATGTGTAAAAAGACCTGCCAATGCAATTAATATTTGGAAAATGCCCATCAACTCAAAAAGCTTTCTCAGTCTTTTTGCAGACATTTCCTCTACAAACGACTTCAGACAATTCATTATCTGTTCTCTGTCCCTAAGCCTATTCATTTTAACTATTAGATAAATGGAACTATACAAAGCAAACTTGTATCTTCTTTTACTCAGCACATTTTTATTTATTTATTTTTTGGATAGTTATTCAGATTGTTGTGTCAGTGCATTGTTGTTTTTGCTTTTGCTTTGGATGAATCATCTGTGAGTACCCTGTCCTGTAAGATGACTCACCAGCCAAATGAGTTTTATAAAAATTAAGATGACAGTTCATACCATCTCCTTGATTAAAAAACAGTGGTGACCATTAGCTCTGTGACTGTAAAGGAAAGGCTTGGAAAACTGGGTTTCACATTTCTTCCTATAAATGCAAATTGTGTCTTTCACAAGGAGTTCTTAATTCATGTTGGTTAGTCATGTCAATTACTTTCAAGCTCTCCTACCACCGCACCTCCAAGTTTGATCAGCAACACATATCATTATTCCTTTACCATCCTCACCCCACACATATTCTCCCCACACCTCTGTGATTGGAGGGAGACTAATTTAAGTGCTTGTCACACACATGCACATGCAGTCTCTCCTGAGCTGCTGGAGCATTGATGTGTATGTCTGACATATAACGTTACATTAATATCAGGTGTACAACACGATGATTTGATATTTGCTTATATTGGTAAAAGATCAGCACACTAAGCCTCACTAACAGTCATCAATACAGAGTTACTTTTTTATAAGAGATTGTATGATCTATTCTCAGCAATTTTCAAATACATATTAACTGTAGCACGCTGCTGTAATGACATCACTAGGAGTTACTTTATATTTTAGAGTTTATACTTTTCAGTAAGTGTTTGTACTTACATCTTAAGGCTATATTCCACAAAATTCATTCTTAAAAAATATATTTTCTTATACAGTAGTTATGATGTCACATGAATGACAAGCATATTTTAACTGTGTTTTATAAGTAGAGTAGGGAGCATATTTTCACCAAGCAGATAAACAATAATAAATTAACCAAGACATAACCTTTGCTCCTCAAATAGCACACTTGCACTTATAAACAACAGTTGTGACCTCTTTAAGAAACTCATCATACAAAAGTTCACACAAAAAATAGCCGAATTAATACGTGATAGTTTGCTTTTCAAAGGAATTCCTATAAATTAATCATAAAAATATACTTCCGGTTTATTCCCTAGTAGGAGTTTCTTTTCTCAAATTTCAGTTACATGTATGTTCTTAGAAATAAGTGCCTTTGTGAAGTCAAGACACCGATACTCAATTCAGGGATTTTCCCTTTATTGGTGGAGGCTGAACCTGATTCCCAGGACTGATCTCTGCCTTTAGGTCTTGTTTCCTGTGGAACCTTCTCAATTCAGAGAATGATTTAATGATTTCTGAGTGCTTTACTGTAAGGTATATTTTGCAACTGTATGGATGTAGCACAGATGTGAAAGAATTCACTGCAAGTAAGTGGTAGAAAGCTTTGAGCAAGATTATAAAGTTACTCACTCTCCAAAGGAGGAAAGGGGTAAAATTTTAGAAGATGAGTCAGCATTGGATAGTCAGTCAGGGGTTGGGTTTATATAAGGTTGGGTGAGGGTGGCACGTGGGTGGGATGCAGAAAGCTTCACAGTTTTCATGAAGCTGGGAGGCAGGGTACTTTTTTTTCGTCTCGGGTCTTAAAATTCTGGGATTCTGGGAAAATGGATGTTTTCCCAGTTTCTCAGGCATTGTTGTGGGCAGGATATTTTTTAGGCTTAAAATAGCTTGGTCTTATATCCTCTGGAAAATGAAACTTTCCATTTTTTCAATCAGCTTGGATCTTATATCCTTTTAGAAACAGAGTTTTCCATCTTTACACTGCGGAGTTCTTGTATTGTCCTCCCCAGGCAGCTTGAAGATTTTGCATCAGGATGTGAGTTCCAGCTAGCTGGGGCTGTTGTTGATATCTTATTTTTGGCATGGTGATATTCCATTGACTTAGGTCTCTAGATACAATATCAGGTAGTATTTTTTCTTGAGCAGTCTCTCTTGAAATTACTTCAAGCCTCTCTTTCATGCTCCGTAGTCTCAAGGTGCTTCGCCTATTCTGTGTATTCTTGAGACTACTCTGAATGACCACAGACGGAGTGAACATAAGTATCTATCCCTAGAGTATAGAGATTGAATCTGAGTAACTCGACTTCCCATTTACCAAGTCTATGGCAGTCATTTCACTTTTGATTGCAATGTTGCTAAAATAAAGCCACTTGAATTTAAAAAAGACTGGTGTCTTTTTCCAAAATACATTTGTACTCCTATTCCCTCCTTTTCTAATAATATTTTGTATGAAAATACATGCATTGAGAGAATACTACAGACTTTTTTGAAAAGACACAGGACTCAAAATATTCTAGCAAAATTAAATAGACTTGGTATATATCTATAGCTTCTAGTTTCCAAACAAGTTCAAAATGTCATTGGGATAAATTATTTTGTGTGATATTTTGGCTTTGTTATCTCTCCAAAGTCATAATTTAATAAGATTCAAATTTACAAGAATCACAATTAAAAAGGTTACAAAATAGATCAGACTATTAAATAAATATTCTAAACTATAAAATGCTTAAATAAAAATAATCTAATAAAATGAATTTTTGATAAATTTTATTTATTTGCTGTTGAAAAGAAATATTTGGTTCAGTAAATTAGCCTCCTGACTAGGAAGTAATGCTAAACCTTTGATAGGCTGCTTATTTTACTTTACTTTTGTAAGTTTCTCACATGCTCATATTAGGATTGCAATCTTCTAAGTTATCAAGGGATTTGAGCTATCATTTCTATCTTCTTGAAGCAAGAAGGTTGTTCAACCTGTCTGAGACACAGCATGGCAGTGGTGAAAACAATCTAAGTGACCCTGCACTGGATAGAAGGCTCAAGTGTATGCATAGATTAATGCACTTCTCCAGAGAGGGAAGACTGGGCAGACACTTATTAGTCAATTTATTCACTTGATTAAAGATGACTAATCATATTGTATTTGGAAAACTCTCATACTTATTAACTTGTGCCAAAGAAAACAAGAGATCCAATTCACCTTGGGTACTGAAATTGTGTACAGAGATTCAGACACTTGACATTGTGCTGGTTAAGAATGGAGAGAAAACAGCAAGTTTTAGTTATTGTGTTCTGTTAGGTGCACGTGCAGATATGTCTATGATATTTAAAACATACAAATCTGTAATTAATTGATGGAAAATTTACCTTCTTCCAAAAGTATATTGTGAAGGTACTTACTGAATTAAAAGCAGATTTAATAGATTTTCTGGATTAAATTGAGATTAGAATTTAGATTTAGACAGTTCTACTTTAGCAGCATTGAAATTTAATGTTACATTGTCTTGCAAATATATTTGCTAATAATGACATAGATGTATTTTATGGGCATGCTGTTAAAATACTTCTAATTATTTAGCTAATCACCATTTCCTCTTTAAAGTGAGTTAATTTAAAATAATGGGATCACCAAGTCCACTTCATACTTTGAGCCTCCCTATAATAAGCAATGAAATAACAAATGAAATTGAAAAATGATGGCATCTCAGCTCTTTTCAAAAAATAAATATATAACCATATGATATAAACCTACTGTCACTTCATATAGTAGCAATCTAGACTAAAATGAAGATGAAACAGCTTTCTTAGCTGAAATGAAGATATCAACTGCATTAAATTAGATTTTTTGGTACTTAAGTGAAAGACAGTTTTTTTCCAGTACCTGAATTACCTGCCTCAAATCACTTCATAAATTGGACTAAACAGTATTGAGTTTTGGGGCTGTTTTTCTATTCCCTTTGGTTGACACAAAGTTCAGTGTTCCATTTCTTCTTTAACTATGAGAGAAGCTGTAATAACAGAGACTATACAAGTAATGCAGAAATGAAATGCTTCAAATTGCATTTGTGTCCCCAAAGTCTGCTTCAGACTTGTCCCAAGAAAAGCACATATTTTGAAGTAGTTTTAAAGGGCTCTCTTTTTGAATTGATAAGAATTTGTTTCACGAGATACACACTTTCTGTTTTAAAAATAAGAGGAAAACAATTCTGTTTTGTTCACTTCTCAGTATAATTGTCCAGAGAATTTTGATACTTGTACAAATCACCAGTTTCCAGTGTTTTAGCAATAAATGTATACATATATATTTACATATGTATTTCAGATTCTCAGTAATCTTCATATTATCATTATTCTAATGCACTAAGTTTATCAGTCTGCATAGAAGATAGGTAGGAGGGAGATACAAATATTTCTACTCAAAATACTCTCTTCATGATATCATTAAATGTACACAGAGAGTCATAAATATGCCCACTATACATAGATAAATATATAAAAATGAGAATATGCAGGAAGCAAGAGTAGCACGGTAATTTGATTTTTACTTTATTCTCTAAATAATATAGGATAAACAAAATTAAATGTCTAATAAATATATGTGGAATAACAACAGCAGCTTTGAATTCATATTGTTGATGTACTATTAAGTTAATTGCAATGATTTACAAAATTATTTCATAGATTGAGAACTTAGTTTGAGTTAATCTTATATAATATGAATTAAAAGATTGTTTCACTAAGCTACATGTTTTCTGATCCTAGTAATCCACTTGGAATATACAAGTAGCAGTTCCTCAATATCCATTGAATTGAACTTATGGTTAAAAGTCTGTAAATGAAAATAAAGTTATGACTGAACTCATTTGTTTGCCATTCATGGTGCTGTTACTAACTTTTCACTATTATAAATCACACCTTTAATCATTAAAAAAAGGTTTTGCTTTTATTTCATTTATTTAAAATTAACTCTAGGGTTTTAAAGAATTAATAAACTGATCTTGAGTCAGGCATTTTTCCTCTTACATTATAATTTCCAAAGTAAAGTCAAGATAACTTGGATATCCAACTACATCTTTAACAGATTGGAGTTAAAAAAAGACATTCTAGTTTAAAAGAGGTTATTTTCTTTTAAGATATTTTATCAATGGTACAGTCCATTAGCCAAAAATTAGAACCTCATCTTTTGAGACTTTTTGATCATTTTGTCATCAATCCTTTCTAACAGTCAGTCATTAATGTACTTGTTCCTAGTAGATTATAATTCACTCACAGAACATCAGATGCTTAGTGATTATATTTATAATTATAAAATTCCTAAGTCAACATAAAAGCTTCTTAATCTGTATAATGGGTATATGCAAATGAGCACACACACATACAAACACACACACAATTTTTATCTGAGATTGTCAATATTGTTGAACCCTAGGATCTCATCTTTTCCCCAAGGTTTTCCAACAGCACATAATGTCCCTTGAATTTCCGGCCTTGACAATGACAATGATAGCAATATTACTTTCAAAATGACGGCTACAACTCTCAACACTGAGTCTTATGTTTAAATTAATTGCCGAAAGGTATTGTGTATTGCTAATTCTTAAAGATAAAGTGTTGCATTTTCATGGAATAATACATAGATTAAACACATTAAGAGCAACAGAAAAATAAAATGAAATATCATTTTCCGGAAACAACCAGACTATAACTGTCTCTTTTTTGAATATGTCTTATGTGTGGTTGCCTTTTCACAACCATAAAGGATAGGTACTTTTCTAAAAGCTTTAGTTGTTCTCGTGTTCTTTACCTAACAAAAAGTAAAAAAAAAAATAGAAGCCTTTCAATTTACTGTTTTGAATATTTTAATTCAAATTGTATTATAAATGTAGATTATTGAGCATTTGCATTATTTGCCACTAATTCTTGTTTCCTTTCTCCTAGGATATATGGTGTTAATGTCATGACAACATAAATTTGAGTTTTGCTATGATATGTCAGAAAAACATTGCCCAAGTATCCCGGAATCATTCATACAAATTCACCTTCACCTAAAAATTTATCATCAAATAAATATTTATTGAAAGTTATTTATTTATCAGATATTGTTCAAGAAATATATGACAAAAATATCAAGCACAATAGATACTTTCACTCCAAATATGGGTTTTGCAGATTAGTAGGTAAAATGACTTTCTGTATTTTTAAATGGCAGTGAATACTCTAAAGCAGTCTTGAAATTAGAAAGCATGTTAATTCTAAAAAGATATAAATTCAAAATATTTGACAATTTTCTCAATCTTAGAAAATTCTTTCAGCAAATTTTTGAGTTTATTTATAATTGCTGTTACATTTATGTACATAAATTTGACTTCCTCATGAAGAAATAATGTTTCTATTTTTTGATGAATCAAAACATTTGCACACCTGCTCCCCTTACTCTCCTACTCAAGCTTAGATTTGAAAAAGAAGACAAAGGAATTATATAACTATTTGAATAACAAGGCATTGGAGACTCTTCAGCTTCTTAATATTTCACTCCAGGATTAAATTGACTTCTTAGTTTCCAGAACTAGCTAACAAATTACCAAGAGCTGGATAGCTTAAAACAAAAGAAATGTATTCTCTCAGAGTACGGGAAGTCAGTCATCTGAAATCAAGGTGTAAGCATAGCTATGCTCCTTTAAGACCATAGTGAAAAATTCTTGTGCTTCTTTTCCTAACTTTTGGTAATTTCTTGCAGTCCTTGACATCCTTGACTGTAGCTTCATCACTCTAATTTCTGTCTTCATCTTCACATGGCCAGTTTACCTGTATATCTCTATGTCTCTGAATTGCCAGCTCATTATGAGGACATTCATTGGATTTAGACATCACCTTAATATAAGATGAGCTCCTCTTAACTTGCTTAAACTAAGATTCATTTCCAAATAAGGTCACCTTTACAGGTTCTTCTGTACATAAATTTTGGAATGACATTATTCAATCCAGTACATAAACCAACACAATCACAAGCAGAGCTAGACAACTGTATCTAAATGGATAATAATATTTGAACCTTACGTTCTAAAAACAAGAAGTTACAATGTTAAAAGAACAACATGAACAACTTTATTGACAGTGAGAAAAGTATTAACAAAGTCATTTTCATTTGTGGATTCAGCATTTGCTAAAGTTGCTACAATTTATTTACAACTCTATAGCAAACCTCATAATGCTTTTGTATTACACAGAGCGATTAAAAATGTGGGTCTCCTGTAGTGTGTATTCCCAAGTAAATAAGTTTTAATACGACAGTGAATGCTTTGTTTTCTTATTTCCCCTTCTGTAAAGAAGATTTTTCTTTGTGGGATTATTTTTAGTAACGTGTTTGACATTTCTATGTTTTTTGTCAATGGTTTTGCTGTTTTAAATGTACCACAAAGCAGTACAAAATGGTAGGTAATGTCTCTAAACTCAAGAAAACTGTAATCTGCTTTATGACAAAAAGTAGTGTGTTAGATAAGCTTAGTTTAGGCAAATATTACAATGCAGTTGATCATGAGTTCAATGTTAATTAAACAAAAGTATGCATTACTTAGTGTGTCCTGAAATAGAAGTGTGCAAATAAAGCAAGATTACATATTGCATTGATTGTTTTGAGTGGATCCTTGCAAAAACCCAACCCTATTTTCTCCAAGAGTAGTAATTCAGTATTTTTAAATTTGGTGTCCATGGTGACTTTATAGACATAATTACTGTGAATAGCAAGAATTAATCATATAATAAGTAAGAAAACCTGGAACAAAGGGACAGGTCCATGTTGTAGTAAAAAAGCAAATAAATATAATGTCTAAAGATTTAGGTACTAACCACAATGCTTGCAGTGACTTCAGACTGATATTTTGTGTGTGTTTGCATTTGCTTGTCTATTATCTAATTTTTATTCCATGAACATGTACAGTATTATCTTAATAAAATTTAAAAGTGAATACTGTTAAATAGAATGGAACAAAACAATGTTATGTGAATTAGCAGTACTCAGAAGCAATGATAATTTTATAAATAAAAACTTTCATTTTCATTGCCTTTAGCAGAATAGTTCACAATGAACTAAATTCAATCACCACTTGAGTGAGCTTGGAAGCAGATTCTCCTTCAGTGAAGACTTAAAAACTTATCAGCCTTGGATGATGTCAGAATTGCAACCTTGTGAAGACCCAGGTAAAGTAACCATATTCTTAACCCATCTTGCATTAATAGATGAACTTGAATTGAATTAAACTTGTAATAAATTTAATACATTTCTAAAAGCATATCTTACCTGTATACTTTTCAACCAAACAGTGGAGTTGCATGGGGTTGAGAGACATCAACACCTTTACTTGGTCTTCTAAAACTCACTAATAAACATGTGTACGATGACCCCAGGAATATGTTGTTGCTTTGGTCTACTATTTTGGAAGAAGAGTGCGCTTCCCTTGAGTTCCACTAAACTTTTCCTCACATAAATGTTGCTTTTTGTTCATGACTATTTCAATAAATAAATTCAGAAACTGGGGGTTTAATAGCTCACCATGCCAATTATACATGAGGTGAAAATTCCATGTTATCACCACTATCTGCAAGCTTTCTTTCTCCAGTGGACAGCAGTGTTGTACTGGATTACAGAAATTACAATAAATTAAAGCAATGTCCAGTCCAATCAATTTTCCAAATTTTGGATATTTCACTTTCAGCAAAGCATAATAATCCTGTTGAATGTTTACAGTAAGCAATTATCATGGTGAATTTCACCAGTGATAGTAGAAATATTTATGAGATATTTGTCTTTTATTTTCTCAGGATTTCCTGTTTGATAGTCTAAGTCAACAAAGTAACTCAAGTATAAAAACTGAGAGCAAAAACAGAAACAATTTTTAAATATGTCAGTGCTCTGCCAAAACTGGCTAGCACAATAAAACCAGAATCTCTGTCAGCTTACCAATATATCTGCAAGCTCGGTTTCACCTAAACTTATTATTTTCTTTTCCTTCCTTTCTTTTCCTTTTCTTTTTCTTTCTTTCTCTTCTAGGACTAGTGTATTTAAAGTACATTTTCTCATATTTTTTAATTTAAAATACATATGCTAAATCATGTGCAATTTTCTTTATAATTTTTCTCCTATGTTTTAATATTCCATTTCATGTATATACTGAAGGGCTGAAGGCAATAAAATAACATAATGTGGGAAATATTGAACTCTTTTTGGAAAAAAGTGATTTGGTCAAATAATTTTAAGATTTTTGAGTAGGACAGGAATAGCCTCATCAGACAGGGGTAATGTCTCAGTTGGAAATAAAGGGTGATTTTGACTCTGGATATTTGGTGTATTTTAAGACATCCAAATCTCTCAATATGTCCTTATACCTGAATTCAGTGTTTTATTCTTTCCCTATCAAAGCTCTGTCACATTTGATGCATTGTCAGATTGTTAATTCATCCTACATAAATTGAAAACCCTTAGGATCAAGCTTCTGGTTTGATTTTCATCTATCTCAGCCTAGAGGCAAAAAGAAATGATAGATGCTAAAAATCCTTGGTTATCTGTCTGAGATTAGAACTAAGAATTTTAGAACACTGGACTAGTTATGCATTTTCTTTTAAGCTGTCCAACAAAATGAAAAGCAACCAGTCCACACTAACCCTTGAATTTTGAATTTTTCATGCCCTTCATACTGTTCTTTTAGAGAAGTAACTCAATCTTTCAGTTTTGTCAGTAATAGACACTTCATTCTAGGTGACCACAGGTAAAAACTTAACTAACACTTTTGCCACTGAATATCATAGACTTCCAGAACCCCAAGTAGTAATCTGAATTGAACATCCCTGCCTTTAACCACACACAGACCAGAAAGCAAACACCAAATAATTATTATAGTCCTAGGGTTTTCATGTCCACAATTGAATAGTCAATCAGTGATAATAGCTGTAAATAACAAAAAGTCTCATCTGTGTCATTAAACAAATACGTAGTTTATTAAACACATAGTATCTCAAAGTATTGTTGAGGCTGAGGGGAAACTGATAATTCAGGAACCTCATATTCCAGAACTGCAGCCTGGTCTTCAGCACTTGTTGAGCATGGATCTTGTATTCCAATCTTTTTCTTCTGTTATTTAATATTTATATTTACTCATTTATTATAACTGATTATATTGAAGAGCTATTGCATTGCAACATTGAATTCTGTTTAATGTATACACAATAGCAGATCGACATCTGTATACAGTGTAGTAAGTGTATCACCATATCAGGTGATTTTTCATCTTAAATCTAATCCTCTCCATCCTATTATCTCCTTCATCCTCCTTTTTCCATTTCCACAACTTTTGATTTTCTTTTTTTTTTTTTCTAAGTGTCTATTGTTATTTGATTTAGTCAAGTCTTCTTTCAGAAGAAAAATCTTGTGGGATTGCAATCACTACTCTAATTCAATCCTCTTCTATTTTAGGATTCATCTATAACAAGATCTATGATATATTTTCATTAAAAGTAGCAGTGTGTACCCATCAGATAACATTTTATACTCAACAGGCCTAAACTCTCACAGAATTGAAGTGTTTCATGTGAGTTTTTGATCCAAGGATTTTTTCATCAGAGATGCAAAGGAGGTGTAGTGCAGGACCTTCTCAATGAAATAGTTTTCTTATGAATTAATAAAATAGTATGTTTTAGCCTTAAGTGTTGTAATATACATAATATTACAAAAACTTATAGGCATTAGATTTTCCAGTAGAAAGAGGTATTATTGAGCTCCTGTACAAATTTAAATTCGACTGACTATTGACGACATTATGAATTTACTGATAGAATTCCAGCTCAGTTGAGTGCTTTTAAGTTATTCCAAATCTTATATATTTGTTTCTCTCTCTCTCTCTTTTTTTCTTTTCTAGATATAGAAAATGCAGACATAGTTTTACATTTAGGTATGCACTGTGTATGTAAAGATGAATTTCCCAACAAAATTTATTTCCAAAACTAGCTCATTCCTGATCATTTTTATATTACTACCTGGCACATTTCATAAGTGTCAGTGACTAGTTCATCCTTGAGAGCTCTAGTTTTGCAGTTTTCTATTTGAATATTGTTCCTACAGCACTACAGTGATGTTTTTAACCAATAGTGATATCACATGACTTGTATATACAGTGAATAAAAACAGATATAACAGACTTTCAGGGAGAAAAAGTCCAATGTATTTACCATGGTGTAAATACTGTGATCATGAACTATAATGAGAAATACTAGTCATGATTCTTTTGTGCATCTTATATGAATTTGCTGTGATTGAGATATTTAAATATTTGTTAATCTAAAAATACAGTTGTTTTAGCGAAATAAAACTATCAACGTTGGCTGACTTGATAATGAAAAGATCTAAAAACTGCTGAACAACTACAAGAAATAATAAATGAATACAATAAAGTGAGAGAATACAAAATCAATATACAAATATCAGTGCTGTTTTTATTTGTAAACAATGAATTAAAGAAAAATAAATTAAGAAAAAGCACATTCACAATCACGGGATAAAATATCTGGTAATAAACATATATTCAGTAGAATTGAAAGACATTTATGAAGACTATAAATGCTGCTAAAATTAGAGCAGCAAAAACAAAAAATGTTTATATATATATATATATATATATATATACACACTTCAAGGATATAGAACAAATACCAACATTTGTGTGATATTGAGAAAGACCCCAGAGAACCAAAGTCAGCCTTGGGGGACCGAGGGTGGGGGTGGCGAAGAATCATTCTCCTCAGCCTCAAAAATATTACTGCAGAGTGATTGCTATCAAACCAGCATGGCATTAGAGTAAATACAGTCCTGCAGACAAACTGAATAAAGTTGAGAACCCAGAAATAAACACACACATGTATGGACAATTTATAAAATAGAAACAAAGAGCATACAATAGGAAAAAAACTCTGTCCAGCAACAACCAAAAAAACTTCTGTTCAACAAAAGCTATTGGGGAAACTAGGCATTCACATGAAGAAAAACAAACAAATAAAATGCATTAAAAATAAAAACATAGGCAATATATTCCATGGCCTTGACCTCAGAGATGTAAGATGACTTTGAGACTGAACCCCAATGACAAGAGAAACAAATGCAAAAATCAACAAATGGCACTACATCTGCTAAGGGTGCTTTGCATTTGATTTATAGTAAGAATTGACATGTCGAGAGATGGCTTTTTTATTTTTTATATAAAAAGAATCTTTAATCATTTAACAAAATTTTTATATATTTATAAGAAACAGTATATGCAATAAAACAAATAATAGATTGATAATTGCATGCTAGATATAATATTTATTATACTTACTTAATAATTATGTTCAATTGCTCTCCTCCCATCAAAAATTTATCAATAAATGAAAGAAAATTATACAAGGCACAAACCTTGAAAGAATATACCATAATAATATACCATGAGATCAGTTTCAAAATTTTTAACAGTCTCTAAATAAATCTATGAATTCACTGAAATCTTAACTTAAAATTCCTAACAAGTTACTTGAAATGATATCACCATCTATAATCAAGAAAATGCTAGTTAGTCTAAAATTTGATCAGATTGCTTACCCAGAATTTTTACCATTTGAAAGTTTGACAGTATCCAGTTTTGGAAAATGTGGAGGAAAGTCTCATATTAGGGTTAGAGAAAGTGCAAATTTCTATAACTCTCTTGAAAAAAATGCTTGTAACTATCTATTAAAATTTATCACTGATTTTTTTCTATTGTCTGAGCTTCATATCTAAATATAGAACTCTATTTCACATTACTGTTGTGAATAAATTTTATCTCAGAAGTGAAACTGGAAATGCACCATTTCAAAAATTAGTACAATTAATCTTATCTCTTTTATCATGCTATGTATATTAGCATATGGTAAACTTGCATGGCATATTAATTATGTACACATTACATACGTACAATCTCCACTTGAATGTTCATTACTCACTCAGTATTATGTTATTTTATCAAGAAGATTGCTATTGGAAGAATAACAAAAGATTTAGGAGAGACTCAAAGATGGGCTTTGAACCTTTTTCCTCAAGGAAGGAGATATTTGTACTATTTTTCATCCCTATGAGTCACTCTACAAAAATATCTGTATTTTAATTTTTATTTTTAATGACCCTCAGATGCAGTTCTATGGTGTTTCTTTTTTATATTTACTCCTCAAAATATTGATTCATAAGATTATATTTGAACAATCCCTGAAGTTGTAATGCATGGTTGGTATTGAGTGATTATATGAGGACATTTCAGGCTAACACTCTGTGTTATCACTTTGCTGGTTAGTAGATTTAAACTCTTTCTCCTGAATTTTTGATCAGTACCTTTCTAATACTTGCATGGCATATGTGTAAATGACAACTCGATTTTCCACCAGGTTGTTTTCAGATTGCCTTTTTAATTACAAGAACACACGTAACTCAGAAAATTTTGTATCTGGGAGCCTATTTTAAATTGTCTTAACGACTAATGATTTCTGTAAAGACAAACAGGCAGTAGTGGTTAAACAGAAACTAATTGTTTTATTTACATGACTATATAAATATTATAGATGTATGACAATTCAAAAGTTACAGTTAACTATTCTGTAAAATTTGTGAGAATTGAAACCTGGGATATTTTCTCCTCCTTTTTCTAACACTTAGGGTGGAATGTTAGACCAGTGATGGTTGTACATCCTTCTATGTTTACTAGTTTAAAAATCTGTGTACATTCTTAGAAAACATTAACAAATGCTGCAGAGACAGGTGATATACATGATCTATTTGGACCTTCTAGTAAATTGGAATAAGAAAATATAAGTGGAAGGGTTCAGACTAGATTATGAGTTATTATTGATCTTTCAATATAAAATGGATTATGTATGAAATAGTCCATCTCATTACAGGTATGTATATATGTATATATACATACATATATATATATGTATATATACTTTGGTGCATACGAGGTAAAAAATTAAGTAGTTCATGTGTCATGAACAGGGTTCTCTAATAGCCTATTCTTTTTAATCACTGAATATTTTTGAAGTATAAACAGCTTTCAGGTGTAAAATGTAAATATAAAAATTGAATTACAAAAGATGATAGTAATATATGCCTTTTGTTTTTATTAAACAACACATTTTTGCCATAACGACAGTTTTTGATATAACACATTGTTTTTTTGTTTTTCTTTTCCTCTAGATTGTGGTTAATACATTTATTTTTAAGAGGAAGTGTTCATAGTCTTCTGGGGAATATATCTAAATTGAACATGAAAATGTTTTCTGAAATCATTTGTCACAAGGACCAAACACTTCAAAATTTCTTCTGAATGCCAGCAGAACTTTTAAATGGCTTCTGGGGATATGTTAATGTCAAATTTGTCAAAGAAAGTCTATAACTAAATGTATTTGGTATAATTTTCCTTTATCTATAATTGTTTTGCTTTTAAAGACAATTCAGGATGACTTTCCTGCCTATTTAGATATAACTTTTACTAATTGCTAAGAGTGACTACATATAATAAAATAATTACTTTGTTTTTGTTACTTAGAAGATTGGAGAGTCATTTTATTATCATTTGAAATATCTTATTAAAAAATGTTCTGAGACTGAAGGGACTAAAAAAAGATCATCCCAAGCTTCCACAACTGGTCCCCTGTGCATGCCCCACTCTGACATGAAGAGCCAAGAACAGTGGAGAACGGCCTCAGAAACAAAAGAGAAGCATGGGTCTGCCTCAGCTTCCTGGGAATCTAGAGCCATCTAAATTATCATATTTGAACTTTCCTCTTAAAAATGTTCTGAGGGTTTGCAGGGGGAATTCTGTTCAGTTTGGACCTGAATTTATTTACTATTTTAGCTTTTCTAAAAATTTTCACCTAGGTTCTGATTCTATTCAATGAAAGATTAATAATATCACAAAACATCCTTAGATGGAGACTTCACAATTGTTTTTTTTTCAAAATATGAATTCTTTCTACAAATAAGAACTTTGCTAGAACTAACAGATAAATGTTGGATATTAGGATGAAGTTATTATTTCATTTGATCTGCCATGTGTTAATAGGAAAATACTAAACACACTTGTGTGACTTCTAATTCCCCTTGTTTTATTTCTTCATCTCTATCAGCTGTAGAAACAATTAGGGGAAATTTTTTGAAGACATTTGTCACATAATTATTTATATTAAATTGTTCCTTAAAATTGATTGTATATGTAGGAATAAACTAGCTTTATCTAAGTGGCAATGTTCAATATACATTTTTATTGCTTAATTGCTGCAGAAACCAGCCTAGTACACCTCTGTGTACAGTATTACATGTTCAATAACGATGCAAATTTGTTTTATTGGAGATAATAAACTTCCTGAAAAATTCAACTTGTTTTTCCTATTAATTCATATTACACTAATTTATTTTAATAAAGTCTGACTTTCTAATTAGTTTTACTATTTTCACATAAGAAATTTAAATCATAATTTTAAGGTACCAAGATATCACATATCAGTAACCAGTTTACATATCTATTATAATATGAGTTTTTTTTGAATACTTACATGTGTTGTACAGAATTATAAGGGAATTTTTTTCATAGTAAAATTTTAAAAAAATGAAAGGAGAATCTTTTCTTGATTTTTAATAGGTTTTGTCATCTATCTAAGACAGAAAAATATTGTGCCTAGTATTATTGTAATCCATATGTGTACTGATGAAGCAGTGGTTAGGTCTGTTGACTCCAAAGGAAAAAGCCACATTCCTCTGGGTTCAAATCTCAGACGCAGGGGAAAACAATCAGATTAATAAAGATGCTTCTTCCTCCTTTCTCATCCTGCCTACCTGCTTACTCACCTTCATTCCTGCTTTCACCCTTCTTTAAAAAAATAGTAATACAGATTAAAGAATAAAATAAACACACCAGCATAACCTGGAATATGGCACACTAGACAAAGAGTGGAAGGAAGATAGAGGAGGAGGCTTTAATTTTTAAGAAATGAAGGAGAAAGGAAAGAAAAGTGGGAGAAAACTTCCTTCTTCCCTCCCACCCTTTCTTCTTTCCTTCCTTCCGTTTTGGTTGTTCCTCTGGGCCTAGGGACTGAGCCCACATCCTGAGGGGTTTTACAGTTTCTATGTCTCAGCCTTTGGCTTAGAGCATGCCAAATATTCTTAATATGATTAAGAAAATGAAAAGAGAGTGAGTGAGGTGGGTGGGGTGAGAGAGGGAAGGAAGGAGAGAGAGAGAGAACCCAGAGAGAAAAGCAGACCACAAATGATGCTTTTGTCCTGAAAGCACTTGCAAATCTCCCCAAAGCTTACAATTTTTATAAATTTGCAGAGCAGAGAGATGAAAATCAAAGTATGAGACCTATTCTCATTTTAGAGGATACCATCTTTATATTCAGCTAGATTGCCAAAGGAAATATTTTTATCTCAGGATGAACCAGAAACAACTCCTATTCTTTCATCCTTGACCAGTGATTGGTATGAAACTTGATAGTGAATAAAACAAAAAGATCAAGCAATTGTGAGCTACCTAACTCAAATATCTGAAGAATAAATTTAAGCCTGCTGGGTATTTCAATTAACTAGAAAAATGAAACAACTCTGATGAGCCTGGTGACTCAAATAATGTCCCACCTTAGCTTAGAAATAAGCTGGTTCAGCAAAAACATCAATATCTAACTGAAACAAACAATATCTTCTAGGAGACAACATCATAGAATTGGCTGGATTATTACACTGAACAGAAGGCTATTTCTATTAAGCACTTGTGTAGGGCACACTGATCCCTTCCTAAATATCTTATAATTGCAGAATTGGAAAATGGTTGAACTTTATCCTAAAATATCATCTTAATGTTTTAAGATGTGATTTCAATAAAAATTCAAGTATCATTTTATTTTGTGACGGTAGCAAGATGATTCTGTAATTTGCAAACATACAGAGGGCCATAAATATTCAGCAAACACTTGATAAATAATATTTTGGCAAAGGAACTTATTCCAGAATTCTGGAAATATTCTCTGAGTTTATCTTTCTAATACAGAGATTAAGTGTGTATAGAATGAGTAATAAAGACAGACAAATATACAATAATATATTCTAAGTTCAGACCTAAATTATATGAGCACTGCAGACTACGCAAAGTAATAGTAACCAGATCAACATGGTTAGAATAAAAATGATAAATATATCAGCAGAACTGTGTTCAGGACAAAACTCACACACATACAGACAAATAATTTATGACAAAATATCTCAACATTTATAATAGAACAGTTCAATAAACTGTGTTGGGCAAATGGGATAGTCACGTGTAAAAGAATGAAGCTCCCACAGAGTGTAAAAGAAAGTGGGCTAACTGGTAAAATGAGTGGACTTTATTAAGAAGAATGGAAACCTTACTTTTGGTGGCAATCACAATATAGCATATACAGAAAATTGAATTATAATTCAGTGTATCTGAAACCTATAAAACTTTATAAGCCAATGATATTTCAATTATTTTTCATAATCTAATCATTGCTATAAAGTGCATTTGCATTATATAAAAATAATGAAAGCGCAGGTAAATCTGTCACAGATTTTGTTTTCAGTGCTAGGAATGTTGGAGCACTTTCTCACTGAGAATAAGTTTCAGTTTTCTACATATAGCCAGTCTTAAAGCTTTAAAATGAAAGTTTGAATTCGAGTGATAGCTGTAATGGATTTTTAATCTATCATTTGAATTTAAGTACAGAAAGTATTTATTTACACTGAATTGCAGCATTTGTTGTTATTTTCCAAATAAATTCTGTGATACGACATGGAATGTTTCTCTGATGTATGAATAAAATAATCAAGCATTATCTTATCTGCACAGTTTGAATTTCTAAGAAATAATATTTCATTTCCTCACTTAAAAATATCTAATCTTTACTGACTCTAAGTGATAGGATCGGCATTTTTGAGGTAGTGAATTTAATTCTAACTAATGTATTTCAATAAATCATTTGAAATCAGGAAATAATGTCTACTGACTTTGTCAGAGTGGGAGAAAGTAAAATCCATCTATGCAGCTGCTATTTGGTAAACTAACCACAGTATTTTAAATATCGGATTTTTAAAAAACCTTTGATGGTATTATTGCCTGACAAGCTACTATTACCAATAACCCCTCCCTACACATCTCTAAATGACCAAATCTCCAAAATTATCTTCCTTTTACCAAGTAAAGTTCAATATGATTCTCCAGACTGGAGAATATAGGATAAAATCTTGATGGTTTCTGCATTTCTCTCCAAAATACTATGTATGAAAATAAAGCCAACAGATTCTATGACAGCTAAGAGGTAGTAAGTTTCATGGATATTATACTACACTAGTCTAATTTCAAATTACATGCTTTCTCTTACTTACCACAGTTTTCCCCTTTACAACTTTCAATCAAGAGGGCAAAATAAGTCAACTTGACTTAGTAGAATTGCTCATTCAAGAGACAAAAGTATTTCAGATGTTTTATAAACCATGTTGCATAATGGAAAACAAAAATTAAAACTTAAACAGGTATGTATTTAAATCTCAGAGGTGCCATTTTTCTGTCTGAACATTAAGCAATTTTCAAGACAGACTTCCTCATGTCCATAAAAATGTGTACTTTTTTATCCTTTATGGGACAACTGTGAAATTAAATATAAAAGGCTTCTCCAAATAACTTATCCTACACAAGGTGATTCTACATCAATATAAACTAAATATCAAATCCCTATTGCTTCTCTTTTTTTTTCTTTTACCCAAGCACATCTTTTGTAAAAAGTATTTACTTCCTTAAAATTGAAACAAAATAATATTTTTATTTATTTTATTTGCAATTTGCATTACTGCTATTTTAACATTACCTCTTCCCTGATCTTACAGTCTATGGGTAACTTGATTATTTTCTGCTCTGCTTCTTTCAGAATTAACCAGTTTGAGATTAAGCCTATGCACAAATATCTGACCATTGATATCATCTTGATGTCTATTCATTCCTTAAATCTACACCACAATATGTATCTTCCTTATACCAAATAAGGATTATTCAAATTCTAAAACAGAACAAATGAGATATTTAACAGAATGTAACTAATTTCTATATTCATTATGTTAAAACAAAATGGATAGTAATGACAGTGAAAGGAGATAATACCTCTAGCTTTTTTCAGATTATTGGAATTATTATTAGGGAGTTTCTGTTGTTTTATGTGCCATAAAATAGAAAGACTGCAGTCAACATAAAAACAAACTTAAAATCTAAATTTCATAATTTACATTTTTCTAAAATAATCATGTTGAACTCAAACTACCATTTTCCATTCTCAGTTTTAATGAAAAATACAAAGCCTCTAACTTGCAGCACCCTAGTCATATCCATAGTCCTTGAGTTCATGTGTCCCTCTTTGAAAGTAGATAATAACAATGGAATACAATTTTTAAAGGAAACTGGTAAATTACTGGAAAAAATAGAACATTGAGAACGTCAAATGGTTTTAAGTATAAGATTGAAATAGGAAACAATAGATTCCTGATGAGTTAGATTTCTAAAGTTTCTTTTAAATTGCTCATATTATTAAGTTATGTCTGTTTAGTACTTTGAAAGAAGAGAGATTTTTGTCCTTCTCAAAAAAATCTTAAGTTTTTGAAAGTAAATTGTATTCATCTACATAATAATCATCTAGGTCTTTAGCAATTACTTTTATCTGAGGCACACATTTTATCTCCATAACACAAATATTCATTTTCTTGATTCAAAATCCCCTTGATTGCAAATGCCAGAGTTTGTTTATGGGGGTTTAATAGTTGTAGCTGGCATATCGGTATCAATCTGATTGTCCTGCTACTAAGTATTAGTTTGTGACTTCCTAAATAGCTAGATCTTCTGCTTTTTCATTTAGAACAATAAAACAAATAGATGCAGAGACTTCCAGTTATCAAGCAGCTTCTGAAATCTGTTTTAGACAGCTACATATTTGTTATTATTCTTCGATCATGCCATACATGATCGAAGAATAATCTTTAAATAAAATGACATTTGAATTGGATAGCTTTTCAAATTGTAGAAAAGGGTATGTTGCTATTTATATAGTGAAAGGCATAATATGATGAAATAATAAAATGATGCACTTTAAAAATGACATTAACTCAGAGAATACTTTGTTAAGTGGGGCTATTCCCTTATATAACCAGAATGACAAAATAAGAAATAACAACTATAGAAATTTCCAAAGTTGACACAGTAAGATGAAAGATATGTAAATTAGGGTAATCTCCGATGAAGATGATTAGTTTGCTTTGGTGCATATTCATTTGGAAAAGGTAGATAGTTGTCCTTGTAAAATAAATGAAAGAAGCTACTGTACCAATTCTGAACTTGTAGTTCTGAACTCAGCAATTGAACTGCTGGTTGAAGCAAGCATTGGAAATAACAGAAAAAATTGAAAATCATTGAGGTTCATGGTGATAATGCTTGACTTGTGTTTTAAAGTAGGAAGCTTACAGGCATTCTAACCTTCGGCAAACATAAATACTGGACTGGCGACTTTGAAATACAGGCCAAATTTATTTTAAGTGTGGCAAAATCTATCAAGATAAAAGTATGCTATATTACATAAGAGTATGCTGTTGTTTACATCACCTACTTATCTGATGATTTTTAAACACTAGTTATGCTGCTAATATATCATACCCATTCTGTGTTCTTATTCAAAATATATGTCGTAACTAGAAACTAGCAAAAGGAATAAAGGGCATATTTTGAAGCAGTTTTAAACACCATTAGTTTTGCAACACAGATCTATTTAAGGTTATATAGTAGAAAAAGAAAATAAAGACACCCATATCTGTGCCTTCCACACCATTCCACCATTCAATTTTGGCATTATATTGTGTGAAATGTAATGGCTAGATGTTGGAAATTCGGTAGTGACCTATTAAACATGCCAACCCTAATTATATGTAATTTAGAGACAATCAGAAAAAGGAAACAATATCATAAATACATATTTACACAAACTTATTTTTATTGTGCTCATTATTAACCAAGGGAAGTAGAGAGTTCTGCACTGACAATTAAGGTAGGACTAACAGTAGGCTATTCTTATGGTTTCAGATAATGCCATTCACAGTGGTGTCACTTCTGGGAATACAATAGGTGATAGCAAATCAATGCAGATTCTCAATTAAAGCAGCATCCTTACCTTTGAATGTTTTTTTCCAGAAAAACTTAAACTGAATGAATTTTATAGGACAGCTCAAAGAGCAGAAGGACATAGACTTCTTTTTAAATTCCTACTTTATTCTTGTCTTCAGAACTGGGATGTGTCCCTTATTGGTCCACTGTAGAAAATACTATAACACAGGGAAGGTCTTAGTTCCACTCTAAGTTTGCCATAAGGACAAGGATTTAGCATTACTATGCCTTTTGAATTTAAAAAATTATGCAACAATATCAAAATTATATTTTTGTCATTTTCTGCTTTTTTATGAAATCTTTATACAACTAATATTACTTTGTAAAAATATTAAAAAAAAACACACCAATGTACATAACATATTTTCATCATCTATCAAAAAAGACGAGGAAATTAGGAACAGTGCCAAAAGAAATAACTTAATAGGAGGTCCTCTAGACTCTGATTTAGGACTGTAAATCACTGTTTTCTTCAGAGGCAGGTATTAGCAGGTAGGAGAATACATGTAAGAATGACTTACTTTATATTTAACAAAAACTTAAGTAGAAATATACTTAAAAGTTAAGTAATGGCACACACAATTAGTTGTGGTAGTTTCACACAGGTCTCTTTAATGTGTCCTTTATAAATATTTTGGAAAGTATTTTTGCTTGCATTTCTTAGATATTTTTTCTCCACATGGGGAATTATGTGATTGGTAGTTGACTTTTGCTTTTAAATATTTCTGTAAGTAGAAGCTAACATAGAAAACTGCAGAATTGATTCTGGCTATCCTGGCATTATATATAAACTTTAAACAATAGATCAGTTAATCAACATAAGGGCCCCTGAGTCAGACTTTAAAGAAGTTAGGTAAAAGATAGCTAAGTTCCCATTTCCCCTACTGCTAGCCCTAGGTACTAGAGCTTGCAAATTTCATGCAAAACAGAGAGATTTGTATCTCTGCCACATCTATCCACTGCTCTGCTAAAGCTATTTCTGTTTTCCGACATTTTTCTCCTTTCATTTTATAAGATCAGCTTCTGTTTTGTAGTTTTATACTTAGCCAAATTTAAGACATTTTTTCTGCATTTTCCATAGTTTATGTTCTTTTAACTATTTTCCATTTAAACCTATGATTTCATTGTCCCCTCTTTACAAAAAGTATCTGTGTATATTCTAATTACTATAATAAACATATGCTTATATTAGAGTTATACTCATTTGACTATAAATTATCTTAATGTGATTTGGGGCTTATTTATTCTACTTGTAGTCTCTGAGCTGCTTGTATCTTTATTAATTTTCACTGTTCTTGAAAACCACAGCATACATACATACATACACACACATAAATATTTATATATACACACATATATATATATATATACACACACACATATATTGCTATTGTCACACATCTCTTGGAATGTGTGTTGTGTGTCCTTTCATTAAGTTCACTTATTTTTTCCACAATTGTACAAAGTCTACTGTTGAAATTATCTCTTCACCAAGTTTTGTTTTGGAGGATTTTAGGCATATCCTTTGGACGGTTTCGTACAGTTTCTCTTTTCTGAAGTTCCCCACATATTTTGCTAGTTATAAACTTTTTTCATTAGAGATTTGTATGTATCAATCACATTTATTTTAAATTTCCCGTCTGATAAATCCAACATCTAGATAATTGTAAAGTTATGTTCAGTTGATACAGTTTGTGTATTAGATATTTTTTATTACTTATAACACATTTTGTGTGGAACAAGTAAGACTGAAGTGACTAGTATTTGCATTCTATCATAGTTGTATCTCCTTGCTAGATCATTAGTGTTGGAGTTTGAGTTAAATTAATCCAGAGTTTAGTTATGCTTAGATTGTGATGTCGCCATCATTCAGTGCTGCACTGGTGCAAGTTCCTCTGTTGTTACTTTGGAATTAGGGTGCACATTGGCTTGCTAGAAGGTAGCTATCACTATTCTTCTTCAAACTAAGATTTCAATCTTTGGTAAATGTGCACTCAAGAATCTTTCAACACACCTTGCCCCATTCTCTAGAAACATAATGCTGATTTGAGTTCCTTGGTGCCTGTTAGTGCAAGGATTAATTCTTCTCTTGGACTGTACTGCCTTGGCCAGGATCTATGTCCCTAAGTTTCTGATGGAATCATTCTATTTTTGTCATAATTATCTCATAGTTTGAACCCAGAGGAGTTTTCCGCCCAATTCCCATAGGTAGAGGATGTTTTCGCCTTTATTGTTCTGTCTCCTATAGTAGATCTTCATTTGCGTCAATAAATTAACAGTTTGCTGTTCTTTCCCAATGACTTAACACTTGGTTCTTTAATGGAGATGGGTCAAGGTAGTTTTTATCATTCATACATCTATAGCGACTCCGTTCTTTCCGGACGGCACATCCAGTAACTTTCCTCTAATCTTCCATTCCCCAACTTTTTTATGAGAACCTGGTGAGATCCATAGAATCTAAAACCTGCTGTGCATTACACTTGTGATTTTAATCTTACAGATCCTATACTACCATATAGAGTGTACATGTATATATGCATATATACGTTAGAATTTATATGCACATGTGTATAAACAGATGTGTGTATTCTATATGCATATAAATATGAGTAACAGATATATGCATACACTTAAATATATCTATATGGATAGACAGATAAATAGATATACAAGCCTGCTTTTAATCTTGAGAAATTTGTCAGATACTTTAACTGGATCCGTCTCAACTACTTGTATGACAGCTTCCATTGTCGTTCACTGCCATAGAAATGACAATCAATGCTCATTTCCTGCCTTGCCTTGGATTTCCTTAGATTTCCAGAGAGTATGCTGTTTTTCAGACTTATCTTCTTAGTGAGCTCAAGAAAAGTTGTGACTTTGTAGGTTATAAAACTTTTTCTTATTCTTAGGGACTCAAAAATATCTTTACAGCTTTCTATTTTCTAGGTTGAAGTCAGAAGACTGTTTTCCTAACTGTACCAATATGAATTCTAGTTGATAAAGTCTAATGTCAGCTGTCATCTCTATTGGCCTCTCAAATGTTAAAAACAATCTTATTAACTTTTGTCACTTATATTTGCTCATGAGATGTCTCACTTTTATTATTATTATTTGTCTTTTAGTTATTTACTTTTTTATTTGTTTTCTTTCCTATTCTGCCAATAAATATGATATGTTAGTTTGAATTTTTGAGTATTATCCTATATTTGCTGAAATCAATTGTATGGTTTCAGTCTGAAAATCTATCTTGTGTCCCAGAGATTGATAATTCTAACACCTGTGCTGACAGTATAATGCTTGAACGTGAGGCTAATGTCAACCTCTGTACTTCATTTTGCTTTATATTTTCATATCTATTCTTCTGTTTATCTCAATATTTTATCACTATGTATTTTAGATTTACCCTTTAGGTATTTCTCCCACAGCATTAATTTCATGTATATTTATACAAAATCTGCTATTTATTCCTTTTTTTGAGATTTAACTCAAGCTAAAGATGTGGAAGACTACATCTTCTATACCTTTTGCTTTGTTTTTCTAAATTAAGAGCACAAAATATGTTTTGAATTCTTTAATCCTTCCTGAAATTTTCAACTAATGCTTTCTCTGTTTGCCAAACTTAATTATCAAATAGATTATTAAAGGAACAGTTAGCAATGGACATTTAGAATTTGAAATCAAAATCTCAATATCATTAACAAAAGCACAAAAATTTGAAATACTTTGATACTCATCTAACAAAATATGTATGAGACCCTTGGACTCCCATGGATTATACTGTATGTCTGATGAGGGAGCACCAGCACAGTCAGTTTGGAAGACAATTTTCTTAAAAATCTTACATATACTCTTATCCTATAAGTCAGTAATGATGCTGCCTGGTATCCTCAACGTAGTTGAAAATGCATGTGCACACAAAAAAATTGCATGTAAGCGTTTTTAGAATCTTTATTCATAAAACCAAACTTGGAAGCTAGATTGATAAGCTTGGTACATCCAGACAAGTAATATTGTTTAAAACTAAAAAGACATATGTTGCTAAACTATAAAGACATGGAAGGAAACTTCTGTACATATTTCTAAGTGAAATAAGCCAATCTGAAGAAATCATTCCCACTATTTTATAACTTGGAACAGACAAAACTATGGAGAACGTAAAAAGATGAATGGCTGATCGGGGTGAAAAGGATGAATAAATAGAACTCAGGGGATTTTCAGAGAGGCATGTCTATTCTGTATGATACTATACTGACGGCTATAGTTCTTTATGCAGTCTCCAAAACACATAAATGGACAACACGAAGAGTAAACTTTAATGTAAGCTATGGACACATGACCAGTAATGATGTTGTGTCTATAGAGGTTTATTGTTTGCAAAAAAGAGCCTTCCTGGTGGAGGATTTTGGTAGTTGGGGAGGCTGTGGGTGTGTGTAGATAGGAGTTTTATGATAACTGTATTTTTTACTCAATTTTGTTAGAAATCCAAATCTGCTGTAAAAGAAGAAAATATATTTTTTGAAAGATGGTGACAAGTAGAGCATAACTTATTGATTGTTGGTTGTAGAAATGTCAATACTTATTTATGTGAATATTTTTCTAATGAATTTCTTAAGAATATCCTTGGTCTGTGACCAATTTTAATATAATTATCAGCAGTATTTATTCTATAACACATTAATATGTAATTCTGACCAATTATTGAAAGTTTCTTTTAAATTAACTCATATCAAGGATTCAGCACAATTTAATCTTAATGCTGGACAATTTACCAGATGTTTTCTAGTGTTCTTTCAATGGTATGGATGCTTTTTTGGGTCTTAAAATCCAGCTTTCTAGTTATTTTCATAAGTGGATGCTATAAACATTTCCTGCCTTATGTAAGCCCAAATCCAATTTCCTATCTATACTTCATAGATATTAAAATTTCAACATACATTTCTTAAGTTTAAATACAGATTTAGCTGAATATGTATTTTTTGCTCTGAAACTGAATAATTACTTGATTGTTAAATATTGTTCTTGATTCCCCTTAAGGAAAATTCAGGCTTGTTTAATGTAGCCAGGATGATTTTAAACTAAATACTGACAAAATATGCTATAATGGATAGGAAATGTGAAGTTTCAAGAGGATCTTCATTTATTCTACTTCAATTATGCCATATACTGAAAGCAAACATAATTTTCAAGACTTACAGGTATATACTTTTATCTAAACAGGACAAACTGAGTTAATGAGTTGTTGTCTTACAAAAATCCTAACACTGTGTCCACATATGCTTCATACAGTACACTCCATGCAAGATTTTTGCTAACCAAACAATGACATAAATAGATACCTGAGAGAATTAGTTTCTAATGAAGTTGTTCTGCTGAAGTTCCGTCTCAATCTCCTGGCAACCTCCACCTTTGAACATAACTTCTCCAAAGTTTTGGTATGATATGATGTAATTAAAAGCATTAAAATGGATTTCATATAAGTATTATATGTGTAATCAATTTAAAAAGTATTTTAGTTTTCAGAGTAGCTGAAAATGGATTTAAAAAAATAAGCAAAATCTTCAACGAAACTGTTCTTATAAGCTGTTTTAAAGTCTGATTTTAAGTCTCTGTCAACTGGTTATTAGTCATTTGTCCTCAGGCTGGTCATGGGAGTTACATTTGCCGTATTTAAAGTTGCTTGCTTGTATTGAGTATAATGTGGTTTGGTAAGGCATTGTTTGTGATTGGTTCTTGATGAAAGCATTCTGTGTGGTGGGAAGTCGCAACCAGGCAGGCCATAAATTCTTAGGAGTTTGTGAGTCCTTCTCACCTCTAATTTGTAATTGAAAAAAATCAACTAGGTTATTTCTAAAATGACTTCCTTAATGGAATATTGGTAAAACACTTAACTCATGATAAACAGAACGTTGATTAAACCAGAAATTCATGTTTAACCATAGTCTCTTGAGACTATGCTCCATATAAGAATATATATAAAAAGTAAATAAAGATTATGCTTTATTATATTATTTGAGGCCCTGAGAAAAGAGAGAAAAATACTAAATTTATAAAAAATAAGACTTCAAATAGTATGAAAAAAACAAAATTCACCATTTACTCATCAGTCATCTAGATGTTATTAGTTTTTCAAAGCATGACCAACAAATAAACAGTATAGTTAGACCCAGCTGCTAATGAACATTTTCATTGTTTTATCATTTATAATAATAACATGTTAATACTTGACCTGTAAGGGATAATCAGAGAGAAATGAACTAATAACTTATGAATGTTGAAACATTGTTATGTGTTTAATTACATTAGTTATAGAATTATTATATGGATTGTTATAATACTCTAATTTTTTGCAAAAAGTCAAGAACATGACTCTCAAAATGACTTGCACCTAAAATTTCTTTATATCTTTAGTGAAACTATCAATAAGATAATAAAGCTGGTTCCAAGGCAAACTAAAAGCTTATTTATATAGTCAGTAATAGAAAAAAATGAAACCAAACTGAAATACTTAAATAAGATTGCTAAATTAGATAACAAATTGCTTGATTTGATAAAAATAGCAAATTTACATAGTAGTTGTATACATATATAGAATATATATAGCCAATAGCTATCTTTTCTGTTTCTAAACATCTTTTAGAATTTAAATTTGAATATTCATAAATGGCTTTGAAAGACGCATAATATTTTTAGCTTTACACTTTAAGCAATTTATCATAATATTTAGTCTCATAGTCCTAGTATGATAATTTCAATTCTTCCTGGTTTAAAAGAAATGAATCATATCTTTCCTATGCACATTATAATAATCCCAGTTTTTCTATTCATTTGATATCTTTTGGAAATAATCGTCAAAGTTACTTGTGTTTACTTATCTGTTGTTAGGTTCCTATCATTGTTATTTTCATCAGTATTTCTGTTCATTAAAGCAGGTAATTTACTCTCTAGTGAAAATATTTTCCTTTTTAAACATCATAGCATAAGATTTTCACATATAGGTGTGTGTTTTTAACTTTCCAATTTTATTGAAAGCATTTTGGTAACAAGGTCCTAAAATGATTTCTATTTTAGTAATTTTAGACATTCCGGAAACATATTTTATTTTTCTCCAAAATTATTGCTGGTATGACCCTACCTCTTTCCATAATCTTGAGAACATCCTTCCTCTAACCTATTTTTAAAATTATTTTGAAAAAGTTTACACTCTTCTTAGATATTTATCACCTCCAAAAAAACCAAACCAGGAAGTCATGAATATTTCAAGCAGATCAGTCACAAGCGCAGAAAATGAAGCAGTAATCATAAATCTTCCAAAAAATAAGACTCCAAGTCCAAACAGCTTCACCAGTAAATTTTACCAAGCATTCGAAAAAGAGCTAGTCCTCTCTCTTCTTTAACCTCTTCCACAACATTTAAGAGAAGGAAAAACTCCTAGATATAATTTGTGAGAACATTATTGCCCTGATGCTCAAGCCAGACAAAGAAAGCTTCAAACCTGTATCACTAAGGAATATAAATGAAAAACTCTTACCAAATATCAGACAAACCAAGTTCAATAGAACTTAATAAAATAGCATACCACAATTAAGTAAGATTCATTCCAGGAAACAAGGATGGTTAAACATGTGTAAAACAGATGTAGAAAAAGCAGTCGATAAGATTCAACATCAATTCATGATACAAAACCTCACCAATATATGAATAGAAGGTATATACCTCTACATAATCGATATATTATACAAAAGTCTCATAACTAACATAATATTCAGTGAAGAAAAACTGAAAACTTTCCCCTATGATCTGGAATTAAGACAAAGTTTCCTTCTGTTACCACTACTATTAACATTGTCCCGAAAGCATTGGTCAAAGCAGTAATGCACGCCCCCAAAAACTCCCAAAATTTAAGGAATTAAATTTGGAAAAGAAATGAATAAATTGATCATCATTTGACGATGACATGATACCTGGACTATGCTAAACTACACACACACACACACACACAAAAGCAAAAAAAAAAAACGATTAATGAGTATAGCAAAGTGCCAGGATATAAAATCAATACTCAAAATTGGTGGCATTCCTATGTATAAATAATGAAGTAGAGAAAGAAATAAATTAAGACAGAAATCCCCATTGTCAATAGCACCAAAATATATTAAATAGCTGGGAATAAACCTAACAAAGAGGTGAAAGAAAATGATAAAATTTTAACAAAAGAAATAGATACAAAGAAATGGAAGAATATTCCATGCTCATGGATTAGAAGAATTAATTAAATTGAAGCAGAAATCCTCCTAAAAGCAATATATAGATTTAATGTAATTTCCTTCCATCAAAATTGCAGAAATTTTTTTTTAAGGAAACTGAGCAAATAATACTAAAGTTGATTTGGATTCACAATGAGTTTGAATAACCTAAGCTATCCCAAGGTGGTGGGGTGGAGGGAACAATGGTGGAATCAATCTTCCCAGCAAACTATACTGCAAAGCAATCATCATTAAAACAGAATGGTACTGGGAAAAAAAAACAAAAACAAAAAAACAGACACAAAGGTCAGTGAAATAAAATTGAGACCCTCAATATAAATTCAAACCTATATGGACAACTGATCTTAGACATAGGAACCAGAGCATATAATGGAAGAAAGAAAGTCTATTCAATAAATAGTGTTAGAGAAAGTGGATGGATATCTGAAAAAAAAGTAAAATAGATTATTTATTAGCATCACACATACATTAAATCAAAATGGATCAAAATCTTGGACATAAGACCTAAAACCATAAATTACTTTGAAGAAAATGTGGAAAAAATTCTCCATGCCCACAACCTTAAAGAGATGTTTGGGTTAAGAACTGTACAGTAAAAGCAACCAAAGTAGATCTAAATAACTGGGATTACATCAAACTAAAAAGTTTCCATACAGCAAAATAAATCAGCACTTAAACAGAAAGACAACATTATGAATTCAGCAAAATACCCACATAACAACATACTTCTGGCAAGAGCTTAATCTCCCAAAGATATAAATAGATCATACACATTAAAAAAAAAAAAAAAAGTAAATGACCCAATCCCAAAAATGGGCAGAGGAACAGAATAGACACCTACACAAATTACAAAGAAGATGGACAGCTGGCCTACAGGCACATGACCATATGCTCTAGATCATTCATTCTCAGATATGCAAATTTATAGCACAATGAGATACTGCCTCACACCATCAAGGATGACCTATTTTCAGAATCTAGAAATAAAAAGTTGAAGTAGGTGCTAAGAGAAAGAAACCCTCTTTCACTTTTTGTTGGGAAATAAATTAGTACACAACCTTTGGGGAAAACAGCATAAAGATTCCTCAAAAGCAAATAAATAAACAAAGATGGAATTACCATTTAATCCAGCAATTCTATTCCTAGGCATCTACCCAGAAAGTACAAAATCTCAAATCAGGAAAAATATCTGCACCCCTCTGGTCATAGCAACACAGTTCATGATAACCAAGACATAGAAACAACCTAAAAACCCATCAGTGGATGCCTGGATAAAGAAGCTGTGGTATGTATACTCACTGGAATTCTATGCAACTACCAATAATATTAAATTGTGCCCCTTGCAACAATCTGGATGGAACTGAAGAGGCTCATTTTAAGTGAAATAAGTCAGAAAGAAAAAGAAATACAGGATGTTTTCACTCATATGTGGAATATAGCAGTGACAGAAACTGGTAAACCCCAGCAATACCCCACAGGAACTCAAGATAATGACTGTCCTGAAGCAAGAAGAGGGGAGAGAAGGAGAGAGGGAACAATGTGGAGGCAAAGGACAGTAGAACTCTGGTGGTAGGTTTAGTGTGTAATAACTATAGACTGAAGAGAAGGTTCATATCTAAAAATGATTGCATTTTTGTGAACAAAAGAAATAACATTATATCAAAAACAAAATATTTTAGTTTTGTTACTGTTGTTAAATACAGTAATGACATTATTAATGTCCACCTATTATTCTGAAAAGATTACATACATGCATTTTAAAAAATGTAAGAAAGAAACTCAGAAATGGTTATGCTACTTATTTTTATAGAAAATATAAAAGTCACTGGATAATGGTACATTTAGGGAAAATATTATATGGTTATGCCACTTATTTTTATAGAAAACATAAAAGTCACTGGATAATGGTACATTTAGGGAAAATATTATATTTATGTAATATTTAAAATTATTATTATATTAATTTAAATAATTATAAATATTAAGCATTCAATTGCTGATTTAGAAGAGACGAATGCTGTCACAAGCAAACAATTTTCACTCCTGAGGTAAGAGAATTCTTCGGAGAACTTTTAAGTCGAAAATTCTCTGCACAAATTTGTAAACTTATTTTCTTAATATTCTTGATTTTATTTTGAGTAGTTCAATCAATTAAAAACATAGAAAGAGGGAAAAAAATCACAGTAATACAGACTAACATTAGCCAAATACTTTTTCTTAAACCAATCTTACTGAATTAAATATCTCTACTTAAAAACGTTACTATATGACAAGAATTAAGGTATATTTTCTAATAATTGCTTTAAATAGATGCTTGTTGAAAATGCCTCCCTGAATTGAGTTTTCTATAATATGTGTATTTTTTATAGTGTTTGATTACTAAGAAACTATAATGTAGAGAAAAGCATCGCATCTCCTCACCCAATACTTTGAGATGTGCCTGTTTTAAAAAATAAATAAATAAATAAAATCCATAGCCCCAAAATCCACTCCATGGAAAGTAATGTCATTAGATCGTTATCACAGTTCTTTTCACTGTGCTAAATGAGCTGAACCTTTTTGAACAAAAATGCCTGTTCCTTAATAGGGCATAATGAGAAAGCTTCAGCCACTGCTTGTTGCCTTTACAGTGAGATGTTCATTGGGTTTTTTTTTTTTTTTTCATGCCATTATCAGATACTTGGATTTTCTCTCACTTCAGAATCTGAAGGAACCAGTTAGAACTAATTTGCCATATCAGTTTTATGAACTTAACTGCTTTATTAAATATAATGTATCCAAATGGAAACACCTTAGTTTCATCCAGTTTTCTATCTTGAATTTCTATATTTAAATTACTTCATTGTTGAGACACCATGTAATAAATGTAATATTCTAAAGTTCTGCATGAGCAATTGGCATAGGATTTAATTACATAATTGTTTAAAAATTAGCTCTGAGTATCTGAAACATCCTGCTTAAGTTTTGTTTTTATTCTACCAAATAGATTAATATATTTTGACAACTCAACTGAAGGATCAAGTTTTCTTTTTTTTAGTATTTATTAACTTGCATGACTAAGTTAAACAAAATAGAGGAAACTTTTTTTGTCTCTGATATAGTTTTGAATTCAATATAAAGGAAAGACTAAAAATATTAATTAACTATGTTTTGACTAGAACTGAATAAGCAGTAGACAACTGAACTCTAAAACAAAACAATTGTCTAGACAGCATGAGGATGCTAGGACTTTTTGTAGGGAACATGTTACCACTGTGCTGTATCCTCAGTTCATTTTTTCCTAAATTATGTAGTTCTCACATGGTTATTGTAAGACAGTACATCCAATGTACAGAAAACTGATACACAGATTTTGACTTGATGTTTAAAATGCATCAGGATAATTCAGGGAATATTATAAAAATAACAAAGACTGTCCACTCCTGAAATCAACTGATTTAAAATCTCTGTAGGAAAAACCTGGATTTGTAAATTTAAGTAATCACTAATCAATCCTCAAGTAAGACTGGCAACCACTCTCTCAATACTGTGCGGCATGAGTCTGTATCTAAACATTGAAGTGAGCAGTGAACACACCTGTGGGACATTGTGATGTCAGTAATACATGAATGAAAGGAACTGGACTCAGTTTTTACAACATATTCTTCAATTAGACAACTGCACTAGAGAATGAGTCTCTTTGCATTCATGAAAAATATGCCCTATCAATTATTCCTTAACTGGACATATGAAAGAAGAGAAAGGGAATGTGAGGAAGAGGAATAGCTGGAGCAAATTGCACCAACAACACCCAAATCTTTCTCTTTGGTTTGGTAAGAAAATATAGAACTTCAAAAATACTTATTTTGCTTAAATAACTCAAAATTGATCACAATCTGACAAGAACCCCAGAGAATGACAGATCTGTGCACCTAGAAATTCTTAAACACTGATAATGAGAATCAAGATGAAAACTTTTCCCCATGGATTTTAAACCTTTAGTTTCTTTTTGGACTCTTCTGTTCTGCTTGCATACAGAGATAATTTAGAGGATATTCAATTTTTTGAGAAATATTATTTAATACAGTATGTATTAGTTTAAGCTTGATTCCAGTTCCAGTCTGGAAAAAATAAGTATTTTAGAAGAAATATTTATATTTATTTTGATGTATTATAATATAAAACTAAAGTCAAATGTTCTAGAGACAATACTTTCCTTTTTCCTGTTTACTTTCTTGACCCAAGCCTTCAAAATTATAATAAGTCAAAGCTTTTTTGGAAAAATAATCAAAACTTTTTGATGCTTGATACGTTGCATCCTGTATAAAGATTTCATTTTAAGGATTTGATTTTGAGTTCAGAATAATGAGCACAGCACATTACCTATACAATTGGAGATTTCAAGATAGTAGGTAATGCATGGCTGGCTATCTGAACTCAAAATCAAAAACACCCAGATAATAGCCATCTTAATCACCTCACTTTGGCTAACAGCATTTTCTGTTTTTTTGTTGTTTCTTTTTCCCTTCTATATCTTGAAACCTCTCTCTATTTTCCCATCAGAGATTTTAGTGGATATTTTATTGTTTTCTTTAAACGGTGCCTAAGGCTAGAGAAGATTGTTTTATTCCAACTAGGAAGAAAAAAATCTTAGATCTATTTGATTCTCTTATGATTAGAATCAGTGTACTTAGACTTTACAATTTTCATAAACAATCTGTTTTGACTGAGAGTGTACTAACACAAGATGTGTTACAAACATAAATACATTTCCAAGAACAGAGTTTTGGCATAAAGAATCTGTTCTCATTCTTTTATTCTCTCTTTCTGAAAATATAAGGTAAAGATTAATGAGTACTGAGTATGAACATTTCTTCAAACACAGAAAGATAATATTATTACTGTCTCTTTAACTAGCTCATTTAAGAAACCAGAGAATGGTAATCTCCATAAAAACAGAATTTTATCTGCTAAGATTGTACTTTCAACACATGGGAGATTACACATATTTGATGAAAAATAATTGATAGATTGATTGTGATCTTGGATACATTATATAACTCAACTCCAAATGAAAAGAAAATTGCAGTCTACCACAATACATTTTATGAGTATTAAATGAGTTAGAATAGACTCAGGATTACACAAGTGAAATGCATTTATTATGATATATTATTATGAATATTAGCATTTTTATTATGAGATATCAGAATAGGCTAATTAATATATCCACGTTTTCAAAATGAAGAAAATAATATTTTTATACAGAGCATGGATCTTTGTAAAATAAGAATATGTTTCCCTGATATTATATATTTATGTGTATATTTTTTTCCAATAGTTGATTAGACTTGTGACAACAATCTGCTAAAATCATTTAAAAAATGTAGTTATTCTATTTCATAGGCAGACAACCAGCAAGAAGTAATTGATAGTGTACTTCTGATTAGATAGTAGATACTTTTTTTTGTGCTATTATTCTATAGATAAGCAAGGGAGGAAATTTTGCATTCTAAAATGCTGTTTGTCTTCCTATAGTTTCCCCAAGCTAACTACTTCATCTACTTAACACTAGTACAACGGATGTTTTTTATTGTATTTTTTCTTGTTAAGAAATAATATATTAGTGGACAAATAGAAATACATATACTTGGTGGAAGTGTGAAATTGTATCCACATAAAGGCAAATACCTTGGTAAGATAATAAATGCATTTAATTTAGATAAATTTAAATGTGTTATGTTAATAGCCATAGTGAAACATTCAAGATAGCCTAGTTTTCTGCTCATCTGAGAGATTGCCTTGAGTCAATATTTCCCTTGGTGTGGAAAGATTCCAGTTGATTAAAACCCTCAATAAGATAAACTAAGTTTCAGTTCTCCAGGGCTCTCCTGTCTGACACAGGATTGGTGTATGGCTCTTGTTGAGGACAGATAATGTCCAACTATGGTTTTCTTTTTCAAACTGTGTTTTTTGCTTTCTCATTTTCCTCTGGCTTGTTTTAAGTTTGCAATCAGAGGCTAAAGAGTTACTGTTTTTAGGTTTTATAGATTTAAATATAAGATTTAGATATCCTGAGAAAGACCAGTAAGGATTCTAGAATTCTATTTGTATGCACTGGTACAATCACATATGGATTTAGCAAAAGATTTTTAGCTACAGGATTCATTGCTAAGTCAATACATTACCAGTTTTGGACCCTCAAAAACTGAGATATCAGAGTTTTTTATCTGTATTAGAATTTATCTGTTTATATGTATACCTTAATAATTTAAATAAATCATTTTAAGGCAGAAATGAATTCTCCCTAGAATCCATATTATATGTTATATTATTTTGAGTAAGAATAAGTACAATGGTAGTAATTCCTCACATCCTACAGTTTGTAGGTTCTAAAATCAGCACTGTAAGGAAGATTCAAGAGATAGCCAAAATAATACTTGGATTTATTCCTAACTAATTATTCACAAATACATATATCTTGTGTGTTAAGGATAAGACATTGTGGTAGGCTATGACAAAATTGAGGTATGCTGCATAGGCATTTATACCACAAGCCAAATGCTGAGGGACAAAAATCAGTAATCATCTCAGGCTCAAAATCATTTTAATGGAGATATTCGTGCACATGTCTGAAATTGTATTTTGACAGTATTTTTAAATAATTAAATATTTTGTAAAATGTCCAAATTTTTGATATCATAGTGTGGGAAAAATAATTTCTTATAAATACCACAATTGGATTAATCCTGCATTTCTGCAGATTATTAATATGGTATCATGCATTTTTAATCCTAAGTAGATCTTTGATTCAATTGTTTACAGAAGCAAGATATTTTTGATACTTCTGCAAGAAAAGGTCTTATTTTTCTTTTTTGATTTATGACAATGTAAGTTAAATAGCTAAATATGAATTTTAATAACTAAGAATTATTTCAATTAATGAGATGAATAGCAATGTATTGAACATTTTCATATATAGCAAATTGTCTATATACATTGGTATAAGTTTCTATTAGGATTATACTTTTATTTGAATTTTATTGACATTTGTTGTTTCTTAAACACCATAATCTACTTCAAATTGTCTAGGATACACAACAAAATAAGTGAATTAAGTATAAATGTATATACCCACATTTAATGATTTCTTAGACATTCCACCTTCTTAAGTAAAATTAGGATAAAGATTCCAGACTGATCTTGAGACAACACCGAGCTGACTATACAGCTGGATGAGCTATTAGATCCCGAGAAACTAAGGATAGTAAGCATTTTATGTATCAAAATCAAATGACTTCTAGTGACTCTGAGTCACTCATCAAATGAATTTAACACAATTTTTTCCTTTCTACTAATCAAATGCAATCATATTTTGGAGTTTTATCTAGACCCTTTTATATTTTGATATCTTCATTGTGTGTATTTGCGAAGAAGTTATTTGATTTTTCCCAGCAACCAATTCAAACATTCAATATCCTCTTCAAGACTGTGGAATGTAGCATTGCTCAAGTCAATGAACAAAATTTGGAAAAACTAATTACTGTTGATTTTGTTGCACAGACTGTACTGATACTTGTCTTTCTCTGTGTTGACCAACCACTCTAAATTACCTTCATCATAATAAGCAGTTCTGTTCATTCAATTTCTTCATTTGCTAGGTTTAATTAAATGTCATCTTGAAGTGTCTAAGCTTTGAGCACTTACATTCAATGGACTGTACTTGCTACATTTGCCCCTTGATAGATATCACTATGAAATTAAGTACTAAAAGTCACCTTTGTGAAACCATTGAGTTTCAATCTTACTCTTCCTTCCATACCATACCTCACGTGGCAACAACCCTACAGTCTCCTGGTAATCATGAACGCTACCTCAGGTAGAGCAACTCTTGTGTACTTGCTTTCCCATTGACCAGAGTAAACCAAAGTGGACAATTTTGGCAGTTACAGTTTCATATTCAATAAAATATTGTTAATTCCTTTAAGGAAATAATTGGGCCTTAGAACCAAGATCTAAAAATCAGGAAAAGACTAAGGGTGTTTGTACTAGAAACAATGTTCCAATGGCTCACTAGGAGAAATGGTGAGAGATGACTCCCCTTTACCCTATTTTTCCTGGATCCATGAATTCTAAATAGTAAGGACAACTGTATCATTTATCACATGGTGAAAGGCATTGTATAATTGTGTAGGTTGCTGACATTCAGCAAAATCTGAATCCTAGATTACTCCCAAATTTCATCAGGATATTTCATATTCTGAAAAACAGTATAGTATATGGTAAATTAATACTTTTCAAGACTATGAGTCACGCATATTAATCTATTAATGATAAAAGACATCCTTTGGTCTGAAAAAATGTTTAAATATCTTGCCAATGGGGAATGGGATGCTAGCAATTCTCAGTATGCATGAGCTTCACCATTAATCAAATTATCACCTGTAGCTGACTGTGATAAAATGTTTATGAAGCAAATTCCTTGGGGGATCAAGTTGCTGCTCACTCAACTGTTATGGAAATAATGATTATGACATAAAATAAAGGATTATGAAATGAGATAGTTTCTTTATACTGTCCTGGAGTGCCAATATAATCAAAATGATAAGTTTAGACTTCATGTTTCTCAATTCAAATAGTAGTACTAAGCCAGAGATCTTCTGAGGTGGCCTTAAAAGCATCTCTTATTTATGATAGGTCCAAGTCATGTTTGACGAATATTAGATACAAATATAATCATACTGTGTGTAGAAGTATAATGTTAATTGAGTCAACCTTACAAAATGCATCTCGAGAAATTTAGTATATATTTTTGAGAAAAGGTGAGGTCCTTAGATTCGAAATGAGGATATTATCATATACTCAGATAAAAATAGAATTGTGGTTTGTACTTTCTATTTGCTAATACTGAGACGTAAATCTAATCATAGATCTGGAGGCAATGAAGATTGTTGGCGAGACTATCTTGTTGCATCAAAAATATTCAGAAAATTAATTTATTAGTAATAATAAATGTTTTCTAAATATAAATATTTGCATAGCTCTTTGTTTCCTCTAAAACACATTCACTAATATTTTCCTCTCAACTCTTAATTTTTCCTGTGTCAAGATGTTGATGATATAAGGTTAATTATATTTGCATGAGATATCTTATCTCCGAAATTAAAAAATTAAAATCTATGAAAATCAAAGTGTATATAAATTAATTGTTAGAAATAGTCTTACCCCGTAACTTATTATTCTTTTTTTTTTAAAGAAAGGTACAGGTGGGAATGAAGGTGAGCTGATAAGAAGGTAGGAAGAGAGAGGAGAAAACTGTATTTGATTCATTTTACTTAGTTGTTCCTCCCAGTTGTGGGTTGCCTGCTGGAGGTGGTAAATACAACTATTGCTCTACCAGGTTGAGCCTTATTAGCCTTTTGTTAATTATTTTAGGATCTGGTATTTGGGTCCCTTTTAGTTATTTTGCCAAAAGAATGTTCTTGTTTTCGAAGTACATGAATCTGCTTGACATGATAGACCACATTTGGTCATGGGCATCCACTTTCTTATCTCAGCACTGTTAATCAGTTCATTGGCAATGGCTTTTTTATTAGTGCTTAAAGTAACCATATGTGTGTGTATATATGCATATATATATATTATATGTAACATTTCTGCCCAAGCAAATTGAGAATAAACATGTATACCTCACAAAATTTAGGAAATGGATAAGCTGGTCTGTATAAAGTATTCAGTTTATTGCCTATAAACTAAATTAAATTTGGTAGACTCAATTGATCTTCTGTTCTCCTGTTAAACAATCTAAAGAATTTAGTATATCACAATTATTTTCAAATATGATTGTTCATCAATGCCAGAGAAACCTAGTTGTTTTTACTAGGGTTTGATTATGTTAGATCACAACTTTGTACCTTTAAAAACATGATCTGTAGTTTAATTTGAGGGATCTGGGCCTACATATTGTGTATGGGGCTGCTTTTTCTTACCACTGTTTTATTTGAATTGTTCTGTTCAAAAATATGAGCTCACTATTATATGAATTATATCAGTTAATCCATCAATATTGATACAAGTCCAGTGTCTTTCATTGATCAGTATGAATGATAATTTTATGTAAGATTATTGTTAAATTTTTGTATCATTTTATTTATGGTTGTTTTTAACAATAAAGATAGATTTTTTTTTCTTTTTTACTAACAACAAATGTTTACAAAGAACAAAATAACTAATTTGATATTATAATAACTGAATTATTTGGTTTTCATTATGTTTTCTGGTTTTATACTTCTATTTTGTTAATTACTTTCCTTCCATCCTTAGTATGTCCTTTCATGTCTCCTCTTTATCCATTTTGGAAATACTTACATAATAATTTAATTTGTATTTTAGTTATTTTAACCTAAGAATAGCTTTATTTGACTATTCACATAATATTTTAGTATATAATTCAGTTGTCAATAAAATCTGGATTACAGTCACTTAGAAGTAGCAGGAGAAACCACTTTCAGAGTATGTGAGGTTTGGACTTTTCCTTTGGAGTCAGCTCTGGGGATGGGTGTGCTTCTGTTCCCTGAAGAGACTCTGCCAGAGATGAAAACCAAAATCTGGAGCAGGCTTTGGAGATCTCACAGGCAGTAGAGACCAAAATAGTCTTGGATTGACTTACTTCAGCTCCTATATTTATACCACTTTAGAGATATATTCTCATTGCCAACCAGTAGTTAGTTTGAAGCCTTAGATCTCTGGACACAAAGGAACTTTTATCAGTATGCATGTCCCAATGTCCTCTGATCTATTTTTACTTTGTTTATCAATGCTCTTACAAGTAAGTAACTGCTTTCATTTTACATTGTCAGCACATGTCACTCTTAATTATTCTCAATTCTTTATCAGTCAGGATCATTACTAATATTACAATCACAATAATCCAAGTTGAGTCAGTTTGTGAATGCCATCTCTTGGATAAAGCTAGAAATATTCATAAAAAGGTTTTCTTCTTTATAAATCTACATGTAAGTGCTATCCTCATTTGGAAACAATAAGGAGCCAAGTTCAGTAGCATACCAACCTAAGGAATGAGGGTAAACCAAGCAATAAAAATCAGATCTTGATGACAATATGTAACTACTAGATCAAGCTCCATCAAATGTGAGACCATTTTTAGATAATTTCAGCAATAAACCATTAATATGTATATATAATATATATGTGAATAAACTTGGATTATCTATAAAACATAGCTATGTTCTAATGATAAATTGTTGACAAGGTGCAAAAAAAAAGACCACAGACAGTTGGTGTTAAATTGCTACAACTTCACTGAAGGGCAATTTGGCAATCTGTCTAAAATTTTTCAGAAGTTTTCAGAAAATTACACAGATGTTTCACTTCTAGATTTTATCTTAAAACTTAATTAGACCTAAGAGCAAAAATATATGTATACAGTGAGTTCATTTATAGCTTGTTTTTCAGAAAGCAAGTGCCTGACAATAGTGAATATGTTCAATATTTTGGTATACCCTGAAAAAACAGAGTTATTAAAAATCATGCTGTGTTACTTCAGTATGTGAAAATTACTCAATTAATGGTAAACTATTAGTTGCAGTACAAAATACAAATATTCAGAGTTTTAATCACTAGTGGTATAAAGTAAATGACATTTTGTGCTTTTTATGTAGTTTGTAAACTTGCAAAATAGATATAAATGTTATGAAAATAATATTCATATAAATATACATATTAAATATTCACACATATGTACATATATAGACATAAAGTCTTTGCTGATATTCCTAACTCCAAATGTTTTTAATTTATTTTTATTGAGATAAATGGGCATAGGTTTAAGGTATACAAAATATTGATTTAATACTTATATATCACAGTATGATTACCACCTTATTGTTAGCTGACATTTCATATCACGTAATTATCATTTATTTTATTGTGATGGAAACAATAAGATATTGTCTCTTTGCAGCTTTAAACTTTGCGATACAGCTTTGTTTACACTTATGATGTACATTAGGTCTCTAAGACTTACTTCTCTATTAGTTCCATTATATATCCCTAAACAACATAGCCCCAATTCCTGCACTCTCTAGTGTTTGGAATCCAGAAAATTGTCCCAACACAATCTAAGAATATTCATAGGAGGATGTAGCTTTCCTTTTAGTTGTTTAATGCAAAGCAATTTTTCTATCTGACATCAATGTAGTTCTAGGAAAGCTGCATTCTTTCTGAGAATCTAGGCCAAATTTCTATTACACAATCTGTAATATAACAAAATTGGTCATGTATTTGTAAGATAAAGGACATCTTGGCATGTAGCATAACTTAAGAACAACTTTCATGAAACTTTAACAATGGACTAATTTTTATTTAATTGTAAGATGATTGACTGCCATGTACAACATTTATTTTGACATCGGATGTGGTTTACCTAGGATAATCATGCAATTGATGACATCAAAAGGGGGAATTATAAGTGTGAAAAGGGTATCAATCAGATTTAAAATAGAAGCAGTGATGTAAATCAAGATTGCTGCCAGTGGACTTGGAACTAGGATCACAGAAATGAGAAAACATCGTAATTTCTTGCAGTACATGAAATTTTTAATCAAAGAATTTGAGCTCATTGAAAGACAATACTTTGCAAAAATGGTTTGTATATTTATTATGGTCTCAGAGAAGTGACTTCAATAAACATTTGCTGAATAAATCGATGACTAGATGAAGAAATGAATATTCTTGCTTTATCTCTCAAGCAAAAATATTTAGGGAAACGAGAAGATTTACAAAGAAACGGAACAGCACAATAATACATCAAAAGAAATTCAAGGAAAAGTAGAAAATGCTTTGCAATTTGCACCTACATTAACTGTGAATGTTAACAGATTAGGTATTCCATTTATATTCACATAAATAAAAAATGACATAAATTATTAATAATACAAAGATGAACTAAAAAAGGAAAGAATGTTGATTTTTAGCTAACTATAATGCTTTGACATAAAATGTAGTGTAATTTCTAACAGTACTTTCTTCATAGTATGTAAAATCAATCTTTTATGTATTGTCATAATAGTTATTAATTCCTTGGGATTAATTATGGAGTTAATCACAGTAATATGTTTCTCATTAGTAGCACATTTTATATAACTTAATATATACTCTTACAATTGCTAAATTATTTTAAAATTTAATGAAGTGATGTGATTATATAACTTTTGCCCTTTAATGTAGGGCAGAGAAAAAATGATGTATTACTAATATGTCTTTAGTCACAATTGAAAACATATTTTAAGAAAAATCTTGGAAAATGAAAAAAACAACAATCTAAATAAGAAAAATCAATAGAGAACATGAATGAACATTTATATGCAATGTACTTCTGAAAGTACTGAAAGAGATATTTATGTTTATATAATAATGGTCAAGATAATTTTCTATCTTTTTGAGAATTACTCAAGTGCACAGGACAATAATGTTTTTCACATACAGAATATAATCAAACAGCATCTACTAGGATACGTTGTAATAGAATATACATGGGAATCAGGGAAAGCCTGCCTATGATTACCACTGATTCATTTAAGTATTAAATAATCTGCATTCTGTTTGGTTAAAATAAATACAGAGAGCATGAAAAGGACAAAACGGGTTAAATGAGAATGAGGGCAAGAGTAGCAGGTCAATTTGGAACTAGAAATAAGATAAAGGGATGAAAACTCATGAGTTAATAATAATAATAGGGCAACGAGACTTGAGACAGCTAAAAGAGTGAAACTTAAAAGTCATTTGCGATGTCTGAATTATTATACAAGCAGTGTTAATCAAAACTAGTATTAAGTTTGGAAAACAGGCCATTTGTGATACATATAATACATGCATATATATACACACAATGAAATACTATTCAGATATAAAATAGAAAGTTTAAACCTTGCTATTTGGAGCAACATGGATGGAATCAGTAAGGATTACGAAAAGAGAAATAAGTTAGAAAGACAGGTACAAATATTAGATGATCTCTCATATGTGGAATATAAAGAAACAAAGCAAGCACAAAGCAAGATAAAACCTAGCACTTTCTCACTGACCCAGAGTGAGTTTACCAGAGGGAAGGGGTCGATGTGGGTTTGCATGTAGTGGGGATTCAATAGACTGTAGTGGAAGACTATTGGAAATTTGTGGTGTGGTATGTTACCAAATAGTTGATAAAGAGTAAACCTGTGTATCTAAACTTTGTGCTGAAATTCAAATTTTTCTCAATAAAAGGATAAATTGTAAAGACAATTTTCACATTATTTTTAAAATAGAAGTGATTTTCAAAATTTTCTCATTTTGTTTAAATTTTATTGAAGGAACTTTGCATAAGGACATTACAAAGGCTTAATGAGCATCTATGTATAATACATATACACCCAAATATGATAAGTAGATATTGGAATGCATCATTCTGTCTATGAAGAAATAAGAATAACAATGATTTTGGTGACTTTGTAATATCTAAACAAGTATGATATCTCTCTTTACATCTCAGAATGATTGTATATTTTAATTATGTAAAGGAAAGCAACCATTCAAATTTCAGGAAAGCCATTTTTATGAAATCATTTCTTAAGAAAGATTATATTTTTAAAGTTATTTAAGTATATATTTATTTCATATTTACACATTTATTTCATCATCAAATATTTATTATGTGCTGTATATTTGCCAGAATAGTCTCAGGTGCTGTCAAATATTGATGTACAAATTCAAAACAATGATTTTTCTTTAATATTTTCATCTGAAAAGAATATCCTCAAATATATTGCTTTATAAACAAGTTTAATTTAATGCCCCACGTCGATCCACTAATTTACTAAAATATCTATGCAAAAGTTTGTTAAATGGATCCATGGATATATGAACAGAGTTTGCTTAATTGAGTAAATTCAGGTTTACAAATTCCTAACTTTAAAGATTATAAAATGTTAATAAACTCTTTAAATAATATTATTTCAAGAAATTCTGTAGAAATTCCACAATTTCTTTGGGAGGTATGTCGCCAGAGAGTACTTTGGTTTAATATACATCTATTATTTAAATTATCATGTTAAAAACTGCTATGGTCTTGACAGTTTTAAGTACCAATAAACTTTAAAAAGTGTTTATATTTTGGCACTTTCTGGTTGAGTAAGAGTTGGATGAATTCCACATACATCCCAAGGTTCTGGATTTGTGTCCTCAGGATATGGGAAATGGTCTAGATGTACAACTAAATAAAATAAATAAAGTGCTTCTTTCTCCTTTCTCTTCTTGCCTACCTGCCTACTTGCCCTAATTCCTTCTGTACTTTCCTCTGAAAAAAAGAAGTTCACTTTTGAATTGCATAATTGAGGAAAAATGTAAATTTATGGATTAAAACAAAACTTTATGGGTTAGTATAAATATTAATTTACAGTTGAATGACAAGTAATATCCAATTATTGCTATGTTTTTAATACAATTAGACTAATACCTCAAAATTTCAGGGCTCAGTTCTGATACATGCTCCAACATAGATGAATTTTGAATATATTTTGTTAAGTTAAATAAGTCAAACACAAAAAGACAAATATTGTATATATTTGTATATATTTGAGGTACCTAGAGCAAATTTATACACATAGAAAATGTAAGAGTGATTTCAAGAACTGGAAGACCTGGGTTATAAAAAGCAATTGTTTAGTGCACATAGAGTTTTAGTTTGGAAAGACAGGAGAGTTTTGGAGCTGGATGGTGGTAATGGTTGTAAAATATGAATGTGCTTGATGCCACAGAACCATCCACTTAAAAATGATCAAAATGTCAAACATACATATTTTACCATAATAAAAGCTTCCAAGTTTCAGAATTTTATAAAAATAACATCAGAAGAGAAATAACTTACTACTTGAATGTAAATGCAAAAAGATTTCTAGATGGGATATTTTTCACTGAAAATTTTTATTTTGTGAAAGAAGCAAATTTTTAAATACAGGATTTTTGTTTGGAAATTTTCTTAATAGAAAGAAATAGAAATAGCTTCTTTGTTAATTAAAAGGGATAGAATTATAAACATATTTTAAATTAATTCTTAAAATTTAATTGTTTTATCTAAATGCTAAACTATATGGTTATACATTCTTGTTTTTATCCAGGTAAACAAGATATTTTAGACTAATCTCAAGCATTACAAGGCACTATAATTGAGACAAACATTTTATTTAGAATATTAAATGTATCAAACAGGGTGCAAAATTGAGATCATATACACAAATTATGAAATTATATTCACTTTGTTCAACTTCCATGGATGTCCATGTGCATAGCATTTTTCCATGAATTAAACTAATGCAAGCAAAAATATATTTTAATATAGTCCATATACAACATATTAGACTATCTTTATTTTAAAGCTTCTCTTTCACTTATATTTATAGAAGAATAATAATATATCACCATTCAAATTATACCCATTTTTCACCAACAGAATACAAAGGTTCCCTTTTCTTCACATTCTTGCTAAACTTTACTGTTTCTTGTCTATTGAAGATAGCCATTCTCAGTGTGAGGTGATATCTCATTATTATTTTGATTTGCATGCCCCTAATAATAAGAGATGAGCATCCTTTCATGTGCCTCTTGTCCATCTGTATATGTTCTTTGGAAAAATGTCTTCACATCCTATGCTCATTTTTTAAATGTGTTGTTTGATATTTTCTTGTTGAGTTTTATGAGTTCTTTATCTATTTTGTATATTAACCCATTGTTTCATTTATAATGTAAAATATTCTTTCTCCTCTGTAGAATGTTTTTTCATTTTGATGGTAGTTTTTTGTTGTTGTTGTTATGCAGAAGCTTTTTATTTAATTTAGTTCCATTTGGGAATGTAAGCTGGAGCAGCTATTATGGAAACTAATAGAGACTCTTCAAAAATAAAAAAATAAAAAAAATAAATTTCATATGATCAGTTATCTCACTTCTGGGCATTTATCCCAAAATTCAAAAACACTGTAATTTCACTGTGTGAACACCAGCTCAGCTCCTATTCTCTCTTCAACACCTCTCAAGTCAACTCTCTCATTTTTTGCTGATGACATGATAATATATATTGAAAATCCAAAAAAAAAGATCAAAGAACTCCTAGAACTCATCAATGAATACAGTAAAGTGGCAGATGGCAAAATTATTGCACAAATCTTTTGTATTATCATATCCAAAAAATTTTTTTAAATGCTAGAAGAAAATTAAATCACAAAAATAACACCATTTAAAATGTAAGTTAAATGAATGAAATGCCTGGGTATATACCTAACAAAGGAAGTAAAAAAAAAAAATATATATATATACAATGAAAACTACAAGTCCTTTTTAAAAGAAATCAAGCAAGACACACAGAAATGAAAAGTCATTCCTTGCTCATAGCTGGGAAGAATCAATATCATTAAAATGGCCATCTTACCCAAAGCAATATTCAGGTTTAATACAATTCCAATTAAAGTTCCATAGGCTTATTTCCAGGAAACAACAAAAATATTAAAATTTGTGTGGAACACAAAAAAGACCCCCGAATAGCCAAAGCAATCATTCAAAAAAAAAGAACGAATGTCGAGGGATTACACTTCCAGACATAGAACTCTATTACAAAGCAATAGCAAAGAAAAAAGTGTGGTACTGGAATTATAACAATCACAGATTAATGGAATATAATTGAATCACCAGAAACTGACCCACTCACATACAGTCAGTTAATCTATGACAAAGGAGACAAAAGCGTTCGATGGAAAAAGGAGTCTCTTCAAAAAATGATGTTGGGAAAACTGGACAGTCACATGCATAAGAATGAAACTAGACCATTCTCTAACACCATTCACAAAAATTAACTCACAATGCATTAGAGATTTGGACATAAGACCAGAAACCATAAAATTCTTAGAAGACAACATAGGAAAGATAGCCCATGACATCAATCTTAGGGAATCCTTTGGGGACTCAACTTCACCATCAAGGGAAACAAAAAGAAAAATAAACAACTGGGACTCAATCAAATTAGGGAGCTTCTTCACAACAAAACAAAACATCACCAAAATCAAAAGGAAACCTACTAACTGGGAGAAGATACTTGCATTCGATATTTCCGACAAAGGGTTAGTATCTAAAATATACAAAGAACTCATAAAACTCAACAACAAAAAACAAGCAATCCAATCAAAAAATGGGAGCTGGACCTAGAGAGACACTTTTCTGAAGAATATACACAGATGGTCAAGAAGCACATGAAAAGATGTTCTTACTTGCTGGCTATCAGGGAAATTCAAATTAAAACAGCAATGAAATATCACCTTACTCCTGAAAGATTGTCTATTATCCAAAAGTCTAGAAACAACAAATGCTGATGAGGACGTGTAGAAAAGAGAATGCTTTTGCACTGTTAGTGTGAATGCAAATTGGTACAACTCCTATGGAGAACAGTTTGGGGAGTCCTCAAAAAACTGAAGATGGAAATCCCATATGATCCCATCATTCCACTTCTACAATGAAAACTATTTCCTATGTATAGGTTCCTCATTTCTAAGATATATTTCAACACAACATGCCCTCCAACAAATCACCAAATGTTCATCCTCATTGTCCAGTGGGCTGCAGCACTGTCAGCCCCTGCCCAGCCCACTCCCTTTTGGTAACCTCAGTTCTGTTGAAGTGGGCATCTACCCAAAAGATACAAAAACATCCGTCCACAGAGTTATATGTATCCCTATGTTTATTGTGGCCCTACTCACAGTAGCTAAGAGCTGGAAAGTGCTTAAGTGTCCAACATCAGATGAATGGATAAAGAAGATATGGTACATATATACAATGGAATATTACACAATCTTTAGAAGAGATACAACCCTGTCATTTAAATCAACATGGATAGAACTAGAGGGCATTATGCTAACTGAAACAAGTCAAAAGAAGAAAAATAGATACCAGATGACCTCACTTATAGGTGGCATGTGAATAGACAAACAAAAAAAAAAAAAAAAAAAGGAATAGATGAAGTACAACCAACTCTGAAACTTTTTCAACAGAACTGAGGTTACCAAAAGGGAGTGGGGTGGGCAAGGGCAGACGGTGGTGCAGCCCACTGGACAACAGGGATGAACATTTGGTGATTTGTTGGAGGATATGTTGTGTTGAAATATATATAAGAAATGGGAAACCTATACATGGAAATTATTTTAATGCATAGAATAATTACTATTACAAAAACATGAAAAAAACAGTAATACAATTTTAGTATTAGTGACTGATATTTGTGAAATATTCAGTATATTATGGAAAGTTTTATGTATATATATAGTATATATATATATACTATATATATATATATATATATATATATACTATATATATATATGTATATAGTATCCATGGGCAGTCTATGCACACAGAAATATAAAACTATTTTTCTTTTATCATATAGAAGGTTAGTAGAAAAAAATACACTTCAAGTCCAAGATTCTAAATATTTTAGCCCAGTATTTTACTAAATTTGGGAACAGAGAAAGAAAATTAATATTTATTTGACATCTATTTTGAAAGACTTGTATGTTTCTTGGTATATGTGACCTCACAATTCTCAAAAAGAAAGGATGGAGAGGAAGGAAGGAAGGAAGGAAAGAAGGAAGGAAGAAAGAAAGAAGGAAGGATAAAGCAAGCAAAAAAACCCCTGAAAACAGTATGATCTAAAACTGACACTACTCGCTGAACTTGTTGCTTCCTCATCTTCTGGAGAGATATTTTTTCTCTCTCTGAGACACATAAAACTGAGACCAAGAAAAATGACTTGATACTTGCCTCCTGAAACAATAGTTCTCTCGTTTTAAGATCCTTCTTAAAAGTATTAAAAATAGACTCCAGAATTCTGTAAAAATCATCATATAATCTACCCAATCGAGAACTAGTAAACTTCTGTGAAAATGGTGATAACCCTCAAGTGCAGTAGGTCTAAGACATTTATTATCACCTGATTATTCCTCATTAACGACAGCATGTGGAGTCAAATATCAATGGTGAGATTATTTTAATTTATTATAATTAGGGAATTTATGATTCAAGAAACTTTAAGTTAATCTATTCAGTGTCCCTTCTATAATGCATTGAGAGGTATGCACTGAAATCTTGGAATTTTATTTTCCGATGGTCATTGCCCTTGCATAACTTGAAAAATGACTTTGTAGAAGTACTTCCATTTTTTATTACTGCTCCAAGTTCCATTGTCTTTCCCTTTATTTTCTGAGTATCAACACCTTTAAAATTGGGCAACATAGATTTTTTTTTATGGAACTAGTAAGTTATATTTAGGGGTGGCACTTGAACAAAATACTATCGAATCAACTTTTTTTTTCAAAATAATGATAGAGATCTTAAAAACAAAAATAATGATCCCAATACTAACTACCTATAAAATATAACTTTTCATTTTCTCTTATAACTTAAGTCATATAATATTTAAATAAAACATATTTTATATTCTTGAAACTAGTGTCATTTTGAACATCCGATGATGTTAACTGACCTCAATTTTAAGCTTAGAATTCAGAATAACCTTTAAACTGAAGCTTAGAGAATTCGTATAGAGACTCTCAATAACTTCAATTTGTCTTTGAACACAACCTTTGCAGAATGAACACAAAAACGCTCCCAGGCTCTGCTTCTATTCCTTTATCACAGATGAATGACTTAAAGATCACCTCATCACAAGACTCAGAAGCAGACTTTAACTGAGTGGTATAAAACCACTAAAATTCCACTGCTCAATTTTTATATGTATTATGAAGAACTTCCATTGTTTTCAGGGAATAAATGCATTATTTAAAAGTTAATCTTACTAAAAGGCAATGAAGAGATGGAACAGATTTAAATGAGTCACACAGAAATCTTCTGCTTATATCTATGAAAATGTAACATGCTTTTTTTCTGTGATGTTCATATTTTAGTCAATTCAAATGACTACTTAATTTAATATACATGAAATTGAAATTTGCTAATGTTAAGTTATATAAAATAATTAAATAAACAATGTATTCAACATTTCTTATCTATACATATTCAGATTTCAATAAGTAAAATGATTTCTACTATAAATATATGTTCATGACAACTTTAATCTTCATAAATCAGTTAGGTATTTCATATGTAAGTTTGTTTATTTGTTTTATTGTTTGCTCACATTTAGTAATGGAGTATTAAAATTGTGCCATGGAGAGAATAGTATTTTTTATGTTTTATTTATTAATGAGTTGAATATAAAATAAATATAAAGTTAGTTTTCATTAGTCAAATAAATTATTTAGAAATAAGATTAAATGCAGACACTCAGTAATTTATTTTCTTTTATTAAAAATTAGGACAACTTGTCTAGGTTTGCATTACATTCAACATTAATGTAGGGCTTTCAGTTGAGGGATCTGAATATAAGTACTTATTTTCCTTTTTTTATTAATATTTTGTATATTTATATAAATCAATACAATAGAGAGTATCAAATTTATAAAATGTACTGATTAGTCTAAACATTTTGCAAGAAAAAAATGTCCAGGAAGGGATATCAGAAGAGATAAAAATATGAAGAAAATTCTATTACTGTTGAATCCTGGATAAAGAAAATAAAATTGTTGTATGCTATCAAATTTTGGAGAGCAAGAACTCAAAAATATTTGAATAATTTTTCTTGATAATTATTATCCCTTTCTGAATGTAATTTTCCTAAAAAATTAAAACATTTGAATGTCTTGTATAGCACTATGCTAGTATTTACATAGATTTAATTAACTTTCATTTCATAAATACATTTTTTAGATATACAGAATCTTTCGTTCTGATTGAGATATATTCCTGAAATTTTAATTCAGACCCCTGGCTCATATAGTCACCTTTCAGCAATTAGCAGTTTGCATCCAATACTGATATAATGAATTATAGGTCTGTTTTCTATCTTGATATATTCCTCTGCCATGCTGAGTAATGGGGTATTGATAAAACTGTAACCCTTAGGTTTCAGTCCTTCTAGAAAATATATTTTTTTGTTTCATCTGACCAGCATATTATTTGGGATTACAGTTTCTATGTTTATAACAACTACATACAAGTTCCTTACTGCATAAACTATACATATAGCATTTTATATCTTCTACTAATGAGCTTTAGAAGAACATAGAATGAATGTATATCAGGTTATGGAGTTACATTTATTAATTGTTGTAGTGGGTGCCTGAGTGGGACTACATGAAGAAATTTTCAAGCACTGATGGAGGTAGCTATTCAACAGCAATATGAAGATAAGAAAAAACCTAAGGGAAGAATACTTACAAATGTTAGCATAGTAAAAAGGAGTGATTAATGGCCAAAAATGAACTGAAGTTGCCAAGAAAGCTTAGAAAATGAAGACAGAGGAGACAATTCTTTCGATAGAATCTTGGAATATCTTGCCATGTGTACTTGTAAGGGATAATTTTAACTTGACTTGTATTCGCAGCACTAAAAGGCATAACCTTTTAGAACTATTCCATTGTCAATTTTTTAGAATAAAATATGACTATATATATACCTTTAAATTATCTTCCTTTCCATTTACAGTCACTTTGAGAAATGTAACTATTTAGTCACCCATTTAATTGTACTCAGTTGTCATGTCCACCTTTAATTTAAACTTTATGTATGTCTTGATTATTTTGAATTTTGTGTATAGAACTTCTATAAGTATAATACATACAAGTCAAATTAATTCAGAGAGCAATTTTATTACAAATTCTATGGTTTAGAAAATATTTCAGTTTTTTGACATTTGAAAAAATATTTTAATTAAAAATAATGCTGTATAATAAAGCTTTTCTGATTATAGAAACAAGTGCTTTTAACAAAGTTATGATTTATAGTATTTTAAGAAGATCTCACATACATAAAATATACTGATAGCATTGTGTGTAATTATTGTTGATAACATTGAATCAAGAAGAAAGGGAAGTGATGATTTTTATAGATTTTTTGATACAAAACTTAGTCCTCTTTGAGTTACATACCTGAAATATAAAATATTTATACATAAATATGCATGCTTCCAGGAAAATTTTAAATTAAAATGACAAGAGAAAAGCAAATAATTTGTTGTGTTAATTTTTGACTCAATTAATTGACAAAATTGAACTTTTATTTATATAATTTTTAATAGTTGTGAAAAAATAGCATTGTCCAATGTATAATTTATCCTAATATTTCATTATCTACAGAGTGGTGATATATAATAGCAATGGTGTATAAAATTTTGAAAGGTTGCAAGTACTACATCATTTAATTTGTACTCCTCCTCTGCCCAGGAGGTTTAGATGGTATACTCTCTAATATTTGTAGGGATATCTCTTGGAGAAAAGAGATTCAAAATTTTTGTTGGTTTTTATTGTTCTGTTTTCTTAAATAAGGGCTTGCTGTGATTCTTTGATAAAGTAAAACTGCTATTCAGTCAGAGAAAAAAAAATTTGGAGTCAAGGTGAGAAGATTAAAATGGAAACTTCAAGGCAGTTTTCTCAAGTGTACTTGCAAAAATAAAACTTGTCCAGCATATTTTGTGTGTTTAGTGTTTATTTGTTCATCTGGAGTTTATTTCTAGTTTATTTTTCCAACTTTCCCCTCCACTTTTCCTATAAGTCTCTTGTTTTAGCAGTTGTCTTTCACATTTACTGAGTTTTCTGTTACAGTATTTTTAAAACTTCTTGAGATGTTCCTTTCATCCTGTTTTTTTCCAGCTTGTGGTTTTACCTAACATCCTAATAAAGTGAAATCCTTGGGAATACTTACTTATACTTGTGTGTACTGAAGCATACATACATATATTTATTTTCCCCTATTTGTCTAGGGAAATAATACTTTCATATTTGCTGAATGTCATAAGTATGGCATTCCATTTTAGCATTTTAACATTTCAGATGACAACTGGTATAGAATGTGACACTAAATGTTCTTCTTTTAGAGTCATGTTAGTAAAAATAACTGTTAGTATTCAATATGTACACAAAGAGTTCTATTTATATAGTGTTTCTATTTCCACAATTTTGTTGGTATTATTTTATTTAATCAGACAATGATTATGTCTCATTGGGGAAATAAATGATAACATTAGCCATGCTAAAAAAACAGAAACCAAGTTGGAAAATAGTCAAAAGATTTTCTGAAACTATCCGAGCAACTTAATGACAAAATTTGGATTACAATAAATATCTGTACTTTCTAAAATGTCTGAGGTCGTCGTAGATGATTTTACAGTAATAACCAGTTGCAATTCTTAGCTTATTATATATTCTAAAAATGTATAAATTTTAATTTTATTGGAAGGCAGTAGAGATCTTTTTCTTTTGAAAAAAATCACTCCTTAAAAACCTTTGAAATAGAAATTATGAAAAGCAATATTTAATAAAGAATTACATAATATTTGTGCCAGCTTTCCAGCTGTTTGTACAAAATAACTAACTCAATTACTAAATGTGATAAATGATAAATTGAGTGAACGTATAGGCCTTAAAGAAATATTTAATACAATTGTTTACACAAGTAATATTTACAAATTATAATGATACTAGCAGCTTTCAATTATTTTTTGTTAAGCATTTTATTAATAGATAAAAGATCACCTTAAATCTAGTCCTTGACTGTAGTTTCAGCTATACAGTTAAATTTCATCATAGATCTGGAAGGGGTTGTTGCCACACAAACTGATAAAATTTTAAGTAATATACAAGAAGTTTAATGACTGTATCTTTCTTAGAGGTGCCAGATTGAGTCCCTGTTCACAAATATCCATTTCCAATTTTTTGTGGAAGTATTACACACCAATATCCTTTGACTCTATGCTGTTATGTCACTTACTTTGTCCCAGAAAATATGTCAAATTTCACCTCTCAAATCCAGACAGAATTTTCAGAACCCAAGAGTGATTCTTTGAAATATTTCCCTTGCTTCTGTGACCCTAAAATCATGTATGTAGGTGGCAAGACTGTAAGCCCGTGTCACTTTAATGACAAAGATGAGCAGAAACCCTTTCCACACTGCAATGCACACATAATATGCAAAACAAAAAAAAAACTTGGTTGTGTTAATCAATGATTGATACAATGACATGTCTAGGCTCTCATAGCAGAAACACAATAAAGAATAAAAACTTGAAGGTGAAACTCTCATGAAGAGTTATCTGCAGTTACCTTAACTAAATCTGAATTTAGCTTTGCAGCCATCATATTTACTTAAGAAAATTGTATTAATTAATCATCAGATGATATCACATAATCAATTGATAATATAGCAAGCCACACAACACATACATACACAGACACACATACGCTGTACAACATAGGCTCATAAACACACTTCAGCAAACTGACCAGTTGTAGGAGTTTCCAATTGTACATTCTCAGAAATCATCCTAGGTCTATGCAGAGTAGGTCATTTAAAATATGAGAGAAATCAAAGTGACAGGAATATAAAAACACACCTTTGTTTACAACCTAAACTGTATTAATAGCACAGGCAGGTATATTCAATTTCATGTAAGAACCAGTATTTCAGTGTAGCTCTGAAAATGTATATCTAGTTTAACAAGCAATCTATCGTTAATATCTGAAAAATTACCGGGGATATTGTAGAAACACAAGCTGAGTAGGTAAACATTGCTTGTTGTGACGGTGTTGTTGTGAGTGCTTTAAACTTCTGACTAACAATTCTTTCTAGATAATCCCAAAGATATTTTACCTGTTACACCCACCACTAATGTAATATCTTGATGCTATGCCTAAAAGTGTTAATCACTGGAATATTTTTTCTTGAAATAGAACTATTTAAAAAAATCAGTAAAATTGTGTGATTTTAGTTATTGTTTCGTGTTCTCATATGAAGCTATAGGTTCAAAGTAGAAACTGAATAAAAGTTGTCAGTGAGTTATGAAATAAATGAAAACAAACATAAAACAAAGGAAAATGCATTCCATTGCTTTTTAAGTTAAAACTACTTTTCACAAAAATCTTTGCTTCTATTTCTCATTTCATATTTTGCAATACTATAAAATCAGTGACATTAGATATTTTAGAATTTATCAATAATCTCCAAAACTCATAAATTATATTCATTAGATAATTATGATATATAAAGATGATAATATTGTTTTAGACATTTAAAACAAATTTAGGTGGTCTATCTAGTAAGATTAAATATCAAATCCTTGACATTCTTTCATACACAATGTGTATTTCAGTAACTATGGCAATTGACAATAAGAGATAAAGATACTTTCCTAGACAGAGACTGAACAAAAATATAGGTGTTTACATATTTAATATTCAACTGAAAATGAGATATATACAATTACATCCAAATATGTATTTATTGTCATGGGTTATTTAGGATAAAATACTGCTTTTGCACCTATATATACTGCCAATTCTTGTAATTTCTAGTTCTGTTAGGAAGTGCTTTACTCTTTCTCTAATTTTTTCTTCTGTAAAAGGTAAATGAGAGTCTGTTAATGTAAGAGTATTAATTACTGTTAGTCTGTAGATTTCCAAAATAATTATGATGCTAGATATAATGTCTATTCACAAAAAAGAAGCAATTTGTAGATTCCATATTAGCACTTTTACATTTTGTTGAGGTAAGATTTTGATGGAAACAAATATTATATATCTCTTTATTTGATTTAACAAGATGAGAAGCTTAACATTTAATGAATATCTTCTACTATACTTTGCTAAACATTTTATGCTATATTATTATTTGATAATAATATTTCATAAACAGTTATAAATCAATATATGAAATCAACAAGTAATTTAGAAATATACAGTATTTATAGAAATAATATATTTTGAATTGGGAATTATTTTAAAAATATTTTTATTGATAACAATATCAGTTAACACTAAACATACAATTGAAAACAAATGCATCAATAGTGATGATGAGCAATTATGCTAAATCTTTAAATTCTACCAAGAGTGTGTACCTTTGTTTTCAATGGTTGCTAATTGGTATTTTGTAATTAAAAATAAGCTATGCATTTATATCCTTTTTCTTTGGTGCTTATTAATTTTTAGCTCATGTCATTTAACTTTTATTCTTATACTGTCCGGCAACTTTTAGATGTGGGGATTATAAAGTAACAGGATAATTAAAGAACACTAAGAAAGTTTCATTACTTCAATAAGGGATTAAGTTGGTTGGGTTTTATCTCTTAGCTCAGTAGAGTTCCTTCTAGCACTCGCATTGTTCAGTCAATATCCCATTTAGTCTCAAGAAACCTACTCATTGATAATAACTTTCTAATAGGACAGAATGTTAGAATTACTATAAATAAATCAGTGAATTTAGTGATTTCAGCAAATCAGAAACAGATTTTCTACTTCTAGTGAAAGTTACTGATAGCCTATCATGAATAGGCGAAGCAACATGTAGGCACATTGTTTCTTTATCTTTGAGAAATACATTCTCTACAGAAGAATTTAAGGAGGTCAGATCTTACATGTCTCTAATATAAGAAAATGCTGTAGAATAGCTGACAAGAAGCAGAAGTTAGGAAAACAGGAAAGTTCCCAAAGAATGGTTTCCCATTGTATTCCAAAAGGTTCAAGTTGAGTAACATTTCATTCTCCCTAAATATTGAAGTCTCCAGAGTGAGGTGTTCATCATTTAGTAATGACAAACACTGGCAGCACAGCATAGGCATAATTGTCAATAATAAAGTAAGGGTTTCTGATGTCTAACTAGACTTCATATACCCTGTGAGTGGACAGGACAGGAAGTATCACTGCCCATCAGAAGACAAAAACTGAAATATGTCAGTAGATGTCAGTTGTAACCTAACAGAAGCTGAGATTCTCTAAGGACTGTTCACAATTTAAATTTAAATATAGATAACAGGATACCAGGACTGGTTTTATAAATAGGTCAGCATAATACTTTCCCCTAAAGAGCTGTTCCTGAGTTGGTCTAGGTTTAGTAACGATTGAATAACCAGTGAACTAAATACAGTAAAAGTGATAGGGTGGCATCTCTGTGATTAGGTTATCAATGATACCAACTTCCCTCTTGAGTTTCTCTCCTCCTCTCAACTCACAATAAGGAACGTCAGCTGCCATGTTGGGAAACATTCATGTAGCCACCACAAGGTCCACATAGCAAGGAACAAATTCTGAAGCCAAGAGTCAATACAATTGTGAGTTTAGATATGAATACACAGCAGCCTGTCAAAAACTGTATGAATAAACTTGGGAAAATTCTCCCTCAGTTGACGCTTGAGATTATTATAGCAGTGATCAACCACTTGATTATAAATGTGTGAGATATCCTGTTCTCAAATCATGCATCTGAGATGCTCCTAGATCTCACATCCACAGAATTTGTGAGCTAATAAATATTGATTGGCTTAAGCAGAAAATTTGGGGTTAATTGCTATGTAATTATAGATAATTTATGCAACTACTAAAATATCCAAACTAAATAAGAATCTCCTTTTATACAAATCAAGCTTTATAAAATTTCAAATATATTAGAGATTAAATGAGATTCTTTAACAAGACAATGTTTTCTTAAAGCTAAACTAATAGCAATAAGATTTTATCAGTAGCTATGAAGTTGTTACTTATTGGTGTTTTAATATGTGATATGTTCCTAGTATATTATCTTATTTAATATATAGACGAAGGTAAAAAATATGCTTGGATAAGCCACTTAATTTTATATACATGTATTTATGTATAAAAAAGTCATTAAATTTAAGACAATAACTTATATTTTATCTGATCTTATAATCACAACATATAGTCAAGATTTTATCCTATCATAAACACTTTTTCTTGTGTCTTTTATCTTTACTACAATATCATTTTTCCTTTTATAACTGGTGTCTTTAATAGAATTATATGAAGTGTTTAAGTAAAGAATACTCCATTTCTTTCTTTTCACTAAGTGATTCTAGACATCAGATAGAATTTTAACTTATAATAAATCATAGATTATTTCAATTAATTGTGTTGAAAAGACTATTTTTTTGTGATGAATGAAAAATAAAATAATACAATGTAACTAGTAATATGGATTTGTGAGTGATAATTAAAAGTTGTTTATTATATTAAAGAAGGGTTGTTTAATAAAATAAAATTTCAAATGCTACCCTGATTCATAGTTGTAATGTAACATTTAAAAGTCTAAAATAACAGAGAATAAAGATTTCATCTTAAACTCATGTGCATTGTTTTGTGCAGGACAGCCTGTTATGCTGAGCAGATCAAACACACGAACAATTTACCCATCTCAAGATGGATTTGAGAATGGAGAGTTCTATTAAAAAGAAAAGACATTGTAACAACTCTGTTTATGCTTTGTGGGTGCTGATTTTTTTTTTTGTTTAGGAATCTTCATCCATTCTTATGTGTTTATGATTTTTTTCCCTCCAGCCTTGTCAGTGGTGCTGAATGCTGATGAGACAGTTTAGTGCAAATATCCTCTGACAATCAATTTCAGATGATAAATTTAGAATCTGAAAACTTGAGCTCTACTTTTATAAGTGCATTTTGGGTCAATTACACTCGATAGCCATGTTAGGAAAGAAATAATAATAATTATATGCCAAATTTGATAGGTTGTAAGGAAATTGTTATGAAATGTCATAGGGACATTAAAAGACAAGATCAAAGGAATTTCTAGGAATTTTAGGGAAAATGAATATTGGTGTAGCATTTTGTTTAAAAAATTATTCTAATTTGTATAGTTATAGTGGAAAATAAACAGTATTTGGAAACAAAAGACCAGATAAAATATATTGTGACTTATTAATCATGTGACTTTGAAATACCAACTATTTATCATTTTTTAGCATTAAATGGACATCTGCTTTTGTTGAGGATAATTTAAATAATCAAAGTATGTATATTATACAACAGAAATAATTCTAAAATCTAAGTGACAATATTAAATCAGATGTCATATAAGGTAATTCTGTTCAATGCATTGAATTTTATTTTAAAAACATAATTACAGTTTTATAGTTTGAAAATCATACTGAACAAAATGATTATGAAAAAGGTCAAAATCCTAACCTGCTACTTTCTTTCCCCTCAATTTTCATTCTTCCAGCAACATGAGAAAATGTTTATTTGTCCATTAATAACTTTAAATTGATCTACAGGCATCCTTCATCATACAATAAAACTTACATCTTTCATGACTAAGTTCTCTGAAACTATTTTCTCTCTCTCCATTTCTCTCAGTTTTCTCCATGTTCTTTTATCATAAATGTTAGTTAAATCAGTGTCGATGCTCAAATTTTTTTTTTAAGTAACCAGTTTGTTCTGAGCTAAAATATGTTTTATCAGTTTATCACATATTTATTTTACTGGTGCTAACACTTTGCTTATGTTCACTTAGATTATTTTTTCTTATCTTCTTTTAAAATATTTTTTATTAAATAAGTTTAACATGTCACTCTGTAAGTTTAAATTTTCATCATTATTTTACCAAATGTCAAGTGCTTATAAATATTTTCAAAACATTCAGTTGTACAAATTCCACTTGTTTTCTCCATTATGGTCTCCCTCTCAGAACCTCTCAGAATCCTGCTTCAGTTTATATTCTCTGGCCTGACACACTGTATGTCATGAATCTATTTTCATTTTGAAAAATTGCTGTACATATTTTTCTCTGTTGGAACTCTTCTTTGCTAAGTTACTTGAAATACTTTTCCTGGTTAATTTATTGATTGACACTGCAGTCTCCATTTGATTCCAAGAAAGCATGCAAGGGAGGTTGATCTTCTATTATCTGCTTGTAAAAAATGTCTGTTTTTTTTAACATTTTGCATTTAGTAGTTTGATAGAGGGTTGACTCTTGACCCCCCCCCAAAAAATGTGTGTGTCCTAACTCACGTAACTGTGAACTTTTTTGGGAAAAGAGGTGGGTATCTCTTTAAATGCAAATAAATTAAGAATTTTCATGGATTATACTGGATTTAACATAATCCATAAATGCAGTAACATGAGTCTGTGTAAGAGGAAATCAGGGAATGTTTGAGACTCAGACCCAGAGAGTCTGAAAGCACTCTGAGGATGGAAGCAGAACTATTTAGTCCCAAACCAGGAATGTCTGGAGTCAACAGAGAGTGAATCAAAGAAGTGTTCTCCTCTAGAGCCATAGAATGAAACTTATCCCTGACAGTTTGATTTTGGACTTTTAGTCTCCACTATTGTGAAAGCACATATTTTTGTTGCTTTAAATAACCAAATTTGTGCAAATTCCCTAGGCAAGTCTAAAAAACTAATAAAGTTGGATTTAAAATGTAAAAAATGTTTACCTAGTATTGCATTTTGAATTATTTTTAAATATGATTTTATAATTTGTATATAACACATTTTGATTTGTATCTCTCTAAAAATTTTAAGTGTTTGCTAAATCCTTCATGTTTAGATATTTTATACTAATATTTTAGTATTAATACTGTTATAATTATTATCATCAGAACCATTATATACATTGAGATTGACAGTATTTGAATCCTTTCAAAAAGGAGACTAGGGGACTTCCATTCTGGAGAGTTTTGTTTGTGTGCTAGTTTATTTGAATGCAGCAATATCCTCTAGCTTTTTCTATTATTTTTTGATTCTTAGAAGTTATTTCTAATTGTCTTGTTGTTTCATTTTTTACCACTTTAATTTTTTCTTTTTTTTCTATGTTAAGAAATTTGAGTTTTATCTATCAGATTATCTTTTAACATTCTTACCATTACATCTGTATATTTTAAGAACTATTTCTTATTCTATATTTTAAATAAATCCCTTTTTGTTCTAAATGAATAGTTGTCTATACACTTTCTGAAATATAAAACACAGATTCTAGCAATCTTTACTATATTCCCTTCCATTTCTGCTTCATCTGAGTTCTGCTTTTTTCTCATTCACATTTTAGAGTGTCACTTTAATATTAGAAGTTTCCCTTGCACATAACTCTTTGATTTTTTAATCTTATTTACTTGTAAATTCTATGTTTAGAGCTTGTCAAGTGTTGGTTTATTCTACCAGTCTCAAAATCATGATCAGTTAGTGCCTTGTATCACAAGTGAATCTCATATATATTAGAATCTAGAGATATTTTCTCTAGGGAAGCTCAAATTTTCCCAGGAATAAACTTCACTACTCCTGTAAGTGTATACTTTGTTCTGAGTGAAGGAATTTTGAAGACTAGTTATAAAAGGAAGCTTGCATATTCAGTTCTCAGAATGATATATTTTTTCCCCCAGTATTTCTAGTCTATGTCACATATTCACTTTTTGATTCTTGTAAAGAAACAAAGTTGAAAAGTGTTCCAGAAAATACATGTCCATTCCTGAAGTGGAGGAGAGTAAATTGCTAGCTGACAATTGTAGTGGAGAACACATATAATCAATATCAATGTTGATTTGCTTATTTTCCTGGCCTGCTATATTCTATGCCTTGGACATGATCCTGCACAAGTTTCTGATGACTCAATTGACTTGATTTACTTTTGTGGTTTACTCTATTTATTTCTCCATCTGATTTGCTTCACTAGATATAATACTCTATAGTCTATGATGATGCAAATCTAAGTAGTATACAAATCACACATACATGTGCATACATATATATATATATATTTCTTTGTTTATAAACACCACATTTTGTTTCTGTAATCTGTCCATGAGCATTTGTTGTTTACATATCTTGGCTATTACAAATGACACTGTAATAAATATAGAGTGCATACATTTTTCACATTATTGTTTTTGTATTTTTCTGAGAAATACCCAAAAGCGAGCCGACTAGATAACACGGACTTTCTGTAAATTTTTAAGTACTCTTCATGCTGTCTTCATTTAGATGCACCAATTTATATACCTCCATCAACAGTTATAAGACTTGCTTTTTACCACATCCTAACAGTTCAATACCTAGTCTTTTGGATAATAGTCATACTTAAAGGTGTGATATTGTTCTTCTGATTTCATTTCTCTAATAAAAGAGTAAATGAGCATTTTTCCATGTGCCTGTTGGTCATCTTTACATCTTTTTTGGAGAAGAGTCTATTCAGATGATTAGTTCTTAAAAAATGTTTTTTATTATTGAATTTCATGAGTTCTTTTTTATATTTCAGATGTTAACCCCTTGAAGTATGTGTGATATGAAAATACTTCTCCCATTCAGCAGGATCCCCTTTTATTTTGATGATAATTTATTTCAGTGTGCGGAAACTAACTTTGATGTCTCGTTTGCTTATTTTACTTTTATTTTCCTTAGCATTAGAATTCAGTCCCCATAGTATCTTAAAAGTCTATGTCAAGGAATATATTGCCCATTTTCTTCTATATACTTTGTGGTTTCATCATGCATCCAAGTATTTAATTAATTTTGAATTCAGTTTTGTGTGTGGTTTTAGAGACTAGTCTAGTTTCATTATTTCGCTTGTAACTGTTCTGTTTCCCAACATCATTTATTAAAGAAATCATCCAAGTGTCACTCCATGCTCTATTGTGTATTGGTTACTCAGACATGAATGGTTTTACTTGGAGCCTCTAAATTCTGTCTCACTTATCTGTGTGTCCATTTTTATTCCAAGACCATGATGATTTATAACTTTTTGTTGTGTTTTTGTTTTGTTTTAGTTTTTAGTCTGGAAATATTTTATCTCCACTTTTGTTCTTTACGATCAGGAGTAATTTTGCTATTTGGGTTCTTTTGAAGTTTCAAATAAGTTTCCTGATTTTTATGCTATTTGTGTGAAGAATTCCATTTTATTAAAATATGTATATTGCTTTAGGTAATAAAGCCACTTTAACAAGGTTAATTCTTCCAATCAATGTGCATGAGGTAACTTTCCTTTTCTTTCTGTCTTCTTTAGCCTTTAACATATCTTTGGTACACAGGTCTTCTGTCACTTTGATTAAATTGATTCCAAGGTATTCAAGTTTTTTGGCTTTGTCTTTTTAAGGAAAGGTGGGAGGAGGAATGAAGATGAATAGTCAGTCAAGCAGGAAAAGAGAGGAGAATGAAGCACTTATATATATATATATATATATATATATATATATTTTTTTTTTTTTTTAATTTTGTTTTTCATCTTGGTTCTTTCCTAGCTCCAGGAAGTGAACCTGGGTCCTCAGGATGTATATGAACTACACCTGGTCAGATATGTTGAATCCAACCATTAATTCACCAGGGTGTACTTATTCAATTATTTTTGATGTAATTACAGGTGGGATCATTTTCCTGGTATCTTTTTCTACTTATTCATTATTTGCATATAGAAGGACAACAAATGTTTATGTGTTAATTTCATAGTCTTCGATATTATGGCATATTTTTTGTTACTTAAATACTTTTGTAAGGTCTTGTAATTCCTTCTCTGCATTATGTAATTTGCAAATAGTAATAGTTTTACAGCTTCCTTTCAAATCTAGTTATGTTTAATCTGTTTCTTTTCCTATTGCACTGCTGGAATTTCAATGTTGTATTGAATAACAGTGGTTAAGAGTTGACATATTTGCTTTGCTCCTGATTACAGCAGAAAAACTTTTAAATCTTTCCCATAGATCTGATGCTGTTCATGGGTTTTTCATGTATTACCTTTTATTATGTTGAGGTACATTTCATCTATATTTATTTGATGAGGCAGGAGAGTTGCCATAAACTATAACTGAATTTTCCAATGCTTTCTTTTCTGTTGAGATGACAATGATTTTTGCCCTTCCTTTTGTTGAAAATGTGTATCACATTAATTGATTTATTTGTTTTGAAATACACTTACATCAAGTAATAAATCCCATTTAATCATGGTGTGTTTTTTAACGAGTTGTTTGATTAGCTTGGTAGCATTTGGGAGGGGGAGATTTTTGCATCATTTTCATCAAAGAGATGATGTCTCTGGTTATGGAATCAGATAATCTAGGCTTTATAAAATATGTTTAGAAATTTTTCCTACTTTTTTATCATTTACAAGTTTTTGAGAATAGTTAGCATTATTTTTTGTTAAAAATTGGTAGAAATTACTAGTGAAGCCATGTGGCCCTGGGCTTCTATTTGGGGGGAGATTTTTCTTTACTCCTGATTGGTCTCCTCAGATTTATTTCTCCCTGACTTTATCTTGGATCGTTATATAATTTTAAGACTGTATATTGTCCTGGCTTGTCCAATATGTTGTATATCTGTTTTCCTAATACTCTCTCTGATCTTATGCATTTAATAATATCTATTGTAACAATGCTTTCATTTCTGATTTTATTTATTTAGCTATTCCCTGTCTTCTGTGTGAATCGAAAGATTTTGTTTATATTGAAATATTAGTGCTTGGTTTATTTGATTCTTCTATTTTCTCTTTGATTTCTATTTTGCTTATTTCTCTTTAATTTTTTTATTATTTTATTTCCTCTACTGAAATGAGGATTTTGTTTTTTCTTCTTCTAGCTCTGTTAGGGGTCAGTTTAGATTTTTTTGTTTGTGATTCTTCTTGTTTTCTGAGGTTGACCTGAATTGCTATACATTTTTCTCTTTTGCCACATCCCATAGGTACTGATATGTTAGGACATTGCTTTCATTGACTCAAGCCATTTTTCAATTTTTACCTTTAATTTGCTTTATGACCCAATAGCTGTGCATCTTCATGTTGTTTAGTCTCTACATATTTTTTATTTTTCCCTCTTTCCTCTTTTGGCTAATTTCTAGTTTCATATCATTGTGATCAAGAAGATGCTTGGTATGGTTTTAGTCTTTTAACATTTATTGAGACTATTTTCGTGTTCGACTGTCTCTCCTTGAGAATGTTCTATGGAATACTTTTGAAAATAAATTGGCTGTAAATTCCTGTAAATCTTAACTGTCATGATATCTTGTGGAATTTTCTTTGAATAACCTATTCATAATTTGCTTTATCTATTTAGGTGGGATATGCAGTATTTTCCTAGTATGATGAAACATTTGTTATTATTTGATGCAGATGAGAAAGAGGTGAGACACACTGATGAGACACTGAATCCATCCAGAAAGAATTCGTAGAGAGAGCTATTTGGTCAGGTTCATACAGCAAGTTTACTAGAAACAATAACAGCGAGTTTAAGTTCCTTAAGGGCCTAGAAAATTACATTAAGGGCATGTAAATGTTTGTGATACCACATGTGCTGCTCGACATTGCACACACAAGCAAAATGGATTCTTTTATATATATATGATGGGTGGGGGCTTCTTGCTTCGTGATGTCCTGGTTACCTGAAGTTATAAAAGTGATTGTATCTAGGAGTGTGTTCCAGATTCAAGTTTCTTATATTGCCTTCTTTTGTTTTCCTGTTTTGAATTTAGATCATGAAGTTAGAACTAAGTTTTCTCTTTTACCTTTCTAGCAGATAACCTATAAATTTATTTCATTTTTCACGCTTGGGCCATGAGAGCTAATTTATGTTCTTGACCCACTAAATAGCACATTGTAAGCAGGAGAAGGAAGAAGGAGCAGTCTCTAGAAGCAGGCCTTAATATGTGGGTGACACCGGAGTTAATCTTTCTCTAAATTCCTAGATCTGAAATCGGTCTTTCTGTATGTTATTGGTGCACTTCACAGGGAAAATATGATTAAGATGGAATGGGGGAGTGGGAATTTAGTTTAGAGAACTTTCTCTGTTGTCCTCTTTACTATGGTGGCAGTTTTTATAGAGGACTGCAATTCCATTTAGCTTCATTTTACATGAAAATATTTATCACCTCACTATCTCTGCAATTTCTTTCCAGGATCCCTGCCTGGGCTTGCAACCCTTCATTTTCTGATTCTCCCCTCAAATCACTTCTGCTTGTCTCTCTATAAATCTTCCATCATACTGATAGGTGAATCTCTTCGTAAGTCCTTCTAAGGCATCTTGTTGGTGTCCAAGGTATAGGCAGTGCTTCTGTCTCCACCTTATTGCAGAATTCCTTCATTGGTGTCCTGTTCTTGGCTAGCTGTCAGTTGACTCTCTGGGAGTAAAGCAGAATAAGCCCTTAAATCCCATAGTATTTATACCAGGGTAGAGAAGATAATAGTCATGAAAAGAAAATGCAGAGTTTATAATAAATTAATTCTGTTTTATTATTTTAAATTTATCAATTGATGATACTATTAGGAATATGGTAGGAAATAAAAGAAAATGCTTAAAATAAATTTATCTAATCTATTCTAAGATAAAGAAGTCAGATTTTTCTAATATTAAAATTCAAGTTGTAAGAATGGATTTAAATTTGGAAAATTTTAGGCTGTTTTATTATTATGTAATTATACCTTTATTTTCCAAATTGTACATATTGATTTAAACTGAGAGAGAAATTCATTCAAGTCTTAACTAATATATTGGAATATACATAGAAATTGTTTCAAGCAAATATAAATTATTTAGAATGAATAATGTCTCAAATAAATATAAAGAATATGGAATATATAAAGATATTCATGATTTTTGGTAAAGAAACATTTTATATGAAAAATAGGGAATAAAGACATGTTGGAAAACAGTAACAAAAATCAAAACAAAATAATTATATAATGAAATATCTTTTCATGAGTCTAGATTCATGATTACTTATGAAAGAAATTATTGATGAAAAATGTTATTATAGGTCCCTAGTAGAGAGAAACATATATTTTATAAGGAAATTGGATTTTTTAAAAAAGATATAATTGAGTAAAATAATACATGACTCAAAAAAACAAAAATAGTAAGCAAAAATCAACTTGGGATTTTGCTATATAAAGCAGGCATAATTTGAAAATTCACAATTTAAAAATAATTTCTGTCTGCTTTTACTACAATGTCATTGAGGAGAAACTAATAATGTCAAGCTTGTGGAATATACATACTTAAAAATAACAAATAAAATATTTCATAGAGTATTATGGAATAGTGATAAAATTTTAAATTGACTGAATAAAAACAGACCATCGTGGATATAAAATTGACTGAAGTATAACAAACAAAATGTCAATGTATTTAATGGAGTGCCACAGGGATCAGTGTGAGGACTGATCTTATTTAACAACTTAATTAATGATGTGGAAGACAGAGGAAACACTATGTTAATGAAATTTACAGCTGATATCGAATTGAAAGTTTTGTCAACACCAATTAACATAGCAAAATTATTTAAAAAGGTTAGTTGGAGAGGTCAGAATTATCAAGAAGAAAAAATAAATTACATACTTGAATTGTTAGGAAAACACAACCCAAAAATTTGAGAAAATAACTGAATAATTCTTAACTAAATGGTGAAAGTAGAATGAAAATGTAAGAAAATTTTACAAGCAACTATCAATATGAAATATAGTTTGTATTTTCTAGAAGGTGCGTATACTCTAAAATGCATGCCTTTTCCAAAAACAAAGCACATCTATATATTAAAGTATGAAAAGCAATACAGCTAAAGTAAATTTAATAGCAGAGATAATGCTGAAGTTCTATAGCATTTGTGTCTGCCATATAGAATACAATAAATTGAGAAAAATCAGAATAACATTTAGTTCAAATTAATAGAGTCATTACATTGAGATAGAAGTGGCAAAGTAAATATATTTTCATATATGAATGCTTTTAGGTTTGATTTTATAGACATCTCAATATTTAAATTTTCCTTAATGCATAAGATTACATAATTCAATGATATAACACAGAAAGATTAAAGAGTTTAAATGAAAAGAATTTTATTTGTACAAAAATGATCGCTTGCCTTCACAGAGCATCATCATCTTACTCTGTAAAACAAAGCAAATGGAGAGTTTTGCAGACATTATTGCAGGAGGCACTAGAAATATATTTTTAGAGTAGTAAACTTCATGCCTGTTATATTGCAGGTGTGCAATAAATGTTAGGTCATTAATTTTGGCATCTATTCCCTGCAGCAATGTCAATGAACCTCATGGGTTGAAAAACAATACAAAATTACTTGAATAAGTGATATACAATAGTTTCCCCCTTTTAAGACCCCAGGTGATGACCCAAAGCATGGATACTACCAAACTCCCTCTATATTTTGTTGTTTCTTATACACAAATGTTTATAATAAAATTTAATTTATAAATCAGACCCAACAAGAGATTAACAAAAATAAGGATAAAATACACTAATTAGAGTAATATACTGTAGTAAATACTATGTGAACGTTTCTATCTCAAAATAACTCATTTTTCATGTTTTCAGACAATTTTAACTAAAACTTGAAGTCATCAGCACATAGAAAATACTTATAACCTTGCTTCTGACTGAGCATAGATAGTTGAGAGAAAATCTGAATTCTGGGACGGTCTGGTGTGTAGATAAGGAGATAGACATTCAGATACGTGAAAAGTCTCATGTTCTGATAATGTTCTATACATATATGTACACACAGACATACATATGTATACATTTGTGTGTATATATATGTATATATATAAAGTGGCAATAAAGTTTGGGTTTCAAGATAACATGTGAAAACAAGTAAATTTTACAATATGATACGACATTATAGAGCATTGTATGATAAACAAAATGATTTGATATTTAGGCAAGAAGATAAAACTGTTGGAGCAAGGTTATGTGTGTTATTGGAGAAGATCCTCAAGAGGATATGAACATAGGTTCACCTGAGAATAGAACCAGGATAAACAAGGGTTGTTTAGCTTATCCTCTTGAACTGTACAACTACTCAAGACAAATCTAATAAGTTAATATTGTTTATTGAGCTGGTTCCCTACCTATCTGGAGTGGCCTTCCACTTCTTTCAGTTGTTCTTTGCCTTAAAGTTTGGGGAGAGTTTGAAAGTCTACATTTTATGTGAGGGCTATAGGATTCAGTGAACTTGTAGGGGAATATGTAGGCAATACGGGTAGAATTCAAATTTTGGAGATGTGGTGGTGAGAACAAGTGAACATTATAAGGAAGTTAAAATGTGGCAAAGTTTTAGAGGTTTGAAGAAAACATGTATAAAACCTCATCTAAATATAATCTAAGGAGATAAATTGTGTGCTTTATACTTTATTTGGTGACACAGCTTAAGTTCCAATCAGTATTGCTTTCTTATTTTCTGCAATTGCATTTGCATGCCAGCTGCAGATTCTGGAAGACTGGGACCTAATCAGGAATGTATAAGGAATGACAGGGGAGTTTGGATATTAAGAACATACTCAGAACTGTTTTTTATATGTCATGCGTTCTAAGTAACATGAGAGGAATAAAGCAAAGTTATTTAGCCTCTCTCTGAATCTATTGGTTCTACATGATAGAGAAGGTGCTTCACTGACAAAACTATTTTTGAATGATCTATTAGTTGGGAAAAAATTAGGTGACAATAAGTAAAAATGTAACTTTTTCTCTAAAACCATAGTTTATTTGTATGTCAATCAAAATTAGATACATTTTCTGAACTTTGATTTGAGTTTAATATTAGCACAAACTTGTACCCCAAATTACATATTTGCATTTTCCTTACTATATTTTATTTCACTTTACATCTGATCAATTAAAAACTATTTATCCATTGATATTTGCATCCATTGATACCAATAACTAGTTTATTGCAAAGCTAAAAAACATAATTTAAAAAACCTATTTAAGGTTGATAATTACATGAATAAATTCCAGATTCCGATTTATTGTAAAATTATAGTCCAAGTAACATTTTATAGTTGCATTCAGGATTCACATGTTTAACAAAAGGCGTAAAACTTGCTGTATCTCCTGTGTATCATATTGTTCTGGGAAACTCAATAACCATTAGACTGTTAATACGTTTGCGTATGATTGTATGTATACGTTTCCCAAAGAACTAGAACAAAACATTTAGAAAGATTGATCAGAATTGTTCTAAAATACAGGGAAGAAAGGATACTTATTCATATCCTCTTCAAGTAAAATAGCTTTTAAAATTGCTTTCTGAATTGCTAACAATATTCCAGAAAAAAAAAAACAAACATCAAATTTAGTTAGTTTCAAATTATCTATGTACGGTGTTAATATAAAACAAAATGAAATTTTCATTTGCCTTGAAGTACTCATCTATCAAGGTGAATTAACTTTTCAGCTAAACAAGTACTCTTTAATCAGTGGTGTCTTCCGAACATCTGTCCATGTCGGCTTTTTAATTCATTTGAGTTGTATTGCTGTCTACTGAAGGGCTTGAAAACTCATAAAAAAGAGATTTTGTGGCTATATTCCAGGACCTCCATTTTATGGTTCAACATCCCACCCTCCTTAGCTTTAATCCCACTCACTCTAAGTTGCTCCCTTGTTTCCTGTCTGGTATTCACAGAGATTTTCCTGCTTGTTTCATATCCTTTGGATCAACATGATTGTTGATGTTTTATCTTCCCTTAGTCTACCCCAGATACAAATCTTTTCTCTGTGCCCATAGTTATCCCTGTTTTTTTTCTTTGACACAAATTATTCATTTTTATACATACTTTTAACTAAAAGTGACAGTACGTACGGGCAGAATTATTTCCCTTGTGTTAAGGGAATAAGGTATCATAATAAACCTCATGATGACATTGTCTTGAGGATAAGTTTAAGTCCTTGGGTCCTGACTCTAGACAGGAAAATTTAAAGTAAAAAGAACTTTTGGTTTTTCTTAAAGGAAAAGTGAAGGCAGGAATGAAAGTAAGTAGGCAGGCAGGCAGAAAGAAAGCAAAGGTAGAAACATTTTTATTGTATTTCTATTTAATTGTTCATACTGATTGCTACCCACCTTCTGGGACTTGAACACAAGGGTGTGGCTTGCTCCTTCAGAGGTAATTAGACTAACCACTTCCTCACCAGGGTACACATGACTTTTTAATTAAAAAATTTTTTTCTTGCTTACTCACTTTTCTGAGGTATTGTTTGCTAGTACCTAAAAATCAAAATAACAGTGTTAGCAAAATAGCATGAGTAGTCTAATTGTTGCTTTTGCTTGGGAAACACTTTTTTAAAATAGGAATTATGAAATAGATCAAAATTTTAATCAAGACTTTTAAGATTCCCTTTGGATTTCTAGATTTTCTCCATGTGAAAACAGAGCTGTAATACTCTGAACTGTTGGAACATCTGTGAGATTACAAAAAGTAGCTAGCTTCAACTGGGACAAGACTCAGGGAAAATATATTTTCCATGAAAAGAAGTTGGAGACGAAAGACTCCACAGAATAAACAAGATTCTCACCTGTGTTAGAGGATAATCCCAAGCTGTGTTCTTACTGACATTCAAACAAATGGCTGAACCCCTATCTTGCGTTCACACATCTGTCAAATGTCATTAGTAAAATTTAGATTATTATTATAAAAATTACTTTGAATAACATATAGCAATGATGACAATATATTTCTCTTCTTTTTTAATTCATAAAGGAGTGGGAGGTATTTAAATTTTTATCACTTTTATATTATGATAGTTGAGTAAATTATTGAATATGATATTAAATGCCAAAACATTGAAAATCTGAGAGAAATGCTCAGAGTACAGAGAAAAGCATTGCAAACTGAGGATTAATCAATTTAAATGATATTGGGAGAATGTACAGAGGTGGGAGGAGAAAATATGAACTGAATGCAATGGTTAGAAAAGGTGGAGGCAATATGAAGGCAAGGTGTCAAAGAAAGTGGGAGAGTTTAGAACACAAATGGAAACACTAAGCTTTAATTTGAATTCAAAAGAAATTATGGCCCAGCTTTTTCTTAGAGTTCCACTCAATAAGTTTCTCAGGACAATATTTTAATAGTCACAGAAATTAAAGTGTTTTAGAAATCATTGTCATATCTAAAGAGTAAAATTATAATTACTTTCTAAGTTTAATAGTCTTCCAGAAATCCAGTCATATACGAAAACAAACAGGAAAGCAGAGAGGTTTCTTTGTGATTCACATTTCACACACTTGTTAAACGTGTTTCTTAACCATAGGCCACCTCTGAAAAACCAAGTGACGTTCTATGTGAAGGTAATGGCTATACATGCTCTAGTTGTCAGGTCTGCTTTTAAAAGTTGTTCTCGGGGTGTCATTCGCTTGCATTAGCTTATGTTGCGATATTTTCTTCAAGCTGACCTCATAATCAGCTTGATACGTGCCATGCTTTGGTCTGTCTTCAGAAGTTTTTGCTTAAGATACAAGGGCTTATATCCTGTCCTCTTGCTTCATACAGTGGGCGCATTATTCTTGTTGATAGGTTTCTGAATTTCTTGAGTGGTTTTATGAATTTGGATGCACAATTTGTCAGACTGTTCTGATTAAAATCAGGAAAACACATTTGCAACAGCAAATACTGTATCAAAGAGTGTCTTTTAAAATTAGTAGATTTGCCCCCATTTTTGGTGCAAGTGATCAAGTTTTATTAATAAGAATTACTGCTCTATACTAAACATGTAATATAACTATTTTATATAACATTCCAGTTAATTCATTTATTTTTGTCTAATGATTGAATCTCCTTTCAAAATCTAGTATATTTACAAAATTTCTAATGAGAAAACTAAACCAAATTGATAAAAACTGGATCATATACACATTTAAATAGATATTCAAAATTATAAAATAATCTTTCTTAAGGTAATAATGCATAACCTATTATATTACATTGAAATATGTAGAGAGAGACAAATATGAAATAAAATGACTTAATCCATGTATGCGTTCTTTGGGGAACAGGTAGATTTAAACAATCATATAATAGCATGAAAATATACAAATCTATTGAGAATTTTATTTATATATTCATTTTTTTATACTCTAATATATTATCCATTCTTTTATACAGGCAGAAATGATAAAGTATAGGCAAGCAGACAGGAAAATAGAAGAAGAAGCAGCGTTTTAATGTATTTTTATTCATTCACAATTTTATTTAGCTCTTCTCCCAGACCCATGATGTGAACCTGAGTCCTTGGAATGTATGGAAACTGCTCTCCTCTAGAGGTGGCTACACCACCAGAGTATGCCACTTTTCACTTTGATTTCTTACCGTGATGGTTAGGGTTAATGAAGATGTAAGATAAAACAAAATTTCTGCTCTTAAGAAACTCAGTATTTATATTAAAATATATTATGTTAAAAATATAATCTGCCCAACCCTTTAAGAGTGGCACATTTTAGATTAAGGTGTTTTGGTGTATATTTGGCGAGACACACAGGTTTATTATATGTACTCATTTAGAGATTTTTGTCATGGCGGTAGATTTACAAACACATTTTAGCATTGACAGAAATTCTAAAATACCATTGTCTCTCAAAATCAGGTTAAACAAGAAGGAAATCCTGTGGTAGTGGAGGGAAAAAAAACAATTTTAATTGTGCTCAGTAACCAGGGTGAGTATCCTAGTTCTGCTCCTGATCTTAGAAGGAAAACATTCAATTTCATTCTATTAGATGTGATGTTAGCTATATGTTTATCAAAGAACTTATTTTTATTTCTTTCTCAATTTATGACAGTTCTCCCTAATATTTTATTACTCAAAGCTATTGTCATGTTAGTGTTTTAGAAGTCTTTTTTTTTTCTGCACAAATTGATGAAATGATGTAAATCTTCTTCTATTGTTCAAATAGCTTTGACCATGTGGATTAAGTGAATTGATTTTGGAAGTGAACCCGCCTTTCATACATAGAATAAAACTGACTTAGCAGTGGTCTATCATTTTTTGACTTTTTGATTCAATTCATTAATATTTTGTTGAAGAATTTTGCATATCAAGATATAATGTTTATTTTGCGTGTTTTGGCAATGCTGTCTTTTTCTGATTTTACATTAAGATATTTCTAGTGTTATGGAATTAGTTAAGAATGTTCTAACTGCTTTTCTCTGAAATAAATTTTAGAAAGTTTGTATTTATTTTTGTAATAGCATTTTATAAATCTCAAATAAAACCCTCTGAGACTGATGTTTTCTTTTTTAGAAGCCTATTACTCTTTTATTTTTTAACATGCACATATATAGGACTTATTCATATCACCTATCTTTTCCCATGTGAGTTTTTGCAATTTATATCTTTCAAAATATTGCTTCATTTATTTGACATTATCAAACTTGTCAGTCATAGATTGCTCATTCATTTTCTTTATCCTTTTAATGTTCAGTGAGTTGATGATATAATCATTCTTTAAATTCTGTTTAACTTTATTAATTTTCTTTTATTTGTTTATTCATTTATGCTATTTCTTTAACATGGTTGGGGACTTGTCAATTTTATCAATCTTTTTCTAAGAAAAAACTTTAATTTCAATAAGTTGAGTTGATATGATGTGACCAGATTATATTGATAGAATATCTGATATAGGCAAGATTTCTAGAAAAATGACGTGCTGATCAAGTAGCATGTCCATAGGACTTAAACCAAAACTTACAGAAGATGAAGGTAAAGAACTCTCTTTCAGCAAGACTGACGCTTTACTACAGAAGTTGCTAACATCTTAACTATAGTTATTTTAAATTTTCTGTTAGAAAACCCTCAGATCTTTATCATATCTGATTTTGGTTCTGGTACATTGTTGTTTGTTCTATTCAACATGAGATTTTCTTGTAATATACTATGGTTCATACTTTTTATTGTTTTGAAAATAAGAATTGAGGTAAATATGCCTTTATTGTGTGTTATGCTACTCTGGCTAGAATTTGGGATATGTTTAATTTTTGTTATAGAAGTACAGACCATGAGCTTCAAATTGCTGAGCTTGATTTTTGTCTCCCCTATTCCCTCTTGATTTCACTAAAGAGTTCTTCTTAAGTATCAGAATCTTGCAACTCATATCATTTGTAATCCAATGTTCAGTATTATACTGAGAGTCCTTGATAGTGCAGTAAGACAAGAAAGGAAGATAAATAGTGTGCAGATTGGAAAGAAAGAAATAAGACTGTCCACTTCACATATGACATGGTTGTCTATGTAGAAGATCTACCCCCAATTTGACCAAAAAAAATAAAACAAGAAAAGACTCCTGATCTAATAAGCAGTTAAGAGCATAAGGTTAATGCACAACAGCAAATTGATTTTATATACACTTCCAAAAAACATTTGGAATTCAGCATTAAAGAAAAGGCAAAATTTATGTGCTGAAAAGGAAATACTAATATATAAAACTGATAAAATATATATATAATACTTACATATGGAAAAATACCAAACACTGATAAAATATAGGATTTTATCAATGGACAAATATTATGTGATGTAGATGTCAATAATTCTCAACTTGATCTACAGATGCAACATAATCCTGATCAAGCTTTAAGAAAGCTACTTAATAATGACAAACTACTTCTAAAGTTTACGTGGAAATGCAAAACTATTCAGAGTTGTCAATAAACTAATGGATAAGAATAAAGAGGAATGATAATACCCAACTTCAGAACTTAGTATAAAGTGGTTGTTTTCATCCAACATACTAGATTAAGGGATAGCCATATAAATAACAGAAGTCTAAATATCCCAGAAATAAACCCACAAGAAGATAGTCTGCTGATTTTGAGAAAGAAAATCAGATAATTCAATTAAAGAAAGCAGTATTTGCAAGAAATTGGGTGGAAACATTTTTATGTCCACACGTGAAAAATTAAATCTAGATGTGAATATTATACCTTTCACAATAATTGACTAGAATGGATCATAGACCTCGATGTACAATGCAAAATTCTGAACTTTTAGAAGAAAGCACAGGTGAATTTTGCTTTGCTGAAGTGGTTTAATTATATCAAGAAAGGAAAAAAAAGATAAATCAGACTACATTTTACACACTTATGATAAAAGACACTTTTAAGAAAATTGAAAGACAAATAAGACTGGAAGAAAATATCTGCAAAATATATATCTGTTAAAGAACATGTAAGCTATATAAACAGCATTTAAATGACGACCATAAGAAAATAAGCAATGTGTCTCTGAGAAAAGATGAAGGCTGGTTTTATTTTAGAATTTTGCATTTAGAACCTCATGATGGTGATGCAGTCAAGAATAAATGTTCTACATGAAGCAACACCCATCTTCTTTACTCATGGTTTTGCACTTTGAGCTAGTGGAAGCTATACACCCCTGCTGCAGACTTTGTAAAGGTGACTAATGTGGTTACATTCAGCCAGTGGGCAGGTCGAGAACTGGGGTTAGCTCTTAGCTTGGTCTCTACGTTCTCCCTATGGGCTCTCTATGGACTCTAGCAGAGTAGCTGCACATCTTTTGTGGATAAGTACTCAAACAATTTCTTAAGTGCCAGAATTTGTAAAGCTTCATGTCAAAACTTGTACATCATTGAATAAATAAAACAAATAAAAATGAGCAAACTAGCTGAACAATCACTTCACCAAAGAAAGACATCAGACTAACCTCAATTTTTGGACACTCTACAAATTACCTCACTCTAATCCTCCAGCTGTCAAAATGATGGAAACAAAAAAAAAGGTCAAGTAACTTCATAGTCAAAAGGAACATAAAAAAAGAAATGACAAAGAAATAAAATATGGATCTTTGGATCTTTTGGATCTTTCACAGAATCCTGGAAGAGAGAGAGACATTAAGGTACTACTAAGTGAAACTAAATAACCTATGGTTTTTAATAAGAATATATTAATACTCCTTTATCACTGATAATGAAATATACTAACATATCAATATAAAAAACCTATGTGAAGAGGTATAGAGGAGCTCTGTAACATCTCACTATCTTTCTAGAACATACAAAATTGTTTTAAAATACTTATTGAAAAACAAATGGGCAAAAGCGTCTCATGTCAATTATCTGGTGAAATATGAAAACGGAGTGTTGGTGGTAATCTTAATGCTGTATATACATATGTTGCTATTTTACTGTTGGGTTGTAGAAAGTTCACGAGACCCTTAAAAAAAGATGTTGGTATCATAATGATTTCTGACACTGGAGTCACATTGCCTTATTTTGAATCTCTGTTTTATTACTTACTACTGAGAAATTTTCCTCTCTGCAATAGTTTTCTCATTTGTAAAGTGTGCAGTAAAAATAAGCTAATTAAAACATGATTAAGATAAATTTTTGAAGCAGTACATTAGCAAACATAAATTGGTGTCTGATACATAGTGCCAAATCAATATTAGTTATGTTATTATTGAAAGCAAAGCTCTTGTTTCAATCATCTTTATTAGTACCTGATAAAATCCTGATTAATGGTAGTAGCTCAATCTATGCTGTATGAAAGAGTAAGTGCACAAGTTTTAGAAGATTACAGAAAGAAGGAATACACATTGTTCTCAAATACTCTGATAAAAAGCAATGTCAAAAGTATGAATTTGAAAAAGTAAAACATATTTGTCCTGTCTTGATGTGGACCTGATATATTCTTGACCTTTACGTGCTTCCTAACTCTAATGAACTCCACAGTACAGCTCAACTAAAAGAGCCACAAGCAACTTCACTGGAAAATTATATGTTTAGTGACATTTATGTAAATCTGACTAACTTGAACAAATATAATATGAGCTATAGGATATGGCTTAGATTTTTCTTTTGACCTTACAGGTCATTTAGACACTGTGTATGACTGAAGATTAAACACTGAATTCACCATCTCTCTCATAAAACATCATGTTTTTACAACTATGTGATAGTCATTTACATAGAAGTAAGTCTGTCATCCTGAAGAAGACCTTATAAACACTTGAATAAATTAATACAATCATTTGTTAATTTGCAGGAAATAAATAGGCATCAATTTTGATAGTAAATTTTGTATTTTATTATGGAAGCTGAAAGTTCATTCACTTCTACTGAAATAAAATCCTGTAAAAACACATCTGGATAATTTGGTTTGTGTCATGTTTAAGAACCTTTCAAGTTCATTGATATAAATACTCTTAAATTCTTCGCATCCAGGTACAAGAGAATCCACCCAGTTTCTATTTTCTAATTGAGAACAGTATGATAAATTCTCAAATATCCTGGTAAGTTTTCTTTTTAAAACTAAATTCTCTTGTGAACAAAAATATTGACAAGAAATCTTTGTGGTTTACTAAGTTATTTGGCAAATTACAGCTTAGACCCAAAATTATATTTTGAGTTGAGATATCTCTAGGCCTTCAAAGAGAGGATTAATACTTAGAGTTACGTAAAACAGTTAAGTTATAAAAGTAGGGAGGAGAAATCGAATGGGTGGTAATAAGAACAATGTGGTCCTTTGTCGGTGAGATTCAAGAAAAGAGTCAATTAGGGTAAAGTTACCGACTAAAGAATGATTGTGTTATGTGCCCATAAATGATGCAATCAGCAAGTAAGAAAAAGTTGTGGGACTTCAGATAGAAAAGATGTTCAAACCATGTGAGTAATCACAATAAGATCCTGAAAATAAATTTAATAGTTGTGCCATTGTCTGGAAATAATATGACATCAGAATGCGGAAAATAATATTGCCTTCCGATGGGTACAGATAGGTAATTCATCAGTAAGAAATTCAAGAAGATGGACTACTGGAATTTTCTTGATTTAAAGGAGAATTTGAAGGATAGTCTGGGCAAAAAAGCAGAAATTCAATGGTCTAAGCTGTTCATATTTGATAGGACATGTGTGTCTATATACAAATAAGTTTATTTGCATGACAACTAAAAACTCAGAATCCCACCTAATAATCCAAAATTGCAATTAATTTTAAATACGCAATCTACTTCATCTTAAAATATTTCATCATTAACTTTTTTGGATACAAATCATTTTATTTCAGTTTAGACTATGAAAATAAAAGGAGACCCAATTATCATAATTTAAACAAGTTTAATTTCTTTCATAAAACTAAATCCTAAGTAAGACAGTGCCGTACTGATAAAAGTGGTACATTTAATATAGTATGTAGAGAATCTAAACTTTTATTTTCCTTATACCTTCTTTTGTGTCTAGATTTTGCCTTTGATGTTACAGAATAGTGATGACTTCTCTAGGCTTTCCATTTTATTTTTATCATAAAGAAGGAATATGCATCAAAATACTTTTAGTCAGAAGCTCAGCTTTGAAAAGAAATGTCATCTTCTATGCAATTTTGTATGTAACCTTTTGCCACAAACTGGGTAATATAAATGTGAATAATACCTGCAGGTATAGTAAGGAGTTAATTGGATAGGTAAACGAATAATGGATTAAATGAATTGATAAATGAATATACCTTTGCTGATGACATTCATTATAGATTTGCTAAATTTGTAGCTATCAGCTTGGGTAGATAATCTCTATGTGAGTGATTATAAGGACTTGACCCAATATCCTATTTCATGTTGCAGTTCTATCATAATTTTAATAAACAGTATTCTGAGGGATTAGTATACATAGTTTTAGAAGAAGCTTTGAACTGTAGGCAACATTCATTCTTTTTATAAAGTTCAGCAGGCACATTTTGGTTCTGAAGTCAGAGAGGCAACTCTAACCTCTTAATAAAAAAATGCAGCTGGAATTCACGTAGCAATTGATGTAGGGCACCCAACAATTTAATTATTTTAACCACTTGAGTTCTGCTGACTGAGCCTAGTACATGGGGTTAATCACTTATCAGTGGGAATGGATAAGACACATGTGCAGATATAACACTATCAGCCTGTAGGTAATCATCTGAGTTATTTGCTTTGCTCTGCCCACTGGGTAGCTGAACCAGTGAAGCATTCAGGCATTGAATTTCTGGCTGCTTAGATGACTCACCTGCTACTCAGGACAAATTAGCCTTGAGAATTTCTTCTACTATTTTTCCTTAAATGAATATGTCTTTTATTTTCTTGCTATTTTTTAAGATGGATTTTCTTCCAGATTTACAAAGGCATTCATTTAACTTTCTTCATTGTCCTTATAGGAAAATAGCAGACAAGCTGTTGACCCCTGGAGGAATGTTAAATAGGAAGTTTTCATCAATATCTAATTTCTAATTGTCATCCAATGCAAATATAGGATAATAAATTTTAAGTGTTAGAAAACTACTGAATTTGTGAAACATTTGTTCAACTCTTTCTTACAAGATACAAATTTTTAAAAATGTGGCAGATTCTTTATGTTCCCCCAAACATTTCATTAAGAGTTAATAAAAAGTCTTTGAATAATGACTGAAGGCTACTTATGCCCAAAAGAATCAGAAATATAAACCTGACCAATTTCAGAAGTTATCAAATGTAAGTACTAACAAAGAGAGTAAATTATTGTATAAATTAGGGAAGATTGGTTTATATCTAATCAAAGGAATACTTCCTCAGAAAATTGTTAAATTTATTATAACTAAAATGTCATTTTTAAATGTAAATATGCAAAATTAACATATTTGGGAATTTGAGGAAAATAATAAACCCTTAATTTTCATTAAGGTATACATTTTATCAATCACAGCTATGACAAAATAACTTCGTCTATAGAAAATGTTGACAAGGATAGATGACTAATTGGAAACAAAGTTTGTGATGATAAGTGTTAGACCTAAGTAGCCTATCTTTCAACTCATTACAGAGAGGGAATATTGACTATAATCAGAATTTTAGGTATTGTATATGATACTAGGCTCTCACATTGTTTTTGTACTTTTCATGCAAAAAATGAAAAATTTATATTCAGGTGATGGAATTTCTCACCTGTATTTGAGATGGCTTCAGGATGATTTTCCAATATTCATCTTTACTTCTCAACTGTAGACATTAAAACTGATCATCAACACTTCAGCACTTTCCCCTTCTCGTTATTTTGCTGGCTCCTTAAAGTTATATGTCATCCTATGACTATGAATAATGAAAAGTGAGAAGAAAAAAAATGTCATTTTGGAAACATATAATTGCTGATACTTGACTTTATATCTCTCTCTACTGCTTCAAAAGGGAAGGACATATATTACAGTCAATTTAGTTACAGTATGTTGGAGCCTCCATCAGCCTGGATCATTGACTCACTGCAGAGAAAACTGTTGCTCTGGACATTTTCCAGGTTTACAATAGACTTTAAGTCACTGAGAAATAAAACCTCTTTCTAATATGGCTCAGCTTTGAGACTTTTGAATTAGTTACTAAAACAGACCTAATCCTATTCTAATTGATAAACTGGCATCTGTCTATGTAAAGTTTTTGATTCTATGGAGAAAAAAAATACAAGATTTATTGACAACTCAGTGTCCACGAGCATATGCGTCAAACTGGCCTTTGCTTAACAAAGTTGTGCCAAATCATTAGAATTGATTTCAAGTGCTCCATAGAAGGAATGCCCCCTTGAGGTCGGTGGAGTGTAGACAGCATGAAGTTATCCATTTTTATTCACTTGCACTGTAGAATGATTTGTATAACCTCTGCTTCCATACACATAGAGTTGAAGCATTCTAGAGGCCTCAGTTATCCATTATTAGAAAGTTGTAATAATCAGAAGGGGCTAATACTATTTTAGAAGGCTATCAACACTCAATCATTTTCACTCCACCTAGGCAAAACTGAATTACATATTAAAAATTTATTAACTTTCAAGGTCTGCATTACTATAAATCTGGAGTCATTTTCTAACAATCTTTTTTTCTTGAATTTCATTCTACAATAATGTCAAGCCCTTTGTAGTCTTTTTTAATTCATCTATGTTCAAGTTATAATCACTTATTTTATAATTCTTCTTAGCCTTTTTAATCAATTTCCCACATCATCTTGATTTACACTCCCAATAGAAGCTTTGCTTAAGCAACCAGGTAGAGCTATTACCCTTTGATATCTGCATGATTATCTGAGCAAACCTTTAATACAACACCTTATATCACTAATAAGAATATATGTATATATTTATTATTTTATATATAGTTTGCTGTAATTAGGTCTTTTTAGATTATAATAACTTTAGAAAATATTTTAATTGGCTTCCTGTTTTCAGTAAGAATAACTATATACAACTATGAGTCAAATATATTTTTGTGGCGTATTTGAATAAAACATTTTTTATCATTGTAAAATATCATCTGGATATAAGCAATATCATTATTGTTATAAAATAAAAAGCAATTCCTAAAGCCTAAAAATCTTATATGAATATGAAATATTGAGTTTGACTAGTACTATGCCTTTATTTCACTTGTCTTTCTAGAAGAAAAAGACGAGAAATTTTTATAAAGGTTGGGTGAATTTGAATCCCTCTTACGACAAATTATTTGGCACACTTTGTCCATATTTTTTTCTGTCAGAAAAAAGGTTCCAAGTAGCAGTAGTTGTAGTATCTGAGATTTATTCCTATTCATACTCTGACTTTAATCTTACTCTATCGCTTGAACCAAAATTACCGTCAAATGCTTCTATTATCTGCACAGATCCCTAATAAAACTCACTTTAATGGTGAGATTGTTTATCCCTATCCTCCACTGACACTTGAAAAAAAAGAAAACTTATTCAAGAATCCATTCTTCCATTCTGCAAATATTTATTGAAATCTATGTATATCAGTTGATGACAGGCATTTAAGAGAAATTTGTAAATGAAACAGGCAGACCACTTTTGCTATACAGTTTATAATATGAGCCATCTCTAAATACATATTTGGTACTTTTTTATTATCTTTACCAAAGTACTTCTAATGCTGTTTTATACTGCCATTCCATTATTAGAACAACTCATAAGTTGTTGATAATATGTCCTTGTTACTATGGAGCAACTCTTGAAACCAAAGAGTATTCCAAAATGTGTCCAACTGTTGATTCCAATGACTCAATGATTCTTTAAAAAGAAATCTTGTTCTTAAATAATATTTAGCACTTTCAAGAAGACCACATAACAACAGGGAAAAGTTTGAAAGTAGTTAGATATTCAATTAATTTTTCTATGCTCACCTTCTTCCTAGAATACACTGACATTTGATAATTGTGTATTTAGTGTAGACTTAACTTGTAGGCATCAAAGCAATAGTAACCACACCATTCCTAGTATTTGGAACCGGTACTTTCTCCTGAAATTTAGACATAGCTTATAATAGATGCCTATTATAAAAAAGTTTCTCCATCATATATTGTATTTTTTTCTTTCCTTTTGGGTGCCCATGCCCAACTGTCTCCACTGAATTTCAGTCATATAATAATAGGTCAGAAGAGGGTGTAAATTTTATCCCAGTGGTAAGTTATAAAAGTGAGGATACCAGGTTTAGGGTCTTAAAATACCCCAAATGAGTAATGTATACTAGGAGTTGGGAACCTGAACTTGGTACGACCAAGTTATATCATTGTATAGATACTAAATATTGGTGTTCTTTGAAAAAAGACTATTGACTAGGCAACAATTGCATTGGATACTGCTGTTTTATTTCAGGCAAAATTTTCTGAACTATTAAATTCAACTCATCTAATATTTCACTTAAGGCCATTTTCCTTGCTGCTTTTCTCTTTGAATCATCTGATGCTGCTGTGAAAGAGATGTTAAAATCCACTACTATCACTATATTACCATCAGTGTCTCCCATTAAGTCTATTAATATATTTTATATGTTTAGATGCTTCAGTTAAGGGCTCATATATATTAATAAGTGTAATATCTTGCTGTTGGATCAATTTATCATTCTATAATGTCCATCTTTGTCTCTTGTTACCATTTTTGGATGAAGTCTATTTTATCTAATATATGTACAGTGAACTCTGCTTTCTAAAAATGTTTCCATAGGTACACATACTATTTTTCATTCTTTTGCTTTAAGTCTATATAAATCTCTATATTTTAATTTCTTGTGAGCAATATATAGTCATGTTTTTGTTTTTGATCTATTTAACACTTTCTTTTTATTTATAAATTCTGTTCATTTACATTTAGTATGATTATATATTAGGACATGCTATTATTATTTTGACTTTTGAATTCTTTTTTTGTCTTTCTATATATTTATTTGACTATTTGTGAGCATTCTTTTATTTAATATAGTTATATCTACTTTTGACATTTTGTAAACTAGTGGTTGTACAGATCTTCAATTTGTTTGGTAAATAATTTATTTTTCTTATATATCTGTGAGAGTGTGCTGCATTATACAATATTCTTGTGTGGAAGTAGTTTCTCAGAGTATTTTGAATAGGCAGTCATTCCATTCTCTACTAGTCCTTAGAGTTTTTACTAGGAAGACTGATAGTAGTCTGATGAGAATAGCTTTATAATTTACCTGCTTTGTTTGTTTTCTTGGCCTCCTTTAATATTATTTCATTGTTTTAAACTATTGATATTTTCACTAAATATATGTTATTGTAGATTTCTACATTTTGATAACCCTGTTTTCTGTTAGTTTCAAGATTTTTATATTCAGATACTTCCACAGGTTTGAGATATTTTCAGCTGTTCCATTCGCTCTCTCTTCACATTCTAAGGTATTATCTTGTATCTGGAAAGTCTAGTAATAATAATAACAGTAATGTCAGCCAATATAGTATTTGATTAATAAAATAGTACTTCTTAAATGTTGTGTATTTATAAAATAACAAATATGACAAGTGAAAAATTATGTTTGTAGGTCAGCAAATAAAAAAATCCAATATGTAAGGAAACTTCTAGCCAAAAGGATCATTGACATAAAATCAGGCATGTTGTGTTATAATGTGGAATATGCTTTGACCATAATATTTTCAAATATACAAGTATTGAAAATGCTTTGCTTTTATAGAGAAGAACCAACAAGGCTATAAAAATGGGTGTAGTAGAGTAACTTTTCACAATGTCTTGTAAGTAGAAGTTTTATGTGTTCCATTGCCCCAAAATGGGCCTATTTTCTGTGGTCTGGAAGAGAAGAACTAATGTTTGGTCAAGTCAGATATTTTTACAAGTTTGGTTGCTAAGGTTGTAAAAGTTCAGTTACTTATGAAGTAAAGAATGAAAGATTGCTAAGTTTGTGTGTGTGTGTGTGTGTGTGTGTGTGTGTGTGTGTGTGTATATATATACGTAAGTTTGAGTATATGACTATATGAGAGATGTCACATGAATTGTGCTAATAAAGTATATATTTGAAAGACTTTGCTAAATACAATTTACATAAATGTAGGGAAATAAAGGATATTCTAATTTTCGTTAATGTTCCTAATTACACGAGAAACAAGATAGTAATGTTTAATTTTTGTCCTTTTATTAAAAAAATATATTAAATATCAAAATATTTGCTCTATATTTTATCAATGTAACTCATTTAATTCTGGTGTAATAATAGATTTTGAATTATTAAAAATACATACATACATACAGTGTGATTTTCAATGACTAAGAAATTGAAATAACCTAAAAGCTCATTGATAGGTGAGTGAATAAAGATGTGGTAAATACACAATGAAATACTACTGAGCTATCAAAAAAATATGAAATCCTGACATTTGCAGCAACTTGAATGGCTCATAATAAATTTTACCTAGCCAAAAAGCAGAAGAAGAAAATAGACATCATATGCTATCACTCATATGTGGCATATTAATAGCCAAGTAACAAATGAAATAAATCAAATGAAGTAGACTTTAAGCCAATAAAAGTAAACTGGTGGTTACAGGAAGGGAATGAGGGACTGGGCAAATTGGGTAGAGGGGGTCATTTTATGGGGAAAGAAGAACTTGAATAGTGGTGGTAAACAGTATTTTATATACAGATGTTGATTTATAATAATGCATATCTTAAATCTATATAATGTTATTATACATTGTTTCTTCAGTAAAATTAATTAGACAAAAGAATAGTATTATCATTGTTTATATTTGCAAATAGACATTCCAAAAAATTTTGAAGACTATCAAAAATAAAAGCAAGTATTAGTAAGTGTAACTAAATATATAACAAAAGACAAAATATAAGAAAATATTAAATATATGATATTGCAAATCAATTAAGTTTCAAAATTTCAAATTGACTATAACAAAGAATGAAATAGCTAACTTTAAATACAGTCAGAAATACTGGAGGCTGGAAACTAACAAGTATATTAATAACTCATTCATTAATAGAAAGGTTATTTAAAGAAAATTAGATAAAATGTTCTACTATAATCAAATCTAGTCAGTCTCCTTATCATGATTTATAAATTGCAGTTCCAAAACTCAGAGGTTTTAGAAATAAAATTTTGTTTACAACTCAATTTAATTTGCATTCCAAATCATCACTTAGTTAGATAACTTACCTGTCACTTAAGGATTATTTCTCGCTTCCCTGATTTATAAACTTTTGTGCTAACTGAGAGTATACACAATGCGATATATCATGCTGTCAGAGTATATATTCATTTGTATCACAATCTTCTCTTGGAAAACAGAATAAAATCCTTTTTTCTTGGAATATCTCACCCTTTTCCTCTCCCCTCACTTCCTTTTTTTCCCCCTCTCCTCAATCTCTATCTCTCTCAATTTATCTCTTTCACACACAGGCCCACATAAAATTTTACCCCTCTATTCAGGCAAAGGATAATCTTTCTAGTCTTGACAAATATTTTTCATATCCATGCTTCTTCATTAAAATTTTTTATGTTCCTTTGAACGACGGCTCCTCTGACAAATATTATAAACATTTTAAAAATTGTTAGATTTATAGAAAATGGCAAAATAGCACAGATAATTCTCACATATTCCATGTCCCATTGTTTCACCAGTTATCAATTTTGCATTTATATGGTACATTTTGAAATTAATGAATTAATGTTTATATGTTAAATAATTTAAAGTCTATATACTATTTCTATTTTCTCAGTTTTTCCAGACTGAATTTTTTCTGTTTCAGAAATCTATCAAAGGCAGAATATTGCGTTTAGTGTTCATGTAAATATGGGCACCTTATGGTTATGAGAGTTTTACTTAACTTTCCTTGTTTTTGATGAACTTGATAATTTTGAGTACTGATCACATACATTGTAGAATGTCTTTTATAAAAACATATACTTTCTTTTTTGTCATTAGGTTGGGTTACTATGTTCAGAAAAAAGGCCACTGGGAATGTGCATTCTTATTGCAACGTAAACAGGATGCAATCTATCAATGTGATAATCAATGTTTACATAAATCCTGTTCTCCAGAATGAGGTACTGTTTTTCCATAGAATTTACTCTTCTATTTCCTCCTTTAATTCTGCATTTTTTTTTTTTTTGGCCGGAAATCATTGTACAAAGCCCACTCATAAGGAGTCAGGAGTTTCTTCCAGCGTTTTAAAGGTGGATTATCTACATAAAGTATTTGGAATTATTTCGCATGAGATATTTATTTGTCTTTTTTCCACAGTTAGGTATTTAATTCTATGTTTGTATCATTTTAAATATCTGGCTATCCTTTGAGTTTAATACACTGCTACTTTATTTTATTGATCAAATATTTCCGTATTTAGCTAATGTATAATTTTCACATATTCTCACCAATATAGTGTTTTTGTTATTTTATTTTTACTTCTTTTTGACTTTCCAGCACATGAGAATCATATTGTCTGTTTACTAACTCAGTTTTGAAAACAATGATTTCCCTTAAGGACCTTGATTTCTTATTTGGAAAATATTGTTAGAAATCATCATCCAGATTCTAGGCGTTTTCATTGATATTGAGGCTCCTTTTAGGTCATCTCATCTGACAGAGAAACGTGTGCATACTAACCTATGTATTAATAAATATTTCTATATGTAATTATCTGTAACTGTATTAGACAGAAATTTATTTAACTAACATTTCACTAAAAATCCAAATGTATCAATTCAGCTTCCTCTCCTCAAGGATCTGTAAATTTCCATTCCAAAAGTGAGTAAATCTATTTCCACCATCTGCATGCATGTAACTTTTCAAATCCAATATTTAAGTATGGCTGTATAAAATTATTAATTACCCCTCAAAGAAGTAACATTATCAACCAGTTTATAAGCTCATGTGAATTTCCTTTTAGCTTGTCTTATCAACTCCATTAATTTCAAACATTACCTAGATAATTACTTTTCCCCTATATTTCATTATTTATACATTTGACACATTTGCAATAGTAAAATTCATTCATCATCCTTCGCACTTCTTCTTGAGATTATGCATCCTCCTAAATACTTTTTTCAAAATTTCCATTAGTGTGCTTTTTCTTCCATGAAATCCTGTTGGTTTTAAAAAGTACATAATATCATGTACACATTTTAAAGTGTCATAAAATATTTCAACATCCTAAATATCTTCTATGTATCTATAGATACTACTTCACCAATTTATTTCTCTTTTCTTAACCACACCCACAGAATTCTCAGTCTTTTAACTGTCTCTATAAATTTACCTTTTCCATATTATATAATTAGAATGACAGAAAATGTAGTTTCCAAGCTAGCTTCTTTCACTTAACATACTTTTCCATTTTGTTCTATATTTTTCTGTGAATATATAGCACATTATTATTTATTACTGAATACATATAGAGTTTGTATACAAAATATTTATTGATTATTTAAGAAAATCCTTTTTGATTTCAGGTTCAGATATTATAAAGTACAATAAACATTTCTTTGTCAAGTTTGTGTGACAGAAGTTCTCAAATTGTTGTGTATATACTTAGGTTCATCAGTGTTGAATTACATGGTGAGATAAGTTTTGCTTTGTAAGAAATTTCCAACATGAGTTCCAAATTGATATTTTATTTTTCAGCCAATATGGGATGGAAATTATTCATATATAATGGGTATTATCATATTTTTTCTTTCAGTTCTAGCTATTACAATAGCTTTGCAGTTATTTTTATTGTTTTAATTTATAATTAACACCACACAATGTAGAACATTGTTTTAATATACTTATTTTCCATTTATACGTTTTCTTCATAAATTTGTTTAGATATTTTGTCCATTTTATTTATTCTTTTTAACTGAAGCAACTTGGTTTATGACAGTAAATAAGTTGCAGGAGCGCAACTGTATATCTCAATAAATATATTTACCATACCCCATCACCAAAGATTTAGTTACCATGAACCATATTCCAATTTTTCTTTCTACCCATTCCACCCACTCCCCTCATTTTTGCCCCTGGTAAGTGCCAATCTATTTTCATAATCTTGGGTTTTTTTTCTTTGTTTATTTGCTTTTCTTCTCCATATTACCTATATGTGAAATAAAGCATGTAGTATATTATCTCGTTCTGACTTTAATATATATGTATGTATGTATGTATGTATGTATGTATGTATGCATACAGTCCATTACACCATCATGTATATATATCAAATCTTCTTTAATTTTTCATATGTTGATAGGAACTTAGGTTGTTTCAAAATCTTGTTTATTACAAATACAACAAACATAGAGATGTATATAACTTCCTAAATTAGTGTTTTCATATTCTTTAGAGAGATACTTAGTGTATCTGGCAGTAATACTTTGAAGTTTTTGAAACTTCCATACTTTTGCTATCCTGTATTTCAATTAATATTCTCACCAAAGTTGCATGAGGTTTTATTTCCCTCCACATTTTCACAAACATTTGGTTCTTGCTTTTTTTTATAATCGTATAATAGGTGTGAAAAAAATTCATTGTCTGTTGATTTGTATTTCCCTAATGACAGTCAATGAATGACATATTTTCTTGTTTAATGGTCATATATAGGTCTCCTTTGGTGAAATGTCTATTTAGATTCTCTGCCCATCTTAAACTCTTTATATTGGTATTTTTTGTTCTTTTGGAGTTTTATGAGTTATCTATATATTTTTATATTGAATCCTTCTGTGAACTGTTGCTTGTTAAGGATCTTTGTATGTTTTATCAATCTTTATTAAATTTTGCAAATATGTTTAGAATATACCTAAGCAATTAATTTTATAATAAAATTTTGTTTTTAAATTTAAAATTCTAACTGATAGTTATTTATATATAGTAAAGCAATAGATTTCATAATATACACTGCATTTATGATATATATCTTTATTGACATTAGAAATTTTATGATGATTTTTTAAAATTTCTACATAAAAGATTATGTAATCTACAAAGAGAGTATTATTCATTCTTTTACTATATACACACCTATTAGTTACTTTTCTTTTATTATTATACTATCTAAAAGCGCTATTACAAATTTGAAATGAATGATAGGAGAGAGAGCATTATGACTTTGTTCATGATATTAGAGGAAAAGTGTCCAGATTCTTACCATTAACTTTGGAAGTTGCTGGAATTTTGTAGATGTTCCTTATCAAATTAATAAGGATCACACTAGTCCTAGTTTATGAACATATTTATCATTAATGGATATGTATTTTGTCAAATCCCTTTATTTATTCTTTTGATGAGGTGAATTTTCAAATATAACCATGCTTGAACATACAGAATAAACTTTATTTTTTCATGATTTATAATTTATTTTATACACTGTCAAATTGTTTCCTAATATTTTTAAGCCAGTTTTAAATTTCTTGCATTTGTAGTCATTAAATACATTAGTTTGTAATTTTCCTTTCTTGAAATGTCTATATTTGATATTTACATTAGACAAATGATGATTTTATAGACTAATTTATATATTATTTTCTCCTTGCTTCTATTTATTTTTCATGCAAGATATAGTACAGAATTCCTAAATTTCTTTTTCTGTATCTTTGAACAAAACAAGGAGTTTCCACTTCTTTTAATGGAGATGTGTTTGCAGGACTGGGGGTCAGTCAGCAGTCAGACAGGAAGTGAGAGAAGGAAGAAGTATTTTATTTATCTTTATTGAATTATTCATCTTGGCTGTTCCCCCAGCTCTGGGTCAATAGCCTGGATCTTTGGGTTGGATGTGAACCTTGCTAGCTGAGGCAATAGACTTATATGCTAGGACACCAGTACATGCCCACTTTTCAATTTTGACTATATTCCTTTCTATGTGGATGTTCATCACCTGAGTGAACTAGATTATAATAAAGAAAAATTAGTATTATTTTGTCCATCACCGCTTACATTTTAAAATGTATTTATTAACTCCTTATCAAATAAACCATTACATATTTTATATTTTGCAATGTAAACTCTTCTTACTGATTACTATATACTCAATGAGTATTTATTTTCCCAGTAGTAGATAGTTACTTATAACTCAACATGGAACACATGCAAAAAGAACATTTAGCAAAATGTTTCCAGAACTGAAAATAAAATTCATCACTTATTAAAATTTTATTATTTTGTGCTTACTGAAAACAGGAAATCACTACCTGCAGATAGATGAGGCATGATGATGTATCTTGTAAAATGTGTCTCTTACAAATGAACAGAATTAATTAATTATGGAACTGAATTTTCGTCATATTTGATGATATCTAAACAGTTATACCCTTTTTTTAATGTGCCATTATGTGAACTAGGTCACTGAAAATGATAGGTGGACATTGAAATAATAACATTATAAGAAAAGTACAGCTTTCAGATTGTTAAAATCCCAGTGTCATACAAATAGATAATGAGCATGTGACAATGTCACATGAACTCATTAGACAACCGGTAGAATGGCAGAGCTTATTAAATTTTGATATAAGGAACGCAAGCTTTAGTTAGTATGGAAAAAGTGCTGAAATAAGATTGCTAGTTTCAAGAGTTGTGAAGAGAATTTGATACTGCTTGCAAACAACTTTGTTTTGCCAAAGGTGTTGACGATGCATGTAAATCACATATGACTCTGGTCAAATACCTCACAAAATATTAACAATCATATTATAACAATGTTGTACCAATTCACTGAACTCCAGTACAAACTCAAGTCCACATGAATATAGTTGGATGTGTCAAAGAAAAAAAATGCAATACATGAGCTTAGCAAATGAAACCAACTTTACTCAAAATTATTGGAAAGGAGGTTAGAAAAAGTCCTTCTGAAGTACAGTATCTATCTGGGGTTTCTACTCTGCAAACTCCTTGAGCAATTAAAAGAACTTCTTTAGGAAATCCCTAGAAATGAATACAGTACAAACAATAATCTATTGCAATATTGAACTCAACTCTACTGAAATAAGGGGAGTGTGTTAATTTTCATGTGCTGGGGTGAATTAGTAAAGGACATTAGCTGGAAGGTGGTCATCGTTCTTAGGTTGCTTGTGTTTGGTAACTGCTGTTTATCTAAACTAAACTACTACCCTTCCAAGACAGAGGTGCTCTCTCTCTCTCTCTCTCTCTCTCTCTTTCTCTCTCTCTCTCTCTCTCTCTCTCTCTCTTTCTCTCTGAGAGAAAGGAAGGGAGGAAGGGATAGAGGGAGGAAAGGAGGAAGGAATGGAGACCAAGATTAACTTCTGTCTTGGAGCTTTACAAAACAGGAATTAATACATATTTTTAGCAGCTCTAAGGCTAGGATTCCACAAGGAATACATCATGATGGTGGAATAAGGACACATTTTAAAAATTTGTAGCTAACTATACTGTCATGAAAACAAAGGACCTGAGAAAAAGTTTTATGTATGTTATTGATCATTGTTCTGAGGAAGTGATAGATAAGGCCATTGAATTAATGCTGCATTTTAAAGAGAATATTTTTGCTTTACTTTTTCTAAATGTTTTCTCATTTGACATCTATACTAAGCATTCTAGTGTTGAAAACAGATGGGTTTTACTTTCACTAATAATAGAGCCACCACCATTAGCACATCATGAGACAGTTTGCTCTGGTTGTCATTCTCATGGCTACCAATGCAGCAGTTGTCTGGGCGGCAGCAGGCAGCCAGAGCAGGCAAGCCTGGCACAGGCAGCTAAATAGTTTCCTGCAAAACTTGCTTTATAAAGTTTCTAGCTCTGATATGGTGGTTATTTCAGAAATAATGTACAACTTATATAATGCTATAATGTGAAGTTCCTTCAACAATTTCTTTTAATTAAAAAAAATACTGGTTGCCATACAAAAAGGTTTTCATTACAGTATTTACCAACATTGTTGGCTAAACTGAGGAAAAAGATAGATAAGAAATATATTTTCCCAAGTACCCATAAGAAAATAAAGTATTAAAAACAACATCTCACCTTTGTTCAGAGACTTGTTTCCATAATGATGAAGAAAAGGAAGAATAGCAGTCATGTCTGAAAGGACCCCTGATTGTCCAAGTACTAGCCTATTAAGAGCTCTTCATTTAAAATGATTATAGACTATAGACATGAAGGACATGGGGAAACAATTATATCCATGTGCTTCCCAAGCTTATTGGAGACTAAACTACTCCATAAGTTGTATAAATCACTAAAGATATGGAAAGCAGTATGGACAGGCACTGTTCCATAGCCTCTGCAAGGCCTTGTAAGAAAATAAGTACTTAAAGACTAAAGAAAATTTAGCTTCTGAAGAAAAAACTAAAACAGAAATTATAATTCCAAGCAAAAGAAATCATATTTATAATTAAATGATCATAAAAACAGTTTCCCAATCAGTCTTATTCATTTCCTTGGTGATTCATCCCAAGCACACACTCGTATCTTGATTCTGCTTTCACAAAGTAATCTGGTATTGAAAAAGTCAGGGTGTCTTGACTCGACTCAGCTTCCTGCCTTGGTAATATTTTTCATGACAGCAATGTTAGCTTGTACTAGGTATTTGATCAAAAGGAACTTGACACAGTCTTTTCTGTTATCTGTTTTGATATCCCCCCCTCAAAAATATCAAGTCAGAAAATAAAATGATACAGTGATAGGAAAGCAGAAACAACCTGTTTATGAATAAAAATCAAAATGACTGGTTATTTTTCTTTCCAGGTTAACCCTTTGCATAATGTTGGGCATGAGTAGACTCATATTTATATAATAAATACTATTCTTTTTACTATGTAGTAAATAGATATAATGAAGTCCTTATCAAATATCTAGGACATATTAGCTTCAAATCTCTGAAAAACATTGTTGAATATATAATTTTATTTTAATAAAATTAACTCATGAATTTCTACATTTAATGATAAATTTTATATCATTATGATTAGATATCATCTCTAATTAATAATTTAATATATATTCATTCTAATATTCTTTCATATTAATATTTACACATGTACATATGCAAATTAATATCTATGTGCACATTTTATATATACATGTAGGCCTGCCTAAATACATACATATACACACACACATAGTTTAATGACAATATTATTTAAAACTGTCAAACTTAGATTCCAAATATAACTCTATATTTATAGTATAAGGAAAAGTATTCTCATATGCGCGCCATTTATAAAAACAAGCAAAAGTATCACTGTGATCTAGTCTTGTTTTTTTTTCTGTTATTTTAAGTTTCTTTAATGTTTTTCACCAAGTCAAAAGCCATCATTAATCAACTCATTTTAAATGTTAACCCAAGATATTAAAATGATTAGAATTTATAATTAATTTTAATTTTAGAGTTGCACATTTCCAGTATATATATTCATCATAGCAATAACTATAAAATGTTTTACACAAACAGCTCTTGAAGTAACTAAGTAAACCAGAAATATACATTTATTTTATGTCAATTTAGTTGATATGTATATTTTTATCCCTATGACTTTAAATGTATAAAGAAGCATTAATAAGTTACGGATGCGTGAAGCCAATGCAGAAAAACTGTAGGAAATTCAAGACAATAGGGTTTTTCATTAGAAAATAACCTCGTTTTATAAAAAATTAAATTTATCTAGTATTGCACTGTATATACATTTTAAATTCATTTTTCAGTGTAATCTTATTATTCCACACATTCCCTTGCCTAACATTATTACTGCATCCAGATTTAAATCTTCATTTATTAATAAATTATTAAATGTCTTACAGAAACTTTTGTAACTTTTGTTAATTCTAGTTGCAAGTTTGATACCAATTTATAGTTTTTCTTTTCTTCAATAGGTAATCTCTCTGCTCAAAAGAATTTGTTTCTTAAATATACATGAATGATAGATTGATGATAAAGTAATTCCTAAGAATATCTCCCAAATTTGTTCACAGTTATAAGTAAACCATTTTAATTGTCTGATTATGCTACTGTGTGAAAGTAGTAAAAACTTCTTAAAAGACAAAACTGACAACTTCAACACACACAGGTATGTGTAAAACAACATGCTTTACAAAAACAAAAACAAATGTATTAAGCAGAACTATGAGAATGCATACTTGCTAGTTGTTTTTTGTGCACATTTTATCCACTCTTGACATTTGTCAGAAATAAGTTGTAGCATCTTTGTTTGATTTTGTCTCTTATTTACTGTGGGATTTTTCAGGGTTCAGACCCCAGAATTCTTCAAACAAGCTAACAATAAAAACAACATAACTAGAAGCCTATTGGTCTCCTTCAGTATTTCCAAACTAAAGGTTAAATCACCATCTAGTGATAGCTAGCAATGTCTGGAGACAGATTTAGTTTCATACAACAGGCACAACTAGGAAGAGGGGCGTGGTTTACTACAGGCATCTACTGAGTAGAAGTCTGGGATTTTGCTAAATATCCTACATTCATAATATATCCTCCAAAATAAGTAATCCTTCAAACTGAAATGTCAATACTAGCAGGATGGAGAAGCCCTGCTCTGTTTTATGTGTCCAAAGTTTTCTCTGACATGAGGCAGAAAAGCAGTTTTTGCAAACCTGGGACCCCATACCAGATATCTGATATCTAATTGAAAGACTGATGTCAGTGACTCGTTCTCACTTTTAAGACAGATTAGAGATTGATTCAATTCCAGCTCTCTTGTAGGTAAGAAACATAATTCAGTTATTGATTTTTTGAAAGACAAGGAAGTCCTTAACCAGATCAGATAGAAGAATTGCAATCATATTTTGATACAAGGAAATTCTAAAAAATGAACACATATTGCTGTCTTGAAAAAAATTCATCATCTGTTTGTTGCAATTCTCGAGTAAAGTCAGAATAAGGCAAATATCCTCCAATTTTTACTCTTAGTTTTAGTAGGTCACTGTCATATTACTCCATATAATTGAATTGGCTACCTAATTGGTGTGCTACCATTTGGCTTCCACAAAAGACAGAAACTGCAAGGGTCTCAGGAGATGACATCTTAGGGTTAGCCACAACCATTATGTATTATAGGGTTTATTGACATAGCAAATTAGAGGGCATACAAAGAAAAAGATTTAACATATAAAGACAATGGAAGGAAGGTAGGAAATATTCAAGGGCCAAAAAAACAAAATGCATTGCAGGATCATAATTTAAATTTAGGTTTAATGGGAGACAATGATAAGAACAAGTTTTGAAGAATTTCTTCTGGGATTTAATGGTGTTGACAAGAAATCGGCACAGTATTTTTAAGAATTTTTGAGAATTCTTTTGTGAAAAACTGCCAAAAATCATACAAATGGCATTTAAATATCATAGCTATGTGTGCTGCTAATAAAATTTATAATTTCTTTTAATTATTCTTTCTGAAATGTTTTAGCATTATTTTTCACTCTGTAATACAAACGTTCTGTAATATAAAAATATTTGTATTATGTTGAAAATAGCTTTGCAACATTTCCTGTATGAAGTTCATGTAACCTGATTCTGATTTTATTTTCAAATAAGAATATATATAGTATGCTAGCTATAAGGTAAATTGCATATAGGAATAGATAAACTTATAGATATACTGAATCGTGAGATAAGTTAGCTGGTACAAATTTACAATTTGTAAAAAAGCATATCTTATACTAAAGTGATGTAAATGAGAGCAAATTAATGTTTTTCTGGGTTCTACACAGATCCCCATACAAAGATATGAAATAGAATTCAAATAAAAGTATTTTCCAGAATCAAAGATTCACTGTTATCATTTAAAAAAAATGGTTAAGCTAAATTCTGCCTACTCAGAATAGCGAAATATATAATTTATTTAGTTGAGCAGATCTTGAAGAAAGAAATTAAAATTTAAAGTGTGACTAATGTGCTAGAATTCCAGTACTGCCTGTCTCAGACACACTTATCACCAGTGTGCGTAAGATTTTTTATATCTAAATATATCTTTAAATCTATTATTTTTATTTGCAGGACATTTATTTTTATTTGCTAGAAAATATTATAAAACAAGAATAATTAATGACCCTTTTCTGATAATTGCTCTTAGAAATTATTTTCTTGTGGGCAATATTGCATAGTCTGTAATTATATAGACTCTTAAAAGCAGAGAAAAAAACTCCATATATGGCTCTTGTCTTTTTCATATGCAAGAGTCAAAGACAAGATTGAGAACTATTTTTGTTGTTGTCCACATGCTTTATCTCCAGTGCGTAGAAAAGTCACTTAACTTTTATTGTTCAGTGTCACATCTTTTCGGAACTTGCTGAGACTGGCAGCCTTGGCAGGAATCCTTGACAGCTTGTCAAGCCCAAGGCAAATGCATGTAATCTTTCCTCCCGGTAATTAATAATTAATTATTGCTCATTAATCTTTAATGAATGGTTCCTTGGATTAATCTAGTCTTTAAAACAAGAAGGAAAAAGAAAACCAAAACAACAGCGTAAAGACATTGGTGCTTCAAAAGGAACCTTTCAGTGCAAGACTTTTACAAGTCAAACTAATCCTGGGGCTAATTGTGAAAACCGATGAGATTAAAAAGTCTTACAAGCATGCACAAACCCAGTCACACAGGGTCACAGGAACTCTAAATTATTCCTCCTGAGGTAAATTCTCAGTTCCTCCTGAGGACTACATCACAAGACACATCTATCTTCCAAGATGCAAAAAAAAAAAAAAAAAAAAAAAAAAAAAAAAAAAAAAAAAAAAAAAAAAAAGAAAAAGAAAAGAAAAGAAAAGAAAAGAAAAGAAAAGAAAAGAAAAGAAAAATCCCACAAGAGTGGTTAGCAGCTTTGTTTTCCAGAATGGCAGGTTTTCTCTAAAAAAAACTGAAATAAGTGCCTGGTTGGGATCCTTTTGGGTGATAGCTATTATCTCCTCTCTCAAGATATCTATATACATATCTATATAGATATACATCTGTGTGTATTTGTGTGTGCATATATATGTATATGTATATGTATGCATATTTTTTTCTGAAAAGACTTTTCTGGTGAAATGGAAAAAGAAAACATTGATGGAATCATTTTAATAAATGTGAATCATTAGATATTATTTGTACTCAGCTTTGTTCTTCAGGTATTCACAGTGTCATCAGTTATAATGAAAATGTGTTGAATACTTACTTGATAGAGAGAAACTGAAACACCTTTTTTTCTTGACATTGGTAAAAATTGTGAAAATAATTAAAAAGCATCCTTTAAAACTGTTAAAACTAATGATAGTCTCCTTGACTGGGGGAGATAATTCTCTTTTTAAGGCAAAAATTGTTTCAGAATTTTTCAATGTAATAAGAAAATAATCCTTTTACAATCTGTGCAAATAACATAAGAGGTAACAGTGATATATATATAGATATAGATATATAGATATAGATATCTATACATATATCAAGGCTTGCAAATACAAATATCTCATATCTTCTCTAGTTAAATCACATACAATATTATTGCAAGGCATAATTCAATCCAGTAATATAGCATTGACCCATTTAGCTTACCTCTCAAATCATAGCCCATTCTTTTTTTTGTATTAAATGTTAACTCTTCCAGCTTTACCAAGCTTATTTTGTGTTAATCCCATTTTCAAAACTCCTAGTCCTTGAAATTCTTTCCATATGCCTACAAATCTTTAGCTACAGGTCAAATTTTAAAAAGTGTTTTGTGCCTACTCAACTGAATTTAAGCATACAAACTTTTTGCCTTTAATATATAGTAAATTACATGTAAAATAAAGCATAAATTATAAATTATCTAACTTTAGATGACATTCTACCTTCAACTTTCTTCAAGGTAATTTCGTTTCAGTGTGTAGTTTGTTTCTTCTTTGGACCAACCTTGTGTGGTATAGAGGAAAATAATAGATTTAGATGCCAGTGTGTTTGGTGGTGGTAATTTTAATACAAAAGTTCCAACTTGTAATTCCTGTATTAGTGAGTGGAACCATTCGAGTTTTCTAAATAAATACATTGTAGGACAACAACAACCCTTAGTAAAGCCTGAGTGAGGAAATAGCATAAATGAGTACTAAAAAACACTTCGAAGATACAGAAGCTCAACTGAAATTATCATCATTATAAACTTAATCACACATCATTGTATTGCATTGTTTTGAGACTTATCTTCTACATTTTCCTGGTTAGATATGTCAGATTTAATATACAATATGTCTAAAAAACAAACAGAAGTGAAAGGACACTGACAATTGAGACATTTTACTTGTTAAAACAAAAAGGAAATGAAAAACGAAACAAATAATTTTATTAAAGGCACTAGAAAAATATTAGAAGATTTTCAAGTCTTACCGGCTTTTCGTATTACCATTGAGTCTAAATATGAGTCTAGATATTAATTAATTATATATTTTACTTGGTTTCTTTGGTATTTGGTTAAATTAAACATAGGGACACTATACTACATACTGCAAGTTATTATGCGGCTATACTAATCCTATACTAATATATATATATATATATATGTACATGAATACATATATGTATTACTTGGAGAAAATTAGCAAATTGTATTATGATTGAAAGTAGTCTAAGAAATAATGTCTAGTATGAATATATTATTGGAAATTGTATTTATATACTAAAACATGAAACTGATATACATGATATATCTCGGTGGTAAAAATTAGAGTATTTTCATCTGGATTTTGCATGCTATTTATGATTTTTGAACAATGAAAAATAATTATTTGCAATAAAAATAAATAAATACAAACTTTATTTTTTGTTTAAAATATTTTTAGTAGGCAGACACATAAAAATGTACATGGAAGCATTAAAAGCAAACTATCAATAGAAATAACCTGCTTATCTGATGAACTAATGCTATCTTTATTGACTTGCATTTCTATTTTTCACAAAGACTATGTATTAGCTGAGTCCTTGTGCAGTAGTGGTTTGGTCAACCAGCGCTGTGAGGTCCACTTATGTCCCTGGGATCAGGGTTAGAGTCCCAGGGTTGAGAACAACCAAGGTGAACAACTAAATAGAATAAAATGCTTCTTTCTCTCTCTTTGTGCCTGCTTGCCTAAAAAAAAGACAATTTTAAAGCACTTTTAAGTTCAATATTTGGTATTTTTAAAATAGAAAAACAAGTAAGAATGTGTAAATAGATTTTTTACTTAGAGGTGGAAATAACTGCAGATTATGAGAAGTCACTTGTTAACAATAGAAAACCTTGAAATGAGAACTGGAAATATAAGCAGAATATTAACCTGTCTATATTTATTCCTTCAGTATGCACATAAAATGCATTAGTTAGTCATCCATAAGCCCTATAAATAGCACTCAAGGCATTAGAGGAAGAGTTATTAAATAAAACTTTGTAAATCAAGAGAGCTAGGAAATAAGTCTAATTTTATACATGTATTATTCTTCATTCTAAAATACAAGCTTTCCAGAAACATATTGGTCTAATATTTGCATATTTTTTCATGCCTGTCTCAATGGTTTGCATCTAGAAAACTCTCAATCATACAATAGTTGCTTGTTCTTTTATTATTAAAAAATTGTGTTCTCGAACTGTCACATGAATATAAATAAAATGTTTTTCAAATATTCCTGAGATCATACACTTGGTCCTTATAATCTTTGTGAGCTGGACAGGACAGGTGTTATTAATGTTATTTTTTATAATAAAACTTATAGAAATAACACACTTTAAGTGCTTATCACACACAGAAATTAGAAGTTATTGAAAGTTAACATTCTTTTTACCTTAACATGTATTATATCGTGTGTATTACTAATGTCACAATTCTTAGAGCCACTAGTCTCTCTCAATTAATATTGAAATTAGTGTAGGAGTAGTTCTATAAGGTAAATTAAATACTATTACAACACTGAAATTTCTAAGACAATTTGAATTTGAGAGATTTATTTCAAAATATATACTGATCATATTGTAAAATAAAATATATACTAATGCCACTAGTGCAAACTGAATTGAAGAAATGAAATGGATACTACAAATAGTATAATCAAATTAATATTTGCTTTATTATGTATTTACATGTATAGTCCTATAAATCATAATTAAAGATCTCCTTTTTAAGGAACTGATCTACTGAACACAGTTAATGAATAAACTGTGGCTCATATACAGAGACTGAAAAATTATTATCAGATTAGAAATAATAAGGCTGATTTCTCTCTCAATGGATTGCATTCTGGAAGATGGAGAATAGATTTAAATATAAGGAAAATTTAAAACATATAATATTCTAGCTTCATATCCCCTACTTACAACTTTTTAAACAACTTTAACTTTGTTAAACAACATTGAAGGATTTTCCTTTGTGAAACTGAAAAAGAAAATCAAGAAAGCAGAAAACTTTAAAATAAATATTGTAAAATTCATAAAGGCAGGAAAGTTAAATAGGATATAACTGAATTTACGAATGTACTGAATCATTTTAAATGATATTTTACTCATTTTATTTTATACAATATACATTTTTCTTAGATTTAACTGGGCAAACAAAGCTGTCCTTAAAATGACTACTGACTAGGCACTCATAAAATTCTCTTCAATTTTCAATTTCTTCTCTTTTGTAATACTGCATTGATGCCAAATTATTAAAATATAAGATACATTTCTATTTCCATTTTTATTGGAGAAATTATTTTTAAAATATTAGTAAGACCTCTGCTGCTCATTGTTTTGGACTGCTGATAGACATAAAATTAGTCTCTGATAATTTGGGAGCAAGTTTGACACCCTCCCCAGGAGAAAGACAGGATAAAGCAGCCTCAGCAACCCTTTATGTAACCATGTGCAAAGCACTGTTCTTTCTTTGCCTTGTGCAATCCTACCAAACCAACTCCTAAGGAGTAGAAATTATATTACACTGGATGGTACCAGAAGAACACTTTTCTAATTCTGTTAGTCAGCATAATAGACACTGCACATAAAATATTTCCTCTCTGAAGAAAGCTAATAAGATAATTCAAGTAGGATAAAGTGACCTGGTCACTCAAGAGAGTAAGCTGTTTATATCTGAGAGATGGCTCCCATCTACATCTCTTCCATTCATGCCTTCAGCTCATTCAGATGGATCTTCATGTCATGAGGGACTGTTCTTTGATCTAAGGTCTCTCAGGTTAAAGTGAACTATTAGATTCTCATGTTCCTATTTCACAAAAACTTCACACTATTGGGTTTGCTGGTGCAAAGTCAGCTTTACCTGGAAAGACTAATAAGTTAAATATGGCTGACCTTGAATGCAAATAGTGTCCTACTCCAAGAACTTATACTTGTTTCCTTGTTCAGAAATGTTTTAAATAAAACTAATAAGCACTCATAAAATGAGTGAATTGATATGTTCTTACAGGAACAATGAATTTTTCTGGTATATTCCTGTGGTAACTCATAGAGCTACAATAATTAGAGTAATCTTTTTTTACCTTCTAACTTTTAATTTGAAATAATATTAACTTATGTGAAGACACAAAAATAACACAAAGAAGTGTCATGTATAGGTCACTCACGTTTCTATCAAAGGAGCTACCTTAGCTAACTATGTTAAAAGACAAACCCAGGAAATTCATATTTGCACTATGCAATTGACTAGGTGACAGATATTTCTCAGATAACACCAGTCTTTCCATGCAGTTGTGTGTGTATGTGCACGTGTGTGTGTGTGTGTGTGTGTGCATTCTATAAAACTAAAGCATACAAATAGCATTTCATTGAACTATACATTATTTTTCAAATAATGCAATGATTTGTAAAGGATCAGTATTCTAGGCTAGAATTTGATTCAATTTAAAACTACAAAGAAAAAATCAAATGATAACCAGTATTTTTTGCTTATTGAATATGATATGGAAATTATATATAATGTTTAAATAGTCTACAAAATTATTATTACTAGAAAAATTAGTCTTTCGCATTAAGAAGTGAGACAATAACATATTTCCATAAACATTTACGAACACTGATAATATTAGAACAAGTCAGTAGCAATGTAGAAGAGAATTATCTAATGGAACTATGTTGAGATGTCAAAGATTTTTAATATTTGTCACCATTCCTCAAATCTATTGACCATATGGAGAATAGCAAATCCTTGGTATCTTTAACTACACTTTGTTACAGGAAAATATGTTCATGTTCACCTTACATTACAAATTTGGTAGTATAAAAACTCTGAACATGAAAATGTTAAATGTATAGCTGAATGTAAAATGAGTATTAAGCACAGATATTTTAAATTTTATAGAATAAGAACTAAATTTTTCAAAGTTGTAACTTTTTGAATCAAAGCATTATACTTTTTGTAATTATGGTATTTGATTGTTTCATTTTTAAAGAGAGTAGCAGTAAGGATACATACATAATAATATATTTCACTTATCTATATACCTGGGACTATCTTTAGACAAGTTTATTTCAAAGATTGTATAAGATTTCTTTGATATTTCTGTAAGTAAAGATAGAATTTTTTCACTTCTAGGTTTATGATGATCACTCTAGTTTTTCTAATAATTTAAGTAAAATTCCACTTCAAACTTTTTGGAATAACTCATTATTCTCTGGCACGTAAATTTTTTTACAAAATGCAAGTTTCATCATAAGAAGTTGCAGCTTTTTTATATTATGGAAAATATAAAATCATTATCTTGCATTTACTTTCCTTTTAAAAGTTTTCCTACCTTCTAGCATAAAAGAATGCTGTCAAAATTATAACGAAGTTCTTACTTTCTCTCTTTTGTATATGATATTTTCCCCTGAAAATAAAATAAAAATTACTTTATATTTAAAATTCAATAATTTTACTATCATATTTCTCATTGTTGGCCTTCTGGGTGTATTTTCTCCAAAATGGAATACTTTTCCAATGTGTATTATCTAGCAATCTTTTATTTAAGGAATTTTTTGAATCATAATTTGCAGTGCTTATCTTCCATTGCATCCATTTCTTGCTTACATATTACTATTGCAAAAATATATATCACTGTCCTCTCTTATGTTGATATCATTTGCTTTCAAAGGATTTTCTCCTTGTGTACATGTTTTAGAAATAAATAAACAGTGGGAACAGCAATGAAGAAAGAATAGGGAAAATGGGGACTGAAATAAGAGGAAAATAGGCGGATTGGAAGACATTGTAGATGTTGGTAAAATAGAAAAGAGTTACCAAAGAGAAGTTGAAGGCATAGGAGAAGTAATAATTTTGCAAGTCAAAGCTCTGGTAGTAAAAGGAGAAAATGAGCAGAAGAGTTCGGAAACAGGGGCTATTTGTCATAAACAAGAAAAGCAACATTTTTGAGATTGAAGAAATGTAGTAATAACGTGCACAAGTGCACATGCATTTTTAAAGAGTCTATACTAGAAGACAGTTTACATCTCATGGCCAGAAGATAAGATCATCTAATGGCATGATAATGAAGAGGGACAGACAAATAACTTAAAGACAATGGTAAAGACTTTGAGTAACTAATGGGTAATTGGGAGAGGAGTGGTTTACAGTGACAAATAAGGACTCTGCTGCAGTTCAAGGCAATTTTTTCCTATAAGAGGTCAAGGTTTAACTCAAGAATCACCCAAAAGCTTAGGTGTAATACTAGATAAAATAAAGAGCTCAGATCTTACATACATATGGGATGCAATATATGGTCATAATAATCATAATTATAATATGTGACTTACCATTACATGAATTTTAAAATATGTAATTTGTCACTGCTCATGTTTTTAAATAATTCTATTCATATTATCTAGTTCATCTGGGTTTATTTTCTCAGTATGATGTTCTATTAAAAAATGACTAACTAGACACACACATATTAATATTATATTTTATTTCCTGAAGAAAGGAAATTAATTTTCTAAGTCATTATTCATATGTCTTTATATAGCCTTTAGGTTAATTATCAAATTAATCTATCAGAATGATTTCATCACATATTCAATTTTGAAGTATAAAAGTTTTCTTTTATAGGTTAGACATAAATACAAGTTATATTACGTAGTTACAATTCCACTATATTTATCTATAAATCTATAAATTCTTGCTTTGTGGAATTAACACAATGACACTTCCATAACGATAAGTGTAGAAATGTTTTATGATGGCAATTTCTCATTTAATCTGTAATTAACCAATAAATATGACATAAGACCATTTTATTTGAGTGCCAATAATTAGTGATTTTATATTTATATGATTCAGCAAATGAGACAGATTTTCTTACTGCTAGTGATAATTCCAGTTTACAAAGTGGGCTAATTCAGAAGTTTAATAGTTCCTTAGGAGTCACTAAATCCTACAGTTTATCACTTAAAGCAATAATCTGGACAACAGAATTGGAGAATCTATTGGGAGAAGTGAATTCACCATCAAGAGAATTCTATGACATTTGGTTAATAAATCTAGGAAAGGATGAAAATACCTGGTGTCCTTTTTCACATAACTCTCAGCCTTGTTCCTATAGGGAAAAGAAAATCTTCCCTCACCTTAAGACTGATGATTCTCTATACATCAAAGCATTTTTCAGTTCATTTGCTAGACAGTCTGAGAAATATCTGAGTAGTTTTAACTTCTAAAATAAATATATCCTCTATGCAGCACAGTTTATTTTCTACATCCAAAATCTTTGCAAATTTGATATGTTAAATTTAGCCTGGAGATAATGTTGCTCAGTTCTTCAGCTGAAAATAATGATGGTTATATTTCAAGGGTCCAAAATAGTATGTCTTATTTTTCATTATTTAAATTTGTTTTTTCTTTGTGAAGTAGATGACTGTATATCAATATCTATATCTATGTATCTATAGCTGTATCTATATTTCTGTGTGTGTGTGTGTGCGTGCAAGCATGCATGTACATATCAGCACTTAGTCTTTAGAATAATTCTATTTGGATCATATTTTACACCATCTCTTTGACCTCGATTAACCTGTGTCTCATCTTTTAAGCTGTAATAAGTATATAATGACATATCCACCAGACAGATCTTTGGTAAGTTTTAAATCTCATTCTTCATCTATAGTTACCACGTAGGCAATATCAACATTCCTTAATATTTAACAAATACCAATAAATTTAACAGGTAACAAATTATATCATTCCCATAGAAACTTTTAAACAAATGTAAGTTATGTCTTGAAGGGCAAGGATACATGGTTATTTTTTTTATAATCAACTTAGATGGACACACATGCATTATCTACGAATGTTTCTTAGTCTATATAATAGAGAGTATGGTTTACAAGACTTTTCTCACACCATCTATTTTGGTCAGAGGAAATGTATAATACTTTGTATCATTTAGCAGAAATATTTTGGGAATGAAAAAGTTCATTTGAAAATTACAGAGGAGGAACAGTCAAGTGAAGCACTGGAAAGGAAGAGTAAGAGCATTGGCGTAACAAATTACTGTATCTGCCTGAAGCATCACCAGTAGTAGTGGAAAGTGTTGGCAATTATAGGTAAGTCTGAAAAAAAAAAGAAAAACAACAACTTGATTATATGATAGCTAAAATAGAATCATGAAAGAATAAGTTTAAGAAATTCCCTAGAAATCAACTTCAAGAAATGTGCTTCCTCTGTAAAACTTCTGCCTCTACAGGAGCTGTCACTGTTGTAGCTCCAGAGAGCAGTTTTTAATTGCACTGTCGTTGGTCCTTTTTCAGACGACTTACCAGCAGGTGGATTCAAGCAGAAGGAAACATGTAGTTGACCTTATTACACCAGACTTGATGGAAGTAGTAGTTCCAAGTTGACAACTTGTCCTCTAAAATGTTTTTATTAAGAGTAAGAATTGTCTGCCCTTATATGTCTCATCACGGCAATCTGAAAATTTAAAACAAATCAGTCTCTCCAAAAGTAAAGTATTAATATTTTTCCCAAAAGTCTATATAAAATTCCCCAAAACAATATTATTGGTAAAACACTAGGTTTTATAAAAAAAAAAAGAAATAAAAGTCATTTGCTCTAAGATATTAGAGGCAAAACTCAGGCAGTGGATAAAATATTTCTTTTGTAATTTCATTTTGAGTAATGAAGAAGCAGAAACTAAGTTATATAGGTCTTGGTTAAAAACTTTACACAGATACACATAACATGTCTTATATTAATATTTAGGCAGTCTACTAGTATGAAATAATACTGGCTTTGAAACAGAATAGTAGCATATTTATTAAAGAAATAAAAATCACACTTTAAACCATGTGCTATTTTAATCTCTTACATGTATTCATGTATTAGTAGAAATATGTGATATATGTATATATCCTTCCAGTGAATTGCTTAATTTATTATAAAAAATTATTTGTTTTATATTTTTCTTATCATTGATTATGCTCATATTTTGCTGATCTGAGCCATAAGCATAATCTCTCTCCAGGGTTACAAAATATCCTTTTAATTATTTATCTTGGTGTTTAACTTTTATTCTCATCACATGCTTATTTTTCAATATATTAGACAAAGCAATCTTAGAAATCTAAATTAGATCATGTTAACCCAATCCTCAGAATCTTGTCTTTGGCCCTTTCTCACACATAGTAAAAGATAAATTATTTGCAATTGTCTACTCTATCCTTTTCCATTTCACCAATAATCTCTCGAACTTTCCTAATTTTCTCTTACTTAGGGAAGAACAAAAGCAGTTTTCTATTCCATTTTTCTCAACATTGCTGGTATGTTCATGCTGCAGGATCTTTGCTTTGCACATGAAATTTCTTCTCTCAAGAAATCTATCCCAGACAGTCACAACCTATTTACTCACATGTTCAGATCTTTATTCAAAAATCACCATATTCTCATGTGATATTATCATATTTCCTAGTTGCTTAAACTGCAAGTTACCTGAATTATATCTCTTTAACAATTTCACCATTTAACATACTATATGATTTTTTTTCCTTTATTTATTTTGCAGCGCTTCACACTATATATAACAAACTCTGAATTTGTGGACTTTATTTTGATCATTGTACACTCTAAATATTTAGAAAAGTTCCTGCAACACAGCAGATGCTCACTGCATATTTGTTGAATGAAGGCAAAAATATCAAATAAAATATAAGTAGTTGGAAATGTTGGTAAAAATAATACCTTAAAAAGTATTTTTAAATAATTGCACAGTAATGTCATTAAGTATGAAATAGATACAAGAATTTTAATCAAATTATGAACATAAAAAGCAATTAAATCATGTGAAAATGATTTCATATCATCCATTTAATATTGAAATAGTTTTTTAGCAATAATAACTACCTGTATGGATTTTGTCAACAGAGAAATGAAGTAAAGTTTTGATAATCACAAATGATTATGAACACTGACATAAATAAACTTTTTTTATATGAATATCTACATAAAGATACTGTGTTTTAATAAAGTATTCAAATATGTTTCAGCTAATCTTATAACAAAGCAGATGTGAATGAATTTTAAATCAAAAATAAAATGAAAAAATTCAGCAGAAGTGACTTTCTGAGTAAAACAAGAATTAAAAATGCTAAATTCAGCTGAAATTTTCCATTTGCAGTATTAAGATGTGAGGGGAGGTGTAAAAATATTAATAGTTGATGACACTAGAATCTGAGGACAAATACATTTGGAAATATACATCAATGGAGGTGTGATTTTTTTCTACTGAAACATTATTATAAGCAAAGATAACAGTATTAAAATAAAAGTATTAAAAGTTACAACTCTGCCTTCTAAATTAAAAAATACAGAGCAGATGAAAAGCAATTTAATTACAATAATACTAAACAATGACATCTCAAGAAGTTAAAATATTGTTGATGTTTTTTCTAATCTCTTGTGAAAAATGTTAATATATAGTTTTAGAACAAAATATTGGCTATTTCACATCTTCCTCATATACAAAAATCTATATTCCAAGATAAGTACTATGTGTTAACTCAAGTTAAGCAACAACCAAGAGCTGAAATAAAATTTTAAATGATTTTTTGAGGAAATGAAACTTTATCTTTTGAAAAACTGCATTAATTGCATTTTAAATTATAATATATTGTATGAGACTTTTATTAACAAAATTCCTGAGCACCTTCATAAATGAAGAAAATAAGTCATCATTCTCATTATTGCTTGTCGATAAAATAATTGAAGATTTTGTTCCTATTAATTTCCAGATTTTCTAAAGTATTTTATTGAGAAGAGAAAAGATAAAATGAAACAATTATATTAAAATTGTAGTTATCATACTGCTTGAAAAAAATCACATGAAGTTAAGCATTGTTAATTGCATCCTTAGTCAAAGAAGCATAAAATAATGCATATGAAACAAAAATGTACATTTAGAGTTTCTATTAATTAATGCATTCCACATCCATGTAGGAGGAATTGTTGTTGCTCTGAAATTGCTTGTATGTAAATAAAACTTGCTTCAAAATTAAATTCCCAAATACTTTTACCCCCACACATGCACAGTATCTCCACGATCAACATATAACACCAGAGGGATACCATTCTGCACTCGGAACATTTAGCTCTATTTACTATAAAACTAAAACTACTTTCAAAAATAGTCTTAAACAGGAAAAAATCAATAGCTAACAATAATAGACTAATGAAGACTATAAATTAACGATAAAATTGATTTTGTGTATATACAAGAAAATCATTTTTTCTCTTGGTGAATAATTAATTGTTCTAACAAAATAACTGATGTATATTAATGCTGATATTTTTTTAATGTTACTGTTAAGTATTACCTGTATACATGTTCTTCATTAACACTGAAAACTTTATTTTCTGAGTTCTTGAACTTGTAAAAAATTGTATCTAGATGAATGATTTTATTTCCTCCTAGTGCTTGAATGATTTTGAGAGTTGTCTGGCATTTGACAAGCTATATATACATGTTATCAGTCATGTATTTTAATGAACACTAATTATTTCAAAAAATAACTGGAAATATTAAGTATGTTGAGTTGTGTTTTAAGGGTTGCTGGCAGAATAATGAGATTTGTCAATTAGAGAAAGTTTGAGGTAAAATTAAAAATATTAAAATTATTCTCACAAGTGTCCTTTATGCAATATAATTACAAATAAAGCAAATACAATTCAGAAATATATCCAGAGTCAGAATGTTAGGTAACAAAGTTAGCAGTGAGTGAATGATGGGAAGAAGAGGGAGGGTAGGAGAAACAAAGCCGGGAAACAATAAATGGTGCAATTATTTTAAAGTGTAGCTCTCATCAACCAGAGGATATGAGTGAAAATGCTGATGCTCAAAGTTAGGTACTGTTAGAGGGAACAAAAGCAATAAATCATAAAAGTGCCAATCTTCAGTCCTCCAATCAGTTTAAAAGCATCCAGGAACAGACCTACCAAAACCCTTTTCCTACCCCAGAATGCCAATGGACTGGGATGAAAGTGGAGAGAAGGCAACAGGACCCTTTAAAACTTAGGCCCCAGTGGGACTGCTTCCTTTCTGGATGGCCAACTCCCACATGGATAAGGGGATGCACTGATTTTCCCCTTTCTTCTTAAAGAAAAAGCACAAAAACTTTTGTTTCACTCCTTTCCTGTCTTTTCTTCTAACTCATTGCCCATGCTCTGGAGCAGTACACATCCCAAGAGGCACAAACACCCATTACTGACACAACTGAGGAACATGTCGGTTAGTATCAAAATTGCAATAAATATAGTACTTTTATTTCCACGTCTATATCTTGCAGTAAACAAGTTAAAGAAAAAGATGGCAAGGTTAATCATATATCATTAGATCGACTTGAAGCAAAAAATTTGATATTTTTTCTTATTTTTATAGTTCTCTCTAAATTGACATCAGAATTTTAACATTTCCTGATTTTATACTTAGAGCAAGATGTATTTATGTTAAAGCTACAAAAATGGTTCTTTTTGACTTAAAATATGATTCCCAGTGTGATTTACATTTATTTTATTGGTTAATACTTTGTTAGTGTTTCTTGGTTGATCTAGTTGTTTAAAATATGTTTTATGTAAAAGAATCTTTAAAATGTCTGATACATTGGGTTGAATTTAATTCCACTTTGCTGTTAGGATCATAATTTAAATAAGCAGCTGTATATACTAAATCTTAAAAATCTAATAAGTAATGTTGTTGGGAAGCAAAAATTCATACTAAATGGACTCATCTTTTTGCATTATATTATACAAAGCAGGCAGAAAGAAAAACATTTAGGAGTTACTATCAAAGATTGATTAAAAATTATAAGTTCCAAGGGTTTTCTCTCCGGGATCCTAAAAGTTCATATAATTTTATTTCTTCTTCTTCTGCTTAATTGTGAACATATTCAAGGACATACTTCATTTATCATTGTATTCCCAGTGCCTAATCGAGTATCTGATAGAGAAACTTTTCAATTAATACTTACTAAATAAATTGAATATCTTAGCTTCTGGGGATATAATTTTCATGTCAGAGATAAATGTCAATAACTGAAGGTTGATCCGATTACTTAGAATTTCTAAACACAAATGATAAAAATTCCTAACAGAAGGTGGGAGAAAGAATTAGAATGAGAAATGATCAGAATTAAAAAGCTTAATGCATCCTCCATTTGTATATAATGCTATAGCAATGTTTATAATACTTTTGGACTATATATATTGAAATGATAAGGTGGACTCATATACAGATATAAATAATTTTGTATATTTGAATTTTTAAATATGCAATAACATTTGTCATAGATGGAATTAGAAAATAATTACAAAATAGAAACCAACATGTGTTTCTCAATATTATTCTTTCTTGGGTTTTAATTGATTTATAAGCACTTAAACTTTCATGTTAATTTCTGATGTAAATTCCTAGAAGATGAGATTAAAGCTATATTATTTCAATATAAGTCTCATACTTTATAATAAATGCATAAGAGGAATATACCACGAGAAGTTAGAGCCAACCATTATTTGAAATTTATTTTAAAATGCGTGTGTGTTGGATGTTAGGGAAAATGGGTTACTAGGTTGCTCCAAGGGACTGATTTGCTATGGACACATTGAAAATCTGAGCAAAACCTGTCACACTTAGCTTTTTTGGAAATCTGGAAACAAAGGTATAAGCCATTAAAAAGTTGAATTAGAGAGAAAAACATCAAGTAGTACGGCACTTTACAACATTTTTGCTTGTTCTTAGAATATCCTTGTCCCTGGCTCAGTAGCAGTCTTAAAGAGGCAACTGTGTTCCCAGTGTGAGATCCCCATTATAGGTTCTGAAAAGAAACAGAGGAGACCTCATTATCAAAGAGTTGTGTCTGTTTGCTTTAACCTGTTTAGAGACTTCCTGAAGGAATGATGTAAAATATTTCCTTTTGATTACTTCCCTTTGTTTTACCTCATTCAGATCTCTCAGAAGAAAATGAAAACTTTAAAGAGCATATTCCCGGAAAGCATATTAAAGCAAGGGAAAATCTACTGAAGCCTTGAATTAATGATAAAGTTAATACAAATAATAGGCACAGCAAATGCCTGACCAGAGAGAAAAGCTAGGGAGAGATTTCTTTGGGAAATTAGACCACTAAAAATGCCCATCAGTAAAGAGGACCTTAGAAAGCCATATGTATGCATAGGTCAGGACACATTTTAAGAAAAAAAAAAAAAACAGAGAGGACTCTAATTTTACACTTCCTGCATATTTAGACTATGTGTAAACAAGAATTAAGAACTAAAGCAAAATAGTAGATAATCAGGTAAGTATTGATGGAACATTCCAGAACAAAATCAATCTGAAAAAATCTTAGAAATATTTTCTTTTATTTTGTATTTTTGTTTGTTTTGATTCCAGGCATTTAAGGAAACGATGTCAAAAAGGTAACTGATCAAACCTAAAAAAATACAGAAATCACAGCCTGTATAAGACCAATAATATAAATTAAAGGAATTTTTTTAAATTCACTAAACAAACAATACTGCAATCCCAAACAAGAAACATAAAAAAAAAAACTTTTGAAGAGGTGGGAGCAATCTGACTTACAAAATTACATTATAATGTACAAAATGTGATCTTCTTCACAGTAGAAATGAACAGAAATTGTTATTGAGGAAGTATGAACAATATACCAAGTGTACTGAATATGTTCAAAGATCAAATGAAAACTATGGATAGTAAGCTAAAGGAAATTAGGAGAATGATTACTGAAAAGAAATATAAATATGAAAAGGAACTAAATAAAAATTCTGGAGCTGAAAATGTAACTCAATTGATACATTTACTAGAGGATTTTAAAACAGATTTGAGTAAATAAAAGAATCAAGAATCTCTAAGAAAGTATCATTGAAATTATTCAGAGAAGCGTTAAGAAAACTCCTAAACCTCTAAAACATCTCCTAGGATGACTATAATAATGATACATTAAACAAGAAATTAAATGCAATATTTGTTGGCATGGATATGGAGAAATTGGAATCCTCAGCATTGGAATAAAAATGATATAGTCAGAGTGGAAGATTATTTTATGATGTTAAAAATAGTCAAGCAGAATTATTTTAGGTCAAAGACTGTACCATTTGTATAGAATCTAAATTGCTAAAAACAGATGTTTTCCAAAATGTATTTACCAAAATACATTTACCAATTTTTATAACAGGAAAACACTATTTATAATATCTAAAAGTTTGAAACAACTGCTCATCAAAAGATTATGAGTAAGAAAATTTGATACATATATGCAATGGACTATTATTTGACTGTACAAAAAAGGGACCACTGATATTTGCTATAACAGAAATGGGTCTCAAAAACATTGGGCAAAGTAAAAGGGAACAGACTCAAGAAAGAAAAAGAGGTAAGTAAAAAACACTGAAAGCTTTAAAAATGAAAGATTAAAACCAATTTCATTAATAATTTTATTATATATAAACAGAATAAACAAATTACATGGAAGAGATTAAAAAATCAATAGCCATATTGGCAATCTAAATAATAATGTCATGCAAATTGTGAACTACAAACATTCTTTTTAAAGGTCCTTGAAACATTTTTTTTAAGATAAGATATAGGTGGGAATATACTCTCAATAATTTATTTCACTCTATCCAAATCATATATATATATATACATATATACACATACACACTTATGTATGTAAATACATCATTATATATTCAGAATGTATACATGTATATGTGTATATATATATCTCACTAAGTCTTATATTCTAAAAGTTTATCTTTTTTTTTTTGGTTTCGTTTACTTTGGTCTCTATAACACATATGAGTGAAATAATACAGTATTTGTCTTTTTCTTTCTCTGACATAATTTACTAAATATAGCAGCCTGTAGGTCCATAATGCCGTTTTAAGTGGCAAGATTTCTTTTTTATATCCAAGTACCACAACTTCTTTATCCACTCATCTATCAGTGATACTTTAGGTTGCTTTCAGTACTGTTTTGTCAATAATGCTGCAATAGACATTGAGGAGGGTGCATATATCTCTTTAAACTGGTGTTTTTATGTTTTTAACATATATACTTAAAACTGCATCATATGGAATTTCTATTTTTACTTTTATGAGGAAACCTTATACAGTTTTTCATAATGCCTATTCTAATTTACATTCCATAAGGGATTCCATATCTACACATCTCCAATATTCGCTATTTCTTATCTGTTGAATAATATCGATCCTGACAAGTGTAAATGATATATCATTGTTTTGATATCCATTCTCTGATTAATAAAAGATAATGGACATTTTTCACGTGTTTTGGTCATCTGTATATCTCCTTTGGGGAAGTACCTATTAACAACCTCTTTTCTGTAATTAAACCATTTTTAAATGTTATTAAAGGAACATTAAATCATAATATTTTATAGATTTAAGTTGAGCATCAGAATAAATAACATTTGTGTGTAAGTTTATCAACAGTCCAATTCTATCCTTCACCATTTAATTGGCCCCAATTACTTGATTTTCCCACCCCACTTTTTCTTTCCATATGATGATGACTAATTTGATTCTACAGATGTAAAGTATGTATTTTTTTTATTTGCTGGTTCATTAACTTATTTGTTTTTTTAATATACCAGGAGCAAAGTCATACAATGTTTGTCTTTTGCTTGTCATTTAATTAAGCATGATTTCCTCTTGGCCTGTCTATGTTTCAAACAACAGGATAGCACTTTTTCAGTAGCTGAGTAGTATTCCATTGTGCATATATACCATTATTTTTTATTATATTGATCTGTCCATGAGCATTTAGATTGTTTCTAAGTCTTGGCTACTATAAATAATGTTAAAATGAACATGGGGATGGATACATCTCTGCAAATCAATGCTTGCTGTATTTTTAAGGTATATAGCTAGACATGGAATTTGAATATTCTGAACTTATATTTTCAAATTTTGGAGGAATTCTTTTTTTGTTCTTCAGATGCATACATACATCTACACTCCCAGAAACAGCATGTAAGTGTTCTCTTTGTCTGTATGCTCATCAACAATTGTTTTAAGTCTTTAAGATATAGCCGTTTTCATGGGTGTAATACATTGCTGTGTTTTGATTTGTATTATTTAATAACAAGAGATGATAAAATCTTTTCATCTGCCAACAGATCATCTGTCTCTTTGGCAAAGTGTCTGTTTTAATCTTCTGCCTGTTTTTAATTGTATTACTTGTTTATTTCTCGTTGAGGTTTCAAGTTCTTTATGTGTTTTGGATTTTAACAACCCTGTCAAATGCATGATGTGAAAATAACTTCTCTCATTCAATCAGATGCTTTCGTTTTGATGATATATTTTTGCTTTGCTTTGTCTTGTTTTGGAGGGTGGTTTTTTTTATGACTTTATAGTTTGATGTAATTCCATTTGTTTATTTTGACTTGTATTTCCCTTGACATTAGAATAGAGTTCCTCTAAACAACTTTTAGGCCAAAGTCAAGTGATACATTGCTTATGCTTTCTTCTGCATTTTATGGTTCCAGGTCTACCACCTAAGTCTGATTTATTTTCAATTAATTTTTGTGCATGGTGTTAGTGTAGTGGTCTAGTTTTATTCTTTTGTGTAAGGTTATTCAGATTGCCCAACACCATTATTAAAGAAAGTTTAATTATCCATTGCATGCTCTTACCACCTTTGTGGTAAATTAGTTGTTTATATATGTGTGGATTTATTTTTGGGCAATTAAGTCTGCTCTATTAATCTTTGTGTGCCTTTTCATTCCACTTAAAATATTTGAAATTCTTCTGTGAGATTTCTCCTGTCCAATTCATTTATGTAATTTATCATTTTTATTAGTACAGACTCAGATATTTATATGATGGTTTGCATAATAATTCAATACTAATTTATTTTATTGCTCCAAGTATTTAGATTAGGTATTGAGATTCTGTTACACTCTGTATATTTTTTATATACCTCAATCAATGAAGGGAATTTTGTTTTGCTTTATTTTTTGCATATTTTTTGTAATATGAAAGTCTCCACACTCATTTGTATAATTCCTGCTACAATTCTATGATATGCATTCCTTTTAATTAAAATATATTATTGAGAACCAAATCTGAATGCTAGCATATTCAATGATATGAGGATGCTGTATGTCTACTGCCCTATAACTGACAGATCAAAACTATATGTGTGTGCACTGAACTATATTTATCCTGTATATATTTATGCATATCTACCTATATATATTAATATTTCTAGATGTAAACATCTATGTCAATATTAAGCTAAGTATTATTTTGCATTGATTATCGTAATATAACCCTTTACCACATGGATTAAACTAACCTCTTTCCTTAATTATGTGTAACATTGTATTCCAATACTGAAAAACCTGTTTCCCAACATACTTCATTCATTTACTTACTTATTCAGCTATGTTACATATGTATACTAATTACAGAATTATTAACATGTATCCCCATGGGTAGGACCAATAATATCAATCAGACTTTAGTGCCTAGGCATCATTCCTTTTGTCTATAAACTTATAGACTCCATTCATTTTGAAACTTAATTTAGTTATTTGGTCATCTTCTTCAGCAAAGTTGTTCCATATTTTTTAATGTATTTAGTTTATTTTGTCACATTCTACATCACATCCTGAGATTTTACTGGCATCCTAAATAATATTTTTATTATTCTGTATGATTTAAATTTATGTGTGTACTATAACATTTTGTTTTAACAAATTTTATTTAACTTTATTAGTGGTACAGTCTATATAGGAAAGGATAAATTCTATTTAGAATATTTTCATCGCCTTTAACAAAACCTCTGTATTTAATCTTTTCAACCACTCCATACCAAATATTTAGCAATCCCTGACCTGTCTGCAATCTCTATAATTTATCATTTTCCAGAATATCATATAATTGTGATCAAACAGTATGTAGTTCATTCAGAGTAGTCCTTTTCACATACAAATATGCATTTAAGATTTATACATTTTTATTACTTGAAAAATAATTTATTTTATCATTGAATAATATTGCATTGCATGAATGAACATAGTTGATTATTCACTCATCTATTAAATGTTATCTTAATTGCTCTTGGTTTGTTGAATCTGAATGAAACTTCCATGGACATTCATGTGGAATATTTTGTGTGGACATGTTTTAAAATATAGCTGGAAGCAGAAACTGGATCTGAGGAAGTATCACGTTATTTTGAAAAAAAAATTGATAAACTATCTTGCAAGGTGATTATGCCCTTTATATTACCTTATCCAAAGAATAATTGTTTCTGTTGCTCTATATCTTCATCATCCATTGAGTGTTTTTCAGGTTTTAGATTTTAGTACTACTAGTGATGTGTGTTAGTAGCTCACAGTTGTTTTAGTCTGAAAATGAGAAATTATATTAATCTTTTCATATGCTTATTTTCAATCTTTGTTTGATACATTACCAGTTTAGAATTATTCTGATTTTTAAAATGAGTTCCCTGTGTTTTTATTGTTGACTTTTAAGTGCTCTTTATATTTTGGGTAAATATTCTCTGTCCAGATGTACATTTTTGCAAATTTTTCTTAGGCTGTAGTTTGTCTTTTATTCTTTTTTCAGTCTTTGCATCTTTCACAGAAGTTTTAAATTTTAATGAGACCAAATTATATTTTTTTCATGAATGATGGTATTATTGTTATATTTTAAGAAGATTTTCTTTTATGTTTTCTTCCTGAAGTGTTATATTTTTGTTTTTCACTTTAGGTCTAAATATATTTTTGAGTTATTTTTTGTGAAAAGCACATGGTTTATATCTAGATTATGTTTTTATATAGGTATTTAATTTCACAAGCATAATTTCTTGAAAAAATTATTTTTCCATTGAATTATCTTTGTTCCTTTGTCAAAAAACATTATTGTATGTTGCTTATTTCCAAGCTCAATATTTTATTTATTTGATCAATTAGTCTGTTCTTTCACCAATACAAGATTCTATTGATTAATATAGTCCTGTAACAAGTTTAAAGCAAGTAGTATAACTTGTCCAGATAGCATTTTGTAAGTATTGCTCTTGTGATATCCAATAAGAGGAGTGAGGAACGTTTGTCTATTACTAGATTTTCATAGAAAAGTGTACATTTTTCCACCTTTATGTTTGAAGTTAGCCATATGTTTTTATAGATGTTGCTTAGTAATTTGAGACTGCTTCCTTATATGCCTAGTTTAATTATAATGATGCTGTATTGTGTCAAATGGTTTTTTTTGTATTCACTTATAAAAGTATATGTTTTCTTCTTTAGTTTGTCCAAGTGATAGATGACATTGATAATTGAAAGCTGAATCAAACTTGCATATGTGAAACAAAACCAACATTTTCAGTATTGCTAATTATTTTATGCATTATTTAAATTGATTTGCCAGTATTTTTTATCTTTACATTCATCAAAGTTATTGGTTACACTTTTCTTATAATTTTTATAATGACTTCAGATTTTGGTATTTAAAAACTGAAAACAAACTGTCAATAGTGTCTTTGGTAGCCTACTTCTAAAATATAGATGACTTGTTTTATGGAAGAATGGGAAGAATGTACCACAGTGAAGCTGAACTCATTTCTAAGCTAGGCTTTCATACTTATATCTGATTTTTTTTTATCTTTCTTGGTATCTGCCATTTTTTAAATGGCAATAATAAAATATAAGTATATTTTTGATTAGGAATAAATAAACTTGTGTAGGTAAACATTTAGTATAATGTCTGGTAAGAGTAAATAATGAAGAACCACCCCTGTTATCTCATTTTATTGATTTTAAATGACACAAAAGTAACTGAAGGCATTGTTTCAAAATAATGCTATCAAAATATATTTAAATCTTTGTATGATGCTAGAGTGAATATTTGTTAATAGTAGTAAGAGATTTGGATCTCAGTGTAAATTGCCCTCAATTGGAAAGCACTGGGACTATTAACACTCTTTAAAATATTGTAACACCTTATTCTTTATATTCATATATAGACATGTTTTTAGAAGTTTAAGACATGTTTCTAAGTAGAGTGAAATTAAAGCTCTGATTATTCAACACAATTATTATGGCATTCAATATTTATATATTTTTGCCCAAATGTTCCAAAGAAGAAAACAGAAAAACTTTGTGAAAATGTTTCATAATTCATTATCTCATCAAGAGTAATTTGTATAAAGATATCATCTTTCTAAAGGCATCATATTTGATAATTAAAAATTTAAAATAAATCAATTAATAAGAATTGATTGTATTTAAATCCATTTTATATATAAGAAATCTAGATATAAAAGATAAAATACAATAATTTGACTTGTTAGAAAAATCTATATGTTATAATAAACCACACAATTTATTTCCAAAAATAATAGTTCTCTTGAGGAGTTTAGAATTATTACTATTCAGAAACATCATTATGTAATTTGTCTCCATAATCATTTGTTATGTGTAAACTGCTTCTGTTGTTATCTTAAAAATCCCTTAATGCTTAATAGAAAACAGGCTAAAAGGTATTATCTGGGATAAATAGCTGTAGTGAAAATAGAGATGACAGAGACTTATGAACTGAATTTGATTTAGTGTCTAAAGGGAACTGTGAAGATAGTCTTCTTATAAATTAACTAAGAACTCAGTGTTTACAACAGAACTAGCTTTTTATTTACATGAATATAAGAGCTAAGAACAAAATGAAAATTTATTTTATTATAACAATTTTAGATCTAAAAAATTTATAGGCTAAAGTTGAAAAACAAATTTAACAAAATAGATTATAATTTAACTATAATATTCATACATATAATTAAGAAAGATGAAATAAAATGCATACATTTTGATATTATTTCTACTAACCACTATAAATAGCAGTACATTTGACCATGTGATATTTATGTATGCATGTATGTTTGTGTAAGTACGCACATTAGCAAATCTTACATACTGGAGCTACTTTTCCCAACTCTGCATAGTGACATAACTAGGTACTTTCTTATATAGATCCAGTTTTTTTCTGAAATGGCTAGATGGTTCAGCCTCAGCATACTTTCAGCACTAGGATTCTTAGCTGAGTTTCTCAGAAAGGATATCAATTAATTATAAAGATTGTGGCCATTTTTCAAGTGTGACCATCTGTCCACTTAGAACTCAGAATCTGATGAAAAACTTATTTCATAGAGGCTGGCACACAGCTGCCAGATGGCAACAACTTATGATCATCATGACCCAGCCTAAATTTAAGCAATAGAACTAATAATAAAAAATGACTTATTTGCATTTATAAATTTCACTTCAGAATGAAGTGTGAAGATTACAGGCTTCTGGCCAAAGGTCAATAGTTGAATTATATTTCGAATTACACAGTTAGGAGTGCTGACAAATCATGATGATCTCTTTGTTCCTTGATACCGTAATTTCAATAACTGTGAGAACTTCATATTCAGCAGATATATATATGTAGTATTTTAATGTAAATACTATTTGTCTTATAACAGCTGATGCCTAGTTTAAGAAGAAAAGTTTCTATATAGAAGGACAAAGACTAATGACAAAGGCAATATACTGTAAAAACAACAGAATGCTTTATATTCTCTCTGTGTAAAAATATTGAACATAATAAACCCTAGGAAAAATGATAGACATTATTATTCATATTTACACAATAGTAAAATGGAGCTTTGCACATGTTAATGAACATTTTGTGTGCTATTAACTGAATTAATGATACTCCAGCATTAATGATACACCCTCTTGAGGGCACCAAAACTTGTGCCAATGGAAATGGTGACGTTGTAGTTGTTTCTCAGTTTTATGCACTGTGCTAGTTAGTGGAAAGATAACTCTAATATTGATTCATCTCACTTTTGCTGTCAGAAAAAGTACAAATATTCAGTACTAACCACTATAATCTCAAAGAAGATGGTTTCCCAATCTCCTGATTCACAATCTATACTATTTATACTAAATAATATATTAAATATGTACTTGTATAGTATAGTTTATTTGTCTTCTAATCAGTACATTCTGAAATGTATTCCTCTTTACATGTCCACTTAGTTAACTGAGTCTCCAGCTGATAGTGTGGAATCAGTTTAGATCAAAAGCTTGTTAACTAATACCTAGTCTACTCCAGATGCAGAGGAAATAAATTACAATTACACTTTCTGAACTCAGAAAATATACATTTAATTAAAACATAAATATTGTATATAATTTGATCAGTGTCCTAATAGTAGTAAGGTATATATGAATATGCAATCATTCCAAGACACATTTATGTAAGATTTTCAAGGAAATGTGAAATCTAAAATTAGTCATGAAGTATATGTAAGGGTGCAAAAATGTTTGAGGGTATTTGAGGGAGAAGAAATGCATCATTAAAGGTATAGAAGTATAGAATAGCATGTTTTATGTCAGAATCGACAAGAGTTGTCTACAGGCAGTATGAGAAAATTAATGAATTTACTAAGAGAGCTACTATAATGAATGTCTTGAATTGTATATTATAACCTTAAAGATTCCATAAGAATGAGAAATCATTCAGTATCCTTAGCAGAGGATATGCATAAAGTCAAAGTTGCATCAAACCTTTCTGACTGCAAGTAAAGAGATTATATTCAAGGAGAGAAAAACAAATTAAATAAAGAATATTTGAGTGTATTTCTAACTTAAATCTTGAACAAATGGTTGAAAACTTGGAGATGGAGATATATCATTTAGAAATTTCTAATAGACATACAGTTTGTGCATAGTTATTTAAATTATGGACATTTTTAATCTTGCTTTTGGCAGGGAAAATCTTATACTACAGTCTGTTATATTCCTATACATTGCTATATATTAGATTAATATATGTTATGCACATATATTATTTGCTAATATTTCATAACTATTTATCTTTAATAGTGTTTTCTTTTGTGTAATCACAAAATCAATTATTCTGTGCTTTAGGTTCCTTTGCTCTTAAGGCTATTGTCCTTAAATTAGACCTTAAGCTATTTTTAACATCTCCTTTCTCAGGTTGGCTACAGAATAGGGTCTTCACCCCAACTCTTCTGGCAGTAAACCAAACAATTTGAAATACTGAAAAAAAAAATGTGCAAGCTCCAACTTTGTGGACCTGACAGAGATAAGTAAAACTGAAGGACACTTTATATGGTTAGGGTTTTTTGTTTTTGTTTTTTTTTTTCTTTTTTGCTGTTGTTTATCAGGTTTATAATTGGTAGACATTCTCTCTCTGCCTGTGCCCTATATTTTCCTTCTCATAAAAACTAATTCAAAGAACAGAAGCTTTAACTTGACCGTGTTCTATTTGTCAATATTTTCCTTTATGGGTTATTATTTTGGTATAAAATGCAATTTTTTTTAGAAAAAATAAAGTTACATAGATGTAACTTGGTGTTTCTTAGATATCATATATAGTTTAAAGTAATATTTCTAAGGACCAAATCCACTTAAAGTGAACTTTCTTTTTTTTTTATTTAGTCAGAGTCTTGTGTAGGAAGGGCAGTTTTCCCACATTAAGTCTGAGACAATTATCTATCATCAGATCCAAAAAAATCACACAGAGTACCTTAACAGTTTTCTGTGAATCCAAACTCTTCATCAAATAATAATTTATATATCTGGAGCATTTTTATTATTTTTAAAAGATATTATATTGGATTAGAATTTTACTTTTGCTATTTGTTTTTTTTTCAGTACTATTGCAATACTGTTTCACTGCCTACTAATGTGCATAATTTTCCATGAGAAAGATGCTGGCATCTTTATTTTTATTTCTCTGCATGCAGTACATATATTTTCTCTGGCTACTTTTAATTTTTCTTTTCTTAAACTTTTTTTTTAAACAATTTGACTATGATGTGCTTAAGGGTAGTTTTATTTATATTTTCTGTTTGTGATTTTTATTGACTTCTTTGAATCTCTGGGTTTGTAGTTTTCTATGAATTCTAAAAACATTGAACCATCATTTCTACAAATATTTTGTCTATGTATTTATATTTCTCTCGCCTTTGGGAATATGGGGCTACTTGAAGATACTCTACAATCATTAAGGATCTATTCATTTTTTTAAATTCCTCTCTTGGTTCTTTACATTTTATTTGCATGCTTCCTATTGGAATATATTTTCCTTGACTATTATTTTCTTCTTCAATATCTAAAATAAATTCCTAAGTTTAGTTGACTTTTCAAATCTATGGAACTGAGAAACAGTCATTTGAAAAAACTTGAATATTGCTAACTACATGTCACGATTGCATGATTTGAATGGATTTCTTTCTTATTATGCTTATTTAAATGCTGAATTTTTAATATAAAATTTTGTTTATTTTACCTTGCTTGATTCTGGCTATTTCTGTATTTTTATAAATATCCTGATATTCTGGAGCATCATCAATTTACTTTGAAATCGTGTGACATTTTCAGATTCTTTTTAAGATTAGGATTGTTTAGCCTAGGATAAGTTGTCCTGACCTTAGACCCACTGACACTTTGTTCAGATGAATATATGCTGGGGTGTGTAGAGAGGGAACTCTTATTTGAAATGAAGATAATTTAGAACCTCTTACCTTTACCTAATAGAGAATAACTCTTATTATTTGTGACAAACAAAAAACTTACCAAGAAATTATTGAATGTCCCTTGAAAGAGTGATTGCATGTGCAATACTGTTCTAAGAATCTGACCAGTGCCTCATTAACGATGAAGTTTCCTAGTCTGTATGGTAGGATTAAGCACTCTTAGCTTTGTGCGATAATCATGTACTCTTCCCTTAATCCTTATAAATTTGATTCTTTCCATAACTTTGGGTAGTTTTCTTAACATATATATGTTTATCAGTACTTTAATGAATATTTGATTGATACCTATAACATAATTCCAGAGTTTATTTTTGTTTTTTTTTTCCTATATGCGCCTTAATCTTTTATATTCTGTCTCATATACGCAAACAGTCTTGGGCTCTCAAGATACTGAGCTGCATCTATTCAATTTAAGGAATCCACCAATCTCATCTGTTTTACCCTTCTTTGAGACATATTCTAGGAAAGCTCTTTCTATAGTAAGCTGAAGACTCTCAACAATTTTCCTTCCCGCCTCAATGGGATTGTTTTCTTATCTACATCCAGTATTTCACACATCTTCCTTTTATTATTGCTTCAGAAAGCAAGATGAATTTGGTCTATTGCACAGAAATTGAATTACAATATAATCTAATTTTGAAAATAGAAAATCCAAATAATTGTTTCAAAAGAATAATTCAAAATATAAAAAATAGTATTATCCAGCATTTATGCACTGTGTGCTATATTGGAATATGAAATGAAAACACTAGAACTCCTAATTATTATGTTTATTATTTTAAATGACATAGGAGAAGAATTTGACAAATACTCATATTTGGTATGCAACTCTGCAGAACACTCACTGGATGTATGTGCTGCAGTATTTCATTTCATTCATTAAAATACAGCAAAGTCTACAAAAAGGAACAGAATTGACCTTACTCTGGTTTTGCTTTGCAGTGCATCATGGCACTTTGAAGTAAAGTTATAAGATACAATCTATATACTTGATATATAACTTGATCTGTAATTGATATAACTTTTATAAAAATAAGAAAGTAAAGTAAATTACTTACACTAACTACAATATATGATGTAGTTACCCTGAAAACTTTTTCTGCCACTCAGAAGTTCACTAGATATCTCATATTCAACTTAAACTTGAGTTATTTTTCTCAAGAAAGACATTTCCAAATTTACTGACATCTTTAGTGATGATAACGAACAATCTGTACCTTTAAGCTAAAGGAGATTTAATAAATCACGATGAACAGTTTTCAAAACAAATACATCATATTTAGTAGAACATGTTGAAAAAAATGTGTTTTTAAGTACTTCTCCTTGTTTACAGAAATGCAGTGCTGCCATTTGCATACCTGATCTGTGTGAGGATCTTTTTTAGCCCTCATCCAAATTAAAAACTCTATCAAAATAAATTGAACATAAAATTAGACATTGATTTTCTCTATCCATGATTAAATTAAGATTTCAGAAATAATGTGTCCTGTTTCTCAAGTAAAATTTCAATAATCAACTAAAATAAATAAAAGAATGATAATTATAAAATATTTCCCTTTTCTCCACCTTCATCATTTTGTGAGTGTTATTTAGATTATATATGTATTATTAATATAGAAGTATTAATGATTGATAAATATATGCATGAATAAAACCATATGCAAGGTCCCAACTGACACTTCTTTACCTCTCAGGATGGGAGGTAAAAACAACATAAATTTCTGCTCTATTTTTTTTTCCCTAAAGGGAGTAAAAATTCACCTTTGAAAGCTTAGTGTCTGTGTTTTTTTTATAGTTGTCACAGGTAAGAATGTAATTTTTCAATTAACTCCAAAATTCAGTTCCAAAAGAAAACTTAAAAAAAATTCAATTAAAAGGAATTAAGGCACTTATACTTCTATTATCAGTATTCACTTAATAATTTTTATAGAGATATTGTATCTGGACAGAATTGGATGCAGAGGTAAAGCTACATAACATTCAGTATCAAACAATTTGAAAAATAAGAGCCTTGATTTTAAATTTTCCTTTAACACTCATTATTTTTATCAGTACTAAAATATATTTTAACCATTCTTAGAGTTTATCAAATTTCCAATATCCTTTTCATACTCTTCTTTTACCATGTCAAACATTTAGCATTTTGATATTTTTCTAATATTAGGAAATAAAACCAAAACAACTCATTTTAAATTTATTCGGTTTCAAGTGAATATGAACATATATGCTTCAATTACTTAAATGCATGCAGCTTTTGTTTCTTTAGTTTTGTTTTATCTGTTACTTCTATTATCATAGCACAACCCTTTAGTGACTTTTCTCAACCCTCATTTGTGGAAGAGAAGCCAATTATGTTCTCAATAGCAAAACATATTGGAATGAACTTATCTGCACTTTCTATGTTTTATAAATTGGAAACATAAAAACAAAAGCAACTGTTTCAAGAAAGACTTTAAAACATTTCAATATAGGATAAGCAAAAGTTACCCTAAGCAATGACCTACTACCAAGAAATGCATTCCTAATGAGAAAGAAGTCATGCTTCCTTCAATCAGATTTAAATAGAACCTTACAGGGACTTAGCTCATTATTATATTAAATCAGATATTCATGGGTCAGAACATATGCCTGAAGTGCAAACTCATTTAGTAAATGCTATAAACACAACATTTAGGGTCTGCAGACTATTTTTATATACGCTTCCATAAAATTTAAATGACAAATATAATCCTTTTTTTTTTTCCATCATTTTTGTGTAGTTAAGAAAACAGAGGCCAAAAGCAATTAAATCAAGTTTCTTAGGTAAATAATACTGTGTAGGAAAATCAGTCCTCTAACTCAGGTCTCATATACCATGTTATCTGTCTTTTCATGACTTTACCACACAAATTTGAAAAAAGACAAAGCAAAACAACACAATACAATATATAGCATATCTAATATATTACTCTGGCCACACAAACGATAACTATAAATTTCACTAAAAGTCATTGTCTTCCACTCAAGTTACTGGGAGGTATTTCTCAGGATACTATACTTATTACTTATTGTTTTAACTGCATCATTATGATACTAGCCATTAAATAATTTTTTTTTGTTCTTATATACGATTCAAATTATGTCATGTAGGGTGAAAATTAGTTATGATTTAACATAAGGATGTAAAGAAATGGCCAGTTTCAGCTAATCAAGTCTAAAAGATATAGCACCTGCAAATAAACTGCTTTAAAGTTTGTATAAAAGGAGAGTAGGAAAAAAAAAGATATATAGCAGACATAGCTGAACTGAGAATAAAACATGAAGACAAACTATGTGGATAATTTATCCAAGTAACAGATTAATAGAAAATGTCATCTAAAAGTTCATATCTTCTTTTTTTTCCATCTACACAATACATATACTATTGTATAACTTTGTATCAGTGATACATTTAAAAAATACACAACATGCATGATTGCATAAATCTTAAATTTTAACATTCCTTATTTTCATAAATGGAAAAGAAAATCTTTATATAATTTTTATACTAATGCATATGGATATTTAATATTTCTCAGAATTTCAGAGAAAACTGAAATCATTCATCCATGCATCTTTAGACTCTTTTTGCTATTTTCCTTTCTGTTTTCTTCTCAAGTAGTCATTGCTAAGTAATCCTCTTGCTTCTATCTCTATATGTTGTTGTGTCATAGGTCCATTCATATTCATAACTAAAAACTCACTTCCCAAGCACACTCGCGGATGCTAATTATTTCAAAATCTAGCTATAAAAAGATGACTCTCCATATTTATCTTTCTCTTTGTAGGTTTCTCCATGATCTTGACTCATGTAAACATAATATGGGCAAAGTCTAATACTCAAACAACCTTCCAAATCTGTTCCGTAAATAATATTTGCAACTAAGTAAAATTTACTTTCATTAATTCAAGTTATTTAGGTCCCTAAACTTGGAGTTATATTTTGGGAAGACAGTCATTTTAACAATGTTGATTCTTTCCAAACATGAGCACAAAATATCTTTCCATCTCTTGTAGCTTCATCTATTTCTTTGAAGAACTTCAAAGTTTTCATTTTACAGGTCTTTCACCACTACATCTCAAAGTATTTAGTTCTTTTTTTTTATGTTTTAAATAAAGTAATTTCGATTTAATTATCTTCAATTGTGTACTTGCATATACACTTGCAGCAGATTTTTTATATTAATATTGTAGCCTGCCACTTTAGTGTACTCACTGATTAATTCTAGCAGTTTTATTTTTTTGGAGTCTTTACAGCTTTCTTCATATATTATCATGTCATCAGCAAATATTGATAGTTTTACTATTTTTCCAATTTGGATTCCTTTTATTTCTTCTTTTTGCCTGAGTGTGCTGACTAGGACCTTCAGTACTATGTTAAATAGCAGTGGTGAGAGTAATGAGTGGTGAGCCTTGTTTTTTTCCTGATATTAGAAGAAAGACTTACGGTTTTTCACTATTGAATATGATGCTACCTGTGGGTTTATCATATGTGACCTTTATTATATTTATTATAATTTATTTTATATTTATAATATCCCAATATTCTGTAGATTTTTTATCATGAATGAGTGCTGAATCTTGTCAAATGCTTTCTCTTCATCTATGATAGTTACATGATTTTTTTCCTTCCTTTTGTTGATATGGTGTATTACATTAGTAAAGTTGTATATGTTGACCATACTTGCATCCTGGGATAAATCCCCCTTGGTCATGATCATCTTTTTGATGCCTTGCTGGATTCAGTTAGCTAGTATTCTGTTGAAGATTTTTGCAACTATCCTTATCAGAGCTACTGGTCTGTAATTTTATTTGTTGGTGACTTCCTTGTCTGTTTTTGGTATCAGTGCAATGTTGGCCTCAGAGAAAGTGTTTGGAACTGTTCCCTCTCCATCTTTTTGGAAAAGTTTGACAAGAATGCGTGTTAATTCTCCGAAAATGTACTAAATATCACTAGTGAAAACATCTGGTCCTGGATTTTCAATTTTCCTGAGAATTTTGGTTACTTCTTCAATTCCCTTATTTGTGATAGGTTTGTTCAGACTTTAATTCCTGAATCAAGCAGCCCATCAAGGCTGCACACCAACAATTTGACACTAGTGTGATACTAGTGGAGGAGTTTGTGGTGACTATTTACTTCTGGGTGTCTTCCTGCAATGTCATCCTCCAGTGCCTGCATGGAGTGGAATCTGGGTGTTGGTTCACAAATAAATAACCTTTCCACAATACACTGAGGTTTTAGATTTATGACTGAACGTAAGTTCCCAGGCATAGTGACACCCATGGTTGAGAAAAGATCTCAGTTGTGGGAGAGTATCTCTCCCTGAGACCCAGTGGTCTCCAAATAGGGTAGAGTAATGCCAAGACAGATTGGCTTCTACTTTATATAAAGCTATGTGTCCTTTCTCTTTTTTGAAGATGTTGATCTCCATCCCTTTTCAAAGATCAAAGTTGCTAAAATGGGTATTTTGGGGTACATATCTGTGGGGAGGAGGCAAGCTCTATATCTTAATGAACTGTATCTTGGAGTTACCCTCTAGAGGTATCTTTAACTTAATTTTATATCATTTTACGCATTCCATCTAACAATATTATTTGTCTGTTGCACATATAACATGCGTCTTTCTTGTCCTCAGTTTTTCTTTACTAAAACCATTCTGAATTGAGCCACAGTTATATCTCACCTGGCCGAACCTCTAGAATAACAACTTGATTCTTTCTTTCCACTCTATTCTTTCACATTTTATCTTTACTTAAAAGTTCTCAAGGACTTTCCATCAGAGTTAGAATTATAATCCACATTTCTACAGATAATTTCTAAAACATCCTTGTGACCTCATTTAATTTTTCATCAAAAACACCATGCCTGATATTAACTCCAGGCCTCAGTACTTGTTCCTTCTATCTGGAATTCTCTTTTAAAGAAACTCATGTTGCTCTCTCCCTCTGCTTTTTATCTGACCAATTTTTACCACATCAGAAAGGTCTTATCTGAACAAACAATATAATATACAAGGTTGAACCATATGAGACTGTCAATATTATCTGTTTTCAATTGAAGTTCTGTTCAACCTATTTTAATCTCTACTTTCCATCTTCCTCTGCTTCCCCCATGTGTGTTTATTGACTTTATAACACCTAATAATTACCTGACCTCATAGTGAGCTTTTACTTATTTATGAATTTGCCATCTGTCTTTTCCCACTAGATATGGATAAAAGCTGCGCAGTAACAAGACTTTGTTTTCTTTTCCATCAACTGTATTTATAATAAACAGCAATCAATGAATATGCCATTATTACATAAATTCCCATTTTATAGACTGAAAATAATAAACAATTTACCTATTTGTTCCTTGAAATAAATATTAGATCAGTGATAAAATCACTAATTTATTATTGTAGAATTTATGCTTTATTCTAATTGTTCATAGATTTTATACATGTTTTTACCTCACTTTTAAATGTTGCACATCTCAGCGTTTGAATATGAAGTTAATTGTATTTTAAACATAGAAACACATTGCAAATCTGACTGAAAATTTAAATGCTTTCAGATTTTTTAAATAAGTCATGTTGTTTGCAAATTTCAATGTACTGGCACCTAATTGCAATATATATATATATATATATATATAAAATATATATATAAAATTAATTCAGCAACCACGAAAATCAAATAACATTTAAAAAGCTGTATGATAATAATAATCTGAAGTTCTCAACTAAAGAACATAAGAAGAGAGTGTTAAGGGTTTTATTTTGTCTACTGTTGCAGAAAACTGAATAGACAAGTAACACATTCTCTCTCCTTTATTTCATATCTTGTGTATTTCTCTACTTTCAAATTGCTTCTCATATATGCACATATATATATATTTCTCATATACATGTATATATTTCTCCCTCTTAAGTTTTAATCAGTGAAGGATTTTAAATGACTTCAGGGTCTAAAAGTATATAAGTAGACAGGTAAATTATAAATGAAGTTTCATATTAGCAACTTAAACATCTAATGTTTTGTTTTTAATGTATATATACACCATTATTTTATATTGCTCAATTTTTGTATTTAATTATAACAGAAGCTTTGGTTTCAGGTTTTAAATTGTAGAAGCAAAATAATCAGATAACCAAGTAATTTTAAATAAATAACATATTTTGATTTACTTAGTCTGAGACTTCAAATATCACTTAAATTAATGTTTTATATTTATTTTCCCAATCAACCATCTATTGACAGTTTTTTCACTTCGTGTTAATTTCACTTGAGTAATATTGTCACTTTCTAAGTTTGTCCAGTAACTTTCACTACTTGCTTACTTTTGTACTGCACAAAAATCATGTCCTCTAAATCCTGTCTTGTGATATTTAAAAGGGATTTGGACAGAAAGGGCAAAAAATTGATGTGATATATCTCACTTTCTTTCCTAACACCATTCATCATGTTCTCCCATCAAAAGAGAAAATTAGTCTTTTCAATAATGCCAGATGTGTGAAAATAACTACACTGAAAGATGTAGAAAATTAAATGTCTTTACTACTTTTTTCAATCCTCTGCAGGCATTTGGGGGCAAGTAAATATACACATATTCACATGGTTTGGACAAATAAAGGAAAAAAATAGCTGAACCTGAAGTATAGCATACACAAATTTTATTCAGATATTTGTGTTTATAGCCAGGAATGTTCTTTTTTTTTTTTCAGTACTTACATGTACTTGGATATTTAACATCTTCTAATAGATTATCTCAAACGTATACAAAAGGAGAGGAAGTTGTAAAAAGAAGCACCGTGACAGCATCAACAAGCTTCATCACGGCATTTTTTATAAATACATTGTAACAACATCTAAAGCACACAAATGAACAAATATAATTCTGACAAGAAAACTCTGTATTACATAAATAAATACATTTGAACTTGCCATTTCCTTATGACTACGATTTCCCTGGCAACAATTTAAATGTAATTCTGCCTTTTGACAATATTGCTACACTATATGCGAAATTAACCTAGCAGTTATGCTCACTTTTATTTACTTAGTAGGTAATTCTTTCTCTTTTTTCTCATAATGAAGAGCTATACTAAATTATATGCATACAAATAAATATATAGTTAAAATCTGTGAGTGTAAGAACTAACAAATTTTCAAACTAAATACAAACTAAAATGCTAAGACTTATTATTCTATTTATTAATGTATTTATTAGAGTACATATACCAAATGTATGTACTAGATATTTTATATATACTATGCAATATTTACATATATAGTAGATATATATAATATGAACTTTATGTACTATAGTACTCTAGAATATATATTTATTTTATATATTGCATACAATTTACTTTGTACATAATATGTAAGATATATATTACGTGAGTTAAATTTTGTGTTATATTATGCACCAAATATAAGAGATAATTATAATGTCTTTTCCGTTTTTGAAATAATCTAGTGTAAATACATTATAACATAAATACGAATACTAAAAATGCATATTACATTAATAGTGTTTTTAATTAATGAGATTTTCAAACAAAATAATTTGAATGTTTCATAGACATACTAATAGTTTTCTCTTAGCTATATTTTTGAAAAAATTATAGTCAGATTATAAAAATATCTCATCTATGGTTATTTTGAAGATAATTTACCATCAGTCTAAAGGAATTAAATATTTGTACTTCATAAAACTGTATTTTTTCTTTGATGAGAGAAAAAGGTTAGATCTTAAAGGAAGCATCCGATGAAAATAGCAAAATAAATATTCAAAAGTGATTACAAATTATCAATGGTCAGTGTTAGATATTTAAAGTAGGAAATGTATTCAAAGTAACAAATATTAACAGGAATTAAGCACTAGATAATACAATAAAGTGTAATGATGACTGCAGAGAACTAAACAGCACAAGATTCCATTTAGGAACAATAACAATCTAGTTCCAATCATTTGGGGCTATGCAGAAATGTGGACCAAGGGTTATTAAATTTTATCATTTGTCAATATAGAAAGATATCTTGAATTTTATGTAACATTTCTCATTTGCTAAATCATAGTGAAGTTCCAAATAAAAGCAGCAACACTGTGGAGTCAAAATGTCAGATGCAAAACAAAGAGCAGCCGATTTGCTATCTAGGCAGACGATAATAAAGCACACATCTTGCAAATTTAGATGAACTGGAGTCAAATTCATATAAACCATCTTACCTTGGAAAAGTAATTTAATTGCTCTCTTTTACATGGAAGGCATTATTAATGCTACTGTCTATCTCAAAGATATACTATGTAAAATATTATATAGGCATTCCAAGAATCATTGTTTCCAATTTGTTCTTACTTATTTTATTAAAAAAATAGAGGGAATTACAGGGATGGTTTTAAGAACTGAACTCTATTTCTGATGGATTAATGGAAAAAATTAAAATTCTCAATATCATCCACATATAGATCATTTTTATTTTTTAACTCTGAAGTATTAAACTATTATTATGAGGCAATAAAACTACAAGATACAAAACCAAACAATGAGGGACAATTGTTAGGTATGTAAATAAAATACAGAAGGAAAATAGCTGTAAAAGTACAGTCAAAGTAACGGCAACTATATTTTTTTATACAAAAATAAAATCCATGACCAATCATTTTTTATATAAATGTAATTCAATATTGCATATTATACTTTTTTAATCTTTTACATCCAAATTTAGAATATAAAATGGCATCAAATTATTCAATTGTGTGAAGAGATTTGTAGCAAATAACTTTATTTCATTCAGTGCAATATTTGTCAATGCTGGTACTACTGTCATTTGGAAGAACAAAGTTCTATGTTATGGAAAATTATTCTGGGTTGTGCATTATAGAATGTTTAGGAGCTCTCACATCTTCTGCCCATCAGGCTTGAACAGCATTCACTCAAGCATGACAAATATATTCTTGCCATTGCCAGATGTCACTGAGCAGGGAACAAAATCAATCCCATTAAGGAAGAACTCTTTCTTCCATTTGCTCTCCTCTCAGTTATAATATGAGACAAAGGTTTGTGTAATGACCATAAAATAACTGGCAAAGGGAAATTAATACCTTAGAATGACAAAAATAATATCTCAACAGGACTAGAGAACAGTGTTTTGGAAGAGAGTCTCATATTATGTTTAGAGAGAACACATACAGGTCTGGAAACAACGGCTTTAGAAATTTTTTTAAGGGGGACAAATGGAAGGAATGAAGGAAGAAAGGAAGGAAGGGAGGAAGAGAGGAATGGAGAGGGAGGGAGATGGAGAGAGAGAGAGAAACAAGAAGCATATTTATTTATTTATTTATTACTTTTACATTGTTTAAAGTAGTCTTTGGTGTCTCAAACCTAGGTTCTTAGGTTTGTTTATGGTCTGCACGCCATGACCTCATGTGCCTGAGTACTAAGGTCACACCTAATTCAAAATTTTAAGATAAGAGTTGATATGCCTTCGATTTCAAATGTAAATTAGCTTTTATATTTATTTCATTGTATATATACTTTCTTGATGTAGTCCCACTTTTTTATTTCTTTTTTCTCTTACCATCTGTGTCAAATCCAAAAGGAAAATGCTATGTCTCATGTAAAGGAGCTTACTATCTATGTTTTTTTATTCCATATGTTTTATAATTTCAGGATTTACAATTCAGAATGTGAAATTCTTTAACTTATGTTGAATTATTGTTTTGGTATGATATAAAATAATTGTTCGATTTCGTTCTTTTGTATGTGGCTGCAACATCGCAACACCATTATAAAAATCATCTTTTCTAAATTGTATGCTCTTTGTAACTACCATTCTTTAATAGTCCATATATGTTTGAGTCTGTTTCTAAACTCTCAGTTTTGATTAATTGATCTGTGTGTCCTAGTATTCCAGTAAAAAATGAGTGAATATATAAAGATGTGTGTGTAATAGAATAGATAATGAAATACTCCTCATGTTATTATTGAAATTATTTCTCCTTTTTCTTTCTCTTATTAATCTGTCTAAGGTATGTACTTATTTACCAGCCTAGAATAATCCAGAGGGGCATGGGAAGATTTTTCCCTTGTACCCTAATGTACATTTGAAAAATTCTATATTTAAATAACTTCACTTATCAGAAGGGTCATATTTGACAAGCCTAAAATGAAATAACACAATGAAAAGTGAAAAGCTCTCAGAATATGAAGACAAGAATGCCCACTAATCCTTTTTTCTGTTGTTCAAGTACCTGTAGGCCATTTTCTTTGATAAGTAGTGAAATTCCTTGTCATAGCAATTAGTCTATAAAAGAAAATAAAAGTTACCTAAATCAGAAAAGAAAAATGTAGAACTATCTCTATTTGCTGATGATGTAATATTACATGTGAAACTAAAATAAAGCGAAATTAAAAAACTGCCAAAGTTAATAAACAAATTCAGCAAAATTTCAGGATACAAAATCAATATATAGAAATTGGTTAAATTTCTATACAATAATAATTAGCTATCGCAAAGAAAATATGAAGAAACCTTATGCACCAACATAATGAAATCCCTAGGAATAAATTTGACTAAGGGGAGAAGATAAAGAATATTTGTATTTTTCTTTAACATAGAATGGAGAACAAAAACACATTAATTATTCACTGTAATTGCCAGAAGACAAAAAGAGGCGTGCTTACGAGGGAGCATGAAGTAGAGTTAAAGAAAACTTCAGAAATATTAAATGCACTCTAAATAATAAAGACAAAAAATAACTAGATAGAACAGAGAAGAGCTGGAAACAAGGGACCTGCATCTATATAAAGTTGCCAGGCTCTCTGTAAAGGAACAATCTTGATTCAAACGGAGGATTTTCCAAACTATGTATTTTAGGGAGAAGGGAAAAAATACAAAGAAAACAGAATCAGGAATTTTTGACAATTGCATAGTGAATGTTTCAGTTCATTTGAAATTCTCAATAGAAATGCTGTTAATAAAAAGTTGTTTTCAGTAAATGCCTTTCATCATAAAGTTATCACTGAAAACTCCAAATTTCTAATTTCAGAAAAACCCAATTAATTATGCCCCTTTTTCAGTTTTGATTTGGGTTAGTGCACCAGAAAGATAAGTGTTGAAAGTACAAAAGAACCATTTAGTGGCCAATTTTCTTTCTTTGGTATTATTGACCCAGAAAAACAGAAATGTCTAAAAACAAAGCCTTAATCTTTGTTCCCTGTGGCTAAGATACATCTTCTTTGCATCATCCCAACTTAAGCTTCTATACACGTACCAATAAGAGAAATTTAAATCAAGTCCTTTAAAATTGTTTAATTTTTAAGATGTCCAATCACATAAATTCAATTAAACCAACAAGCATTTGCATAGTTTGATTAATGTTTATTGCCAGCGTAAGTCTGGATGAAGGAGAGTCTCAGCATTAGCTAAATTTAGGTTCTTTGAACCAATGCAATAGCCTAAATTGAATTAGCTTGCAATTTGGGGCTGTTTTGTTTATTATTTACCTCTTTATTATCTACCTCTTCCTGCACGGATTTTGCTTGCAATTGGGTGTACTAATCTAATCCTGTTCTGTGTCCGTCTAAACCTCTGAAGATTTGTTCTTTATTAAACTTACATTTTTAATTTTATTATTTATTGTGTTTATATTTAGTTGTTAATTTCAAGATGTCAAAATCACACCTCAGTCTGTGTTTACTTCACACAACCACCTACTCCCAGAGTTCTAGTGCCCTTTACCACCACTTGTTGGTTTTCCTCCCTCCACACCTTTTTCCCCAAATGGCCACATCTTGCATCTTGTGAATATTGCTGAGGTTTTTGTCTGTCTGCCTGTTTCTTTCTTTATATTTCACATCTGAGTAAAACCATACTGTATTTCTCTTTTTCTTTCTGGCTTATTTAGCTTAACATGATCCCCTCCAATTCCATCTAGATTGTTGTAAAGGAAATAATTTCATCTTTTTTAATAGCTGCATAGAATTCCACTGTAAATAAATAAATATATATATACACATATATGTACCTATATACATATATGCATATACATGTATACACATACATATATACATATATACATATGCATATATATACACACATTACAGTTTCTTTATCTAGTTAACTGCTGGGCTTTTAGAATGCATCCACGTCTTGGTCATTGTAAAGTATGTTTCTATGGAGTGAAGAGATAATTTTATTTGTATTATTGCATTTTATGGGTATACACCTAGAAGTCCTATTGCTTGATAGAATGGTATATCCATTTCTATTATTTTAAGAAATCTCTATACTATTTTCCAAGGAGGTTGCACTAATTGTCATTCCTACCAAGAGTGTAGGACGGCTCCTATTTCTCCACGGTTTATCCAATATTTGATGTTGCAAGTCTTTTTGATATAGGTTATTCTCACTATTGTAAGGTGATGTACCACAGTGGTTTTGATTTGCATTTCTCTGAAGATGAGTGATGTAGAACATTTGTTAATGTATCTCTAAGCCATCTGTGTGTTTCTTCTGCATAGATGTCTATGTAGGTCTTCTGTCCATTTTTGAAGCAGATTGTTTTATGCTGTTAAGGTAGATGATCTCTTTATAATTTTGGAGATCAATTTCTTGTTTGATGTACAATATGCAAATATGCTCTTCCATTCTGTGGACTGCCTTTTTATTTTATGGCTGCATTTGTTTTCTGAACAGAAACTTTATCTTGATTATTTTTACTTCAGTTTATTTTGCCATAGGTATCTCCTCCCCAAAAATATCTCTGAAGTTAATGTCATGGAACATATTTCTTACATTTTCCTGTATGTGTTTCATGACATTGGGTCTATGTCCAGGTCTCTGATCCATTTTGAGTTGATTTTTGTGCATGGCACTAATGAGTATCTAGTTTCATGTCTGTCCAGTTTTTCCAGCCCCATATAATTAATAGTCTTTCCTTCCTCTATTGTATACTGTTGACTCTTTTTTTACAGGAACTTCCCCAATAGGTGTGGCTTTATTTCTGGGTTCTCAGTTTTATTCCACTAGACTGTATGTCTGTTTATTCCAATACTATACTGTTTTGTTGAGGATTACTCTGATGTATAGTTTGAAGTCAGTGAGTGCTATTCTTCTGCTGTTTGTATTTCTGATAATATCTTTGATTATCTAAGACCCTTTGTGTTTATATCTGAACTTAAGTGTTTACTCAATGTCGTTAAAAATCGTACCTGAAATTTTCATGGGAATTAAATTAAATCTGTATATTGCTTTGTGTAAGATGAATGTATTTATCATGTCAATTATTTTAATCCAGGAGTACAGAATATTCTTCCATCTCTATGTGACCTTCTATTCATTTTGTAAAGTCTTATAGATTTTACTGTAGATATCTTTCACAACTTTTATTAAATTTATTTGCAGATATTTTATCTTTTTGGTGCTATTGTGAATGAGAGATCATTCTTAACTTTTTCATCTAGTTCACTGTTGTATTTAGGAAAGCTACTGATTGTTTTGTAGATTGATATCCTTACATTTGGCTGTGTTGATATATTGTTTCTAACAGTTTTTTTGTGAGTGTTTTTCTAGATATAATATGTCACCAGCAAATAAGGATAGTCTTATTTCATCTAGTCTTATTTGAATTTCTTTAACGTCTTTCTTTGGGGTAACTTTTTTTGAAAAAAAGTACCAGCTCATCAATGAAAGCATTCTGCTTATCATATACACAAAAGCAAATTACTCAAAGTCCTCCACAATTGTCAACTGGACCCTCAATAATGCTCACTTTCCCTCTTACCAACCCCTTTTCCTACTGCTAACATCCGTTCTATTGTCAATGTCCAAGGGTTGGCGTATGTTTTATCAGTTTGCCTTTTTTCTTTGTTTTGCACATATGAGTGGGATCATCCAACATTTCCATTTCTTCTTGTGGCTTATTCACTCAGCCTAATCACCTCTAGTTCTGTTCTTGTAGTCACAAAATGATAGTATTTAATCATTTTAGTATTCTACCATAATATTTATCTATCTATATCACATATATTGTGCATATCACACAGGCATACACACATAAGTATATATATATATATATATATATATACATATATCACACCATCTTTAATAATTAATATGACTAAAGACACTTAGGTGGTTTCCAATTTTCCAGTTCTTGGCCACTTGCAAATAATACTGCAATAAACATGGGATAGCATCTATCTCTGTGATTAACGTTTTTCTGTTCTACAGGTAAATATTTCAGAGATGGGATATTGGGATCATTTGGAATTTCCATTCTCAATTTTTAGAGTAATCTCTATACTACTTTTCATAATGTTGAAACAATTTACACTACTGCCAATGGAGTAAAAGGGTTTCCTTTTCTTGGCAACATTTGTTGTTTTATCCTTTTGGATAATAGACATTCTTACAGATGTGAGGCTATATCACAGTGATTATCTGATATGCAATCCTAAGTAACAATTGAGGAGAAAAAGTATCTTTTCACATATCTGTTGACCATTTTTATAGATTTTCTGAAGATAGATCTATTTAATTTTTTCTCTATTTTTGATTTTCTTTAGTTGAGTTTTATGAGTTCTTGTTATATTTTGGATTTTAAACCATTGTCACATGCATGATGTGAAAATCTCTTCTCCATTCAGCAGAATGTCTTTTCAAGTTGGTGATAGTTTTGTTTTGTTTTTTTCATTTTGCAGAAAATTCAGCTTGATGTAACCTCATGGTTTATTTTTGTTTTCATTACCCTTGATGCTGAATTCGAGTCTGCAAAGACCTATCTGAAACCTATGTTATGGAACATATTGACTATGTTTCCATCTAAGCATTTTATTGTTCCTGATATTACATACAACTCTCTAATACATTTTGAATTAATTTTTGTGTATATGATGTTAAAGAGTGGTTTAGATTCATTCTTTTGTATGTGGATTTCCAGTGTTTCTAACACCATCTGCTGAAAAGAATTTCCTTTATCATATTCTATCAGTTCCTTTCTTGTAAATTAACTGATTAAATATGTGTGAGTCTATTTCTGGAAACAATTCTGTTTCAGTAATCTATGTATATATTTTTACTTCAGAGACATACAGTTTTGATTTGTATTACTTTGTAGAATCTCAAGATCTGGGAGTGTGATACCTCTACTTTTTCTTGATTTTTTTTTTTTCCTCATGATTCCTTTGACCATTTGTGGTCTTTTGCTATTTCATGCAAATTCTGATTTACTTTCTATTTAATTTCCTTGAGCAATAAAATAGGAATTGTGATAAGGATTGCATTAAATTGTTGCATTGCTTTCTGTAGGATGGCCATTTTAGCAATGTTCTTTCTTTCCAGCCATAAGAAGAGAATATCCTTTTATCTCTTCATACCTCTCTTTCTTTTTTAAATTAAGTCTTATTTTCATTGTTTAGGTCTTTCATTCCCTTTGTCAAGTATAGTCCATAGTACTTAACTCTTTTTTTTCCCTGTTGTAAATATTTTTGTTTTTTTTTTAATTGATTCTCTTCTAAATTTTGTTTGCATATAAAATACAACAGATTTTTGTATATAATTTTGTAGTCTGCCACTCTTTTATGCACATTAATTGATTCTAATATTTTTGGTGGAGTCTTTAGAATTCTCTACATATATTACATAATCTGCAAATAGAAATAATTTCAATTATTTTCCAATTTGGATCTATTTTATTTCTTCTTCTTGCCTAATTGCTCTGGGTAAGAACTCTAGTATAATGTTAAGTAGTATTGGTGTGAGTGCACAGAATTTTTTGTCCTGTTTCTGACCTTAGAGGAAAGGCTTTAATTTTTCTCCAATATGAATGATGTTGACTGTGATTTTATCAAACATGGACTGTATTATGTTAAAGTGTTTTCCTTCTATTCCAATTTTATGTTGAATTTTTATCATAAATCATTGATTAATCTTATAAAATGATTTCTCTGCATCTATTGATGTGATCAAATGTTTGTTTTTTTCCCCTTTGTTGATGGGTGCATTACACTGATAAATTCGCTTATGCTAAAACATGTATTCATCCCCAGGATAAATCCAAGTTGGTCTTGATGGATGATCCATATCTTGAATTTGGTTTACTGTGGGGATTTGCATCCATATTCAGTAAAGGTAATGGTTCATAATTTTATTTCTTGATGATGTCCTTATCTGTTTTGCTATCTGTAATGTTCGTCTAATAGAAAGGGTTTAGAAGTATTCTCTGTTCGTAAAAGTTTTAGAAAAGTTTGAGAAGAATATTAATTCTTCTCTGAAGATTTGGGAGAACTAATTAATAAAGCTATTTGGCCCTGGATTTTTATTTGTGGGGAAACTTTTGATAAGTTCTTTAATTTCTTCCTTATAATAATTTTTCTACTTATTTCTGATTTGGTATTGGTAAACTATCTCTTTGTTCTGTGTGACAGTCCTTATTTATTTCTATGGGCTAACCTTTTCTAATGTCAAACTTTGTCTTAAGGCATCAAGTTGCACATTAAATTACTGTATTGGCTCACAATGTCGTTTTCTTTCATTGTATGGTCTCAGCATTCATTAGAATTGTTGATGATACATTGTTAGTAGTCTGTTGAAGCTGAAGTGTCCAGCTTGTAGGATTGGAATTGGGAAAGGGAATTCTGTGGCTTCTACCAGAGTCAGTGGCATGAACAATAAATCACAAAGAGAGAGACCCAAGAGTAATGTACTCTTTCCACAAGCAGGATATAGTCCCAATGTAGTCCACTGGGGAGTGAGAACTGGGAACTACTTTCAGCAAAGCACACTCCCCTATGAAAGTTCCTCTGTCTTCCTAAAGAGTGTCATCCTAACATGGACAGTAATCAAACTTTGAGAGCTGGACTTGGAAGCTCTAAGAAGTGTCAATCATACAGGAAGCCTGTTTAGACAGTGGTCCAAATAGTCACAAACTACTGTTTCAGTGTAGCATGCCCTCCTTCCCCAATTTCTTCTCTGATAGAATTAAAAAACTGAAAGATCTTTCCAATAATCACTCAGGTTCCTGTTGCAGATCTGGAGGCCCATCTTTGGAAGCTTGAAGGACAGCAACAGTCAGCAACAATTGTCTGGCACAAATGCAAAGGTGAAAGAGGTCAGAATTTACCTGTGGGGTTTTCCAGCAATTTCAAAAACTATGCTCATACAGTGCAAGCAGCATCTCACTTCACAAGGAGTCTGTCCCTCTTTCTACCCCACAATGAGGTTTTCAGTTTAATGAATAAAAGTTAGTACCTAGGTATGGAAAAACAGCTGAGGGGGAAGATCTTCAGCTCTGGAGAGATTGCCCATGACCCTGGTCCTTCCTAATGGATACAGATTTCTCTAAACAGGGCACCATGACAAAACTACAGATCAATTTCTTCTATTTACGGTGTCTTTTCTTTTTCTAAACTTGTTGGTCTCCGTGCTTTTTCAATGGTCATGTTTGTTTGATAGATATAATTCTTTGTGTCTTAGGGAAGGATGTGAGCTCAAGATATTAATAGTCTGCTATTCTGGAATAAGAAACTTAAAGTTCTTTTCTTGCTTTATTGTTCTGATCAGGACTAACAGAACTGTGCTGAACAGTAGTGGTAAGAATGGGCATACCTATGCTGTTTGATACCTTAAGGAAAATTCCTTCAATATTTCACTATGAAGTGTGATGTTGGCTGTAATTTATGATATATTGCTTTTATTATTTTGATGTATGTGCTTTTCATTTCTATTTGGCAAGGGATTTCATCATGAATGGATATTGAATTTTGTCTAATACTGAGTCTGCATTTATTGATATGATCATCTAATTTTGATTAAGTTGATTTGCATATGTTAAATCATCCATTCATCAATTAAGTAGGTCTCACTTGATAATGATCTAAGTTTTAAATGTGTACTGAATTCAGTTTTACAAGATTTTGTTGAGGATTTTACATCTATATTCATCAGTAATATTGGTCTATAATTTTCTTCTGTGGTGTAGACAGTCTAATTTTGATATCAGGATAATCTTACAGAATTTATTTCATGGGTTTTGCTTCTTTAATTTGTAGAAGAATTTGAAGATCTGGGGGATTATCTATTCTTTTAATGTTTGGTATAATTTTTAATGAAGACATCTGATCCTGGGCTCTTGGTGGAGAATTTTGATCACTGATTCAATTTCTGTTCTTGTGATAAATCTGCTTGATGTATGCCTTCCTGGTTCAGTTCTGGGAAGTTGTAGACTTATATAAGTCTACCCATTTCTTTATGATTGACAGATTTATTGGCATTCAGGTAGTCATAATATTCACTCATGATCTTTAATATTTCTTTGAAGTCTATTGTTACCTCATCTCTTTTTTTCTGATTATCGTTATAGGTTTTCTCTTTTTTTTTCTTCATGTATCTGGTTAAGTGCACTGTTGAATTTATTTATTTATTCAAAGACCAAGCATTTGGTTTTCTTGGATATTTTGAAAGATATTTTTGCTTTCAATTTTGTTTATTTATCTTCTAATTTTTATTATTTATTTTGTTCTACCAATATTTGGTCTTGATTATTCTTCCTTTTCAAGTTTCTTCAGGTGAGTGATCAGATATTTACTTTGGATTGATTGTCTCTTGGCTTGTGATCTGCACTGGTATGGCTATAAACTTTCTTCTTGTAATTGCTTTGGCTTCATCCCACATTCTCTGGTAGCTCATTTCTTTATTTTTGTTTGTTTCTTGAAAATCATTAATTTAATTTTTAATTTATCCACTGATCCAGAAATAGTTCAGAAGCATGTTGTTGAATCTCCACATCTATGTAGTTCTTCATGTTTTGCTCTTCTAGCTCATTTCTAGTTTTATTCTCTCTTGCTAAATTTAATGAGCTTTTTTTTCTTTTTTTGTCCTAGGATATGGTCATACTTGAGAAGGTTCCCTAAACAACTGAGAAGATTATAATCATTGAGTTTGGATAAAATGTTCTGTATATGTCTATTAAGTTCATGTGCTTTATTTGGGCCTTTATTTCTTTGTAGACTTTCTACCTAGTTATCTACTTACGTAAGTAAAGTATTGAAATCCCCTACTACTATTGTCTTACTGTCAATGTCACTCTTCAGATCTGTCAGTATTGTCCTTGTATATTTAGGTGGCCTAACATCAGGGTTCATATTCATTAATGACAATCATTAATTGATGGATTACCCACTTGACCATAATGTACAGTTCATCCTTTCCTTACCCTTTTTAGGTAGAAATTTATCTTGTCTTATTAGTATCACAATTCCTATGCTCCTTTATTTTCATTGCTTAGAATATTTTTCCCTAGTCCTTCAGTTTGAGCAGAAGTTTTTATTTGGATCTGTGTTACTTGTAGGCATAGCATCAGTTGTTCCTATTTTTGCTTCATCTAGTCACTCTATTTTGATTGGTGAGTTCAATCCATTCCCATTTGGAGTGATAATTGGCATGTAGCAGCTTATTGCTGTAATGTGAGCATTTGTTTTCTGTCTCTGTTGTTTCTTTTACCATTTGTTTAGTTTGTCTTTTCCTCTGGGTATCAAATTCTTTCACTTTTACCTTCTGCCCTGCTATATACCCATTTACAATTGAGTTTTATGCCATGTGAATTCAAATTGTCATTAACTTTACTACTCTATGATATTCTTTTATGGACTAATATCATATCATACTTACATGTTTGTAAAGAGTTAATCCTTTTCTTTCCCCCTTTAGTATTTTTTTTTCAATCTCCTGTGGGTTTTGTCATTGTTTTTAATTTTGCTATTTTTCACTATTCTCAGTTTGATGACTGCATATTTCCTGTTGTAGAACTCCATTCAACATTTCTTAAATGGCAAGTTTATTGATGGAAAAATCCATTTACCTTTGTTCGTAATTGAATAATTTTACTTATCCATTACATTTAAATAGTAATATGACAGGGTAGACTATTCCAGGTTGTTAATGTTGTCTAATAGTATTTTTGATATTATCCTCCATTCTCTTCTTCTAACATTCCTTCTGAGAAGTCTGATGATAAACTGATGGGTGCAGCTTTACAGATTATGTTTTCTTTTCTCTAACAGCCTTAAGTAGTTTGTCTTTCTCTTTGACTTTTGTTAGTTTTACTATGAGGTACCCATGGGTTTGTTTACTTTTTCACATTTAGAACTTTGAGTTTTCCGTTTTTTAAGAGAAAGGTGCTGGCATAAATGAAGATGAGTAGGTAGGCAGGAAGGCAGGAGGAGAGAGAGAAAAAAAAGCATGTATTTATTTTATTTAGCTGTTCCTCTTGGTGGTGACCCCTGGCTCCAGGTCACGAACTTAGATCTTTGGGATCTATATGGACTGCATCTTTGTATTTAACTGCTAACCCACCAGGGAATGCAAGAACTTTGGCTTTTCTATCTGTTTATTGGACCTCCATTGCTGCTTTTTGTGATATAGGTAGAAATTTTATCTGTTATTACTTCTTTAAGTTTTCTGCTCCTTTCTGTCCTCTCACATAGGATCCATATTATCCCTATGCGTTTTCTTCTTATCTGATATTTCTCACAGGGTTTCTTCATTTCCCTCAATCTCTTTTTTTTTTTTTTTCTTCCTCTTGTTGTCTCTGTGTCCTTGTCTTTAATTTCCGAGATACTTTCTTCTACAAGATTGAGTCCATTTGTTGATTTTTCTATGGTTATCTTCAATTTATAGACTGCTTTTCTAACATTTGTATTTCTGTTAGGGTTTTCTTTATAGCTTCAATCATCTTGTTGAAGTATTATGATCTGTCACTTCTTTTCTGTGATCTTCATTTCCCTTTGGATAGTTGACTGTACTCCCTGAATCTTGTTCTGCTGATTTGTAACTGTTAGTTTGAGTTTCTTAAAAATTTATTAGGTTGTACTAGTCAGTGTCAAGAAATTTTTCCATGGGTGCCCCTAGCATCTTCTACATCTTGGGTCATTCTTGTTTTGTTTTGATTGTGAATTTAGTTTTTGGTATGACCTTTTTATGTCTTGCATTGAACACTGTGATTTCCCTTTGTCTTTTAATTCATTTATAGATGGTGGATGTTCTGCTGTCTGTGTTGGATCTATGGAATGATTTTGGATTTATAGTGTAGGCTCTGGGGTGGCAGTGGTGAGGTCAATTCCTCTTTCTCTCACAGGCACAATGACCTCTGGGCCTTGTTGTGTCCTTGAATACTGGAGCCTGCAGATGTTGGTGGTGAGGAGTGGTAGTGAGAATGAGTCATCTCTCTCACACCTGCACATTGCCACTGGGTTCTGGGCACCTGAACCTTGGGAGATATCTTTTATTGTGGCAATTGTCATAAAAGTTTTTAAATACTTGACACATGCTCACCAATTTAAGGCATTTTTGTTTTACAAAATTTCATGGATAATTGCTTGCTTTTATCTTATGTGCACAATAAGTTTACTTCATTATAACAAAACATGTAAAACAATCTCAGAGTGGAAAAGATCTGCAAATCACACCTTCAGGTAAAAGTGAAAGGGAGTTGGTGGAAATTGGAATCAAATATGTAATAAAAAAAAAGAAAGATAAAAATGTTCACATGTAGCACAAATAGATTAGCAGCTTAGCTCTAAGAAGACAGAATTAACCAAATCAAAATTCAAGGGAAGAGTAACAAAACCCAGGTATTACATAAAACTTTACATAAAATAAGTAGCTTTTCAGTATTTTCAACTATTATTTAATTCAGTGATAATTATAAGATTTCTGATCATTTTATTACTAGATCACAAAATGGGTCCTTGATTGTTTTGTGGAAGACATATTTCTACCTTCCTGAATTGATGCAATATTATATTGCTTTAAATGATTTTTATTTTTAATTATATGTTGGTCTTGTTTCTGAAAGTAAAATTCATTGAATATTTGCCCACTGAGTTCAGGAAATATTACTGTCAGATGTTTATGTTTTAAAATGTATTTTTAAATTTTCATTGGCTCGTCACTAATTACAGCCCAGTTTTGAAGGACATTGGCTAAAGATATGCTGTCTAGAACTGAATTATATTGCCCATAACGAAAGAGTCTTTCCTGAAAACAATTACATAGTCATATTGAAGACGTTATGATCACTAAGTATGTGGCTTATGTTTCTCAGGGTGTCACCCCCAATACTAACTACCCCCTCTTACATGTTTCAGATTTCTAAGACCTGTCAGACACAGTGATTCATAGTATACTGGATGATCAATCCCTTGTGGTTGCCTCTGTACTGAAGTGATATTCTAACTCAACTCAAGACAGGTAGTATGTCTGTTGAAAATCAATATGAGATCATTTCATTCCTTTGAATGTTTCCCCGGCACTATCATAGAATCTCTAGATACCTTGGGATGCCTACAAGTCAGAGGGAATGGATGTCTCTTATTTTGAAAATAGTTGTTTCTCCTATGGGGGTTGATTTATATTTTTTATTTCTCAGAGACAATCTATCAAGTTCAAATCAAATTACATAAATACTTATTTCTAAAATAGTCAAATGACTAGACAAAAAAGCACCAACCAAAACAGCCTGTAAATAAACCCTCTGAAAACAAAAATCTGCAGGCACAGGAGCTAGTGCTGAAATCCTACAATTCTTAATAGCGCTCAGATTTACAGAAAGTAAAAAGCCAGACAGAGCAAAGAGAATAATATGTTATATGTCTGAAATGATTCACCACATAATTCAGATCAGAATTTGGTCAGGATCAGGATTGCTTTTTGCTCCAAAATATTTGAACTGAGGGTAACATTACTGGTTGGAGAAAACAAAAAATGATCAGAGGCGTGCCTAAGAAAAACTCCTGGCAGCTGCTGGGAGTTCCCAAACTTTCAGTTTCCACTTGGGGTCTGCTCACCATGGAAACAGTCTCCTAGCTGGCTACTCAAAATTTTGTTACAGAACACACGGGTTCATGACATCTTTCTCATAGCAAAGTCGGTAGCTACACTCTGGGTATTTGAAGCAGTGAATGGTTTATTATTAATAAACACAAATAAAGCAAATGAATTCCTTTCCTTTCTCAAATCCACATTGCTTACTATAATAATCATAGATATTATATATGAAAAGCAATGTAGAGTAGGGGGAAATATTTCAGGAAGTACAGAGTAGTTAATGATTAAAGAGGAATCTACTAATTTATCAGGTTAATTACTGTTCTCTATACCTCACTGGAAAATTGTTTCACTCTATAGAATTTGTCCCTAGCTGAGTTGATCTATAAATGACCTATAGGTCAATTTATGCCATAGAGTCTCAGCTTATTATTAACCCATTCTGTTAGATACCTAAATTATTGACTCCCACTTTACTGCATATTTACACTATTGCAATTCACTAACAGCACATAAGTAATAAATATATAACATTTTATAATTTTTATTTTGAAATGTATATTTTAATTTGAATATGTACCCAATAGTATCTTTGTATATATTTCTTTGTATTATTCTTTTTAAAAATTTGTTTATTTTTGAAATTATTGATAGTTATTATCTTTTTTGTTCAGAATGCTATATAAATTATTGAATATTTTAATGTATCTCAGTTTATATTTAACCTCCACCAGAGGTCCAGATGAGGTTTATCTGTTTATTTGTTCCATTTCATTATATTCCACATATGATTGAAACCATTCTGTACTTCTCTTGTTTTCTTTCTGACTTATTTCACGTAACATGATGCTTTATAGTTCATTTAGATCATTAGAAAGGGCACAAATATATTTTTTGTAGCTGATTGGAATTTCATTTTGCACATGTAATACAACTTCTTTATATATTCATTTGTTCTTGGCAATTTAGGTACTGTCCATGTCTTGACTATGGTGAATTGTGCTGCTATGAAAATAAGGATGCATACCTTATTTCTATGATTAGAGGTTTTGTATTCTCTGGGTATATGTCCAAGAGTGGGACTTCTGGATTGAATGGTAGATTCATCTTCATTTGTTTGAGGAAACTCCATAACATTTTCCAAAGAAGTTATATCAATTTGCATTCCCATCAACAATGTAGGAGGGTTCTTGTTCTAGAACCCCTCCAATACCTGATATTTCCAGTTTTTTTTTTTTTAATGTAGAACACTCTCACTGGTATGAGGTAGTATCTGATTATAGTTTTTCTTTGCTTTTCTCTGATGATGAGAACATTTATCAGGTGTCTTCCAGGTGTCTTCTTTAGATAGCTGTCTATTCAGTTCATTTGCCCATTTTTTGAGTGGCTCATTTGCAATCTTAAAGTTGAGGTGTGTGAGCTCTTTTTATATTCTGGAGATTAACCTCTTATCTGATGTATGCTATGTGAATATCTTTACCAATTTCATGGGTTGCTTTTTATCTAAGTGGTGATTTCTTTTGCTGTGCAGACGCTCTTCAGTTTAATGTAGCACCAAATGTTTAGTTTTACTTTGACCTATTTTGCCATAGCTTTCTGTTCCTTCTACAAAGATCTCTTTATGGGGTGTTTTTCCAATGCTGTTTTCTAGATATTTTATGATTTCACTTCTTATGTACAGGTCTTTGATTCATCTTGAGTTAAATTTTGTACATGGCAATAATTAGTAATATAGTAGAGTTTTTTGCAGGTATCTTTCCACATTTCCCAACACCATTTGTTAAATAGATTTTCCTTACTCTGTTTTATTCTCTTGGCAACTTTGCCATAGATTATATATTCAAATAATTGTGATTTTTTTTTTTTGACTCTCAATATTATTTAATTGATCAGTGTGTCTGCTTTTGTTCCAGTAATAAACAGTTTGATAATGATCACTCTGAAGTATAGCTTGAGGTCTGGGAGTGTAATTTCTCTCATTATTTTTTTCCTTCTATTAAGGTAGCTTTGGTTAGTTGAGACCTCTATTATTCCACATTGCTTGATTGCTCCATTTTCTTAAAGAATGTCCCTGGGATTTTAATGGAAATGCATTGAACCTATGTATTACTTTGGATAGAATGGTCATTTTTTACTATGTTAATTCTTCCAAACCATGAACACGAAATGTTTTTTTCTGTTTGTTTGGTCTTCTATTTCTTTTGTCAAGGTCAGGTAGCATTTTTTATGAAGGACTTTCATCACCTTTATTAAGTTTATTTCCAGTTATTTGATCTTTCTTGGTGCTATTATGAATGGAATTTCTTAATTTCTTTTTCCTCTACTGCATTGTACTCTACCGCATGCTACTGATTTTTATATGTTGATTATATATTGATACTTTGCTGTATTCATTTATTATTGTTTAAAAGAGTATTTTCATGGCTTGCTTAGGGTTTTCTGGATATAATATTATCTGCAAATAATGGTAGCTTTATTTTGTTTTCCAATTCAGATTCCTCTAATGTCCTTTTCTTGTCTTATTGCTCTGGTCTAGACTTCTAGAACTATGTTGAATTTTAGTGGTTATAGTGGGCACCTGTGATTTGTTCCAGATTTTAAGGGAAAGCCTCATAATTTTTTAACATTGATTATGATATTGGTGGTAGATGAGTCATATATTGTTTTTATTATGTTGAGGTATATGTCTTCTAATCCTGTTATGGTGAAGGTTTAACTTTTTTATCATGAATGGGTGCTGAAACTTGTCAAATGCTTTTTTCTTCATCTCTTAGTACTATGGTCTTTCAATTTCACTTTTGTTGATGTGGTATATGGCATTAATTTGTGCATGTTGAGTCATCCTTACATCCCTGAAATAAAACCCACTTGATCATGGTTTGCATTTTTTTAAAGGTACTGTTGAATTCTATTTGCCAGGTTTTTGTTGACGATTTTTGCATCTATATTCATCAGTGATATTGGTCTGTAGCTTTCTTTATTGGTGCTGCCTTTGTCTCATTTTAAAATCAGGGTAATACTGGCTTCATAGAATGTATATGCAAGTTTTCCCTGCTTTTCAACTTTGTGGAAGACTTTAATGAGGACAGGTTTTATCTATTCTTTAAATGTTTGATACAATTGTCTAGTGAAGTCATCTGGAACTGGGCTTTTGCTTTTAGGGAGATTTTCTTTTTTTAGTGCTGCTTCAATTCATGTGCTGTGATTGACCTGTCCAAGTTGCCGATGACCTCCTAATTTAGTATTGGGAGGCTGTGGGATCCTAGATCTCTGTTAATTTCTTCATGATTGATATGTTTGTCAGCATGTAAGTGTTCAAATAGTTTCTCACGATCCTTCGTGTTTCAGTGATGCTAGTTGTAGTCCACCTCTTTTATCTCTGTTTTTTATTTAGGATTTAATTTCTTTTTCTTAGTGAGTCTAGCTAGAGGTTTATCAACATTTTTTCAAAGAACCAGCGCTTGGATTCATTGATCATTTGGGTGGACTTTTTGTTTTCAGTTTCATTTATTTCTGCTCTAATATTTATTATTTCCTTCCTTCTGTTGATTTTTGGTTTTAACTGTTCTTGCCTTTCTGTTTCCCTCAGGTTTGAGGTTAGGGATTTAATTTGGACTCTCTGTTTTTGATGTGTGTTTGTATGGCTATAAGTTTTCTAAACTGCTTCTGTAATACCCATATGTTCTGGAGGCTCATCTCCAAATATGCATTTGTTTTCAGGTAAGTTTTAATTTCATCCTAAGTCCATCAATGACCCAGGGGTTGTTCAGAAACATGTTGTTCAATCTCCACATATTTGTTGTTCTTCCAATTTTGTTCTTTTCGTGTATTTCTAATTTTACCACCTTGTGATCAGAGCTGATACTTTCTGAAATTTCGATCTTGCTAAATATGCTGAGATATGTTTTGTGTCAATCCTTGAGGATACTCTGTGTACACGAGAAAAATGCATATTCCATTTTGCAGATGTAGGATACACTATGTATGTCTGTTATTCTCATATGAATTATTGTTTCAACTAGGGCCATATTTATTTGATGATTTTCTGCCTGGATGATATTTTGGTGTAAGTGAAGGGTTGAATTCCCCTACAATTACTTTGCTGCTTTCAATGTCTGACTTTAGTTCTTTCAGTATTTGTTTTATATACTTAAATGTTACTGAATTAGGTGCATATATGTTGATGATGGTTATTTCTCCTTGAGGCTTTACTCCTTTGGCCATAATATAGTGTCCATCCTTGGCTCATGAGACAATTTTTACTTGGAAATTTGTTTTGATTAAAATTATTATTGCAGTTCCTGATTTCCTTTCATCAGTAATACTTTAACTGATTTTTCCATAGTCCTCAACTTTCAACCTATGCTTTTCATTGGATCTGATATGTGTTTCTTGTACGTCTAATTTTGATGGGTCCTATTTTTCAATACATCCACCAACTCTATGTCTTTTGATTGGTGAGTTCATTCCATTCACATTAAGGGTGATAATTGAAATGTGGGATTTTATTACTGTCATTGGAGCCTTTGTTCTTTGACTGTCACTTCATTTACTGTCTGTTTAAGTTCGTTTGTTTTTCTTTTGATGTTTTACAGTATCTACTTTGTTGGTATTGTCTGTTTCCTGCCTATGTATCTCTTTGAATTGAAGTTTGTCCAGTCCCGGGTATTGTCTCTAAATATATTGCTCTGTGTTAGATTGTGAGCTAATGCCATATTATATATCTGCATAGATTACTTGTTATTTCTCTAACTTTTAGTATTTTTGCAGTGTTTTGTGTTGATCTCATCTTTGATTCTTCTTTTGTTTTCCTGTTTATCATCATTCTTAGGCTTGGTATGTCTTTGTTTTTGTTTTCCCTGTTGTAGGACCCTTTTCAAAGTTTCTTGAATGGCTGCATGGAGACAGAGAAATTCGTTAATATTTGTTTTCAGCTGAAGTCTTTTTGTTTCTCTATCTTACTTAAATGATAGCTTTGCAGGGTAGAATATCTTGGTTGATAGTTTTTTTCTTTTAGGATTTTGGATACATTGTTCCACTCTCTCTTAATGTGTAGTGTTTCTTTTGATAAATCTGGTGATACCCTGATGCATGTGCCTGTGTGTCATGTTTTTCTTTTCTCTGGTATCCTTGAGTAGTTTTTCTTTGTCATTGACCTTTGCTAGTTTTACTGCATGATTGGATCTGTTTATAGATATTTCCATATCTATCTGCAATTCCTTGACTGTATCTTTAATCTCTAACATTTATGCTATGACTTTCCCTATGGCCACAAACTTCTTGGTGAAGTGATGTATTTGATGTATCATATCTTTTCTTAGGTCTTCCAATAGCTTTGGTATTGTCTGTTAACCTCCTGCATTTCATTAAGTTTATTTATAACCCTACTTTTTACCTCTTTTTATGGTTACTTTGTCCCAAAACATCAGTGTAGTTGTTCTCTGGAGAGCTCCTGGCATCTTCCACTTTATAGGCTATTGAGATTTATTTTGTTACTTAAATTTTGGGTTGGTTTCCTTTTCTGTGTTCTATTTAGCACTGTGATTTTCTTTTACTTTTAGACTTCTTTCTATCTGCATGTTTCTCTGATTACAGCCCCTTGATTACAGTTGGGGCAAGGCTACCTCTGCTCTCTAGAATGACCTCTTCTGGTGGGCCACTGATGCCTTCTCCAGTGGTACCTGAAGGCTTCGCCTTTCTCCATCACAGGGAGTTTCATATGCAGCCCATGTACAGTCCAAGGATACAGTTCTCATGTAGCCCAACTACGTGTTTTAGACTTTTTTGACCTCTTCCTGGTGTGTCCAGTAATCTGAGTCCAGGAACAGAGGCCTGGGGTGGCTGGCATCAGGTGGTTGGAGCAGAGCTTAAGGACTCTACCATGTGGATCTGGTGAGCTGGGTCCCTGTGGGAACAGGCCTGAGTTTGCTGAAGACTAATATAGCAAAATATGTTTCTTTAAAATAAAAATTGTTGCTCCCAATTTCTCCTTTGAATATTCCAATTCCTAATTTAATATATTTATATTTAAATAAATGTTCTCTAATCAAATTCCACTGCCATTATTATTGATTTATTCCTGTATTTCCTGATATTTATTTGCTGTTGTTTACATGTCTTGCATTTGTACTTGAAAATTAATTTCTGACTGATGGATTTTCTTCCTCTCATATCTAATTTTACCTCCTTTTCCATATCATTGCTATGGTCCCTCCCACCAGCTTCTCTTACCTCTTGTTTTATAGACACATTGCCCCTATATAGCAATGTTGCAATTACTCTCCTCACTCCCCAGACCCTAGTACGAAACAAATTTTATAATGATGTTTATAATTATTGCTATCCAAGGAGACTGGTGATGCTTCAGATTCAGCATGAAGAGGATATACATTGTGCTGATATACTTGTCTCCTTTCTCTTTTCCATCCTTTTGGTTCATAGTTTTTGATAATGCCTTATGCATCAACCAAAGACCAATGTTACTTACCAGATGGTTGTTTCCTAAAATTGTATTTTTGTATTTAATGTAGTTATGTCTTTTTGGTTCCTTCTTTTCATTTTTTTTTTTCATTCATTGCTATATATTTGCAGCAGTGGGTGTTTTCTCAGTTTAAATACTAGGATTTGTTGGCAAAAAGCCAACTTTTTTGTTTTGCTTAGCAGAATGTCAAAAATTAGCAATAATGGCAATATGTGGATATAGCAATACAAATATGAAAATACAGACTAACTAGTATTTCAAAACAGATAAGTGTCTAATAACCTTGTGATGCAAATTCCTTCCTAGTTACTTTCCTCACAAGCTCTGTTACACTTATTTAATTCAACCCAGTGGGATTTTGGAAACTTACAGGTGAAGGCAAATAAATAAATGCACCTGGAGAGAAATAAAGGGGCATATGACAGCTGTTGAAGAAAGATTTTGACCATAAAGAAAGATTTCAACCTTAAGAAAAATGTGGATATTTTGGAATGTGGATTATGCAAGAATATTTCAGTGCAATATTTTGATTCAGAAAAAAATATCATATTTGGTCATTCAGATGAGCAAAATATATGTTTCATATATATTTGATCTTTGTCAAAGATGTCTGCCTCACTGCTTCCAAAACCATAGGAATTTAAGAGCAATAAAGTAATGCTATTTTCTTTCATCATATTTGGTCTCATATTTATTTCCTAATTTCTTCGAAGCCATAAAGATTAAATAGACATCTTTCTATTCAAAACAGTTACTTTCTACTACAACTAGGATTATATTAAAGAGATTAATTTTGACAAGCGTCTAAGGATGGACATTTGTTGCAGGTGAAATAGCCATAAATAGAGGGGTGAAAATGTGTCTTGCTACCTAACTTTAAGGGATAAAAGAGGGACTAGAGTTTAGATGAATCACTAGTGACTGATGATTCAGTCAATCATGGCCATAAAAATGAAGCCCACACAAAAACAAAAAAGGACAAGTTTGGGAAATTTTCCATGTAGGTGAACACATACATATTTTTGGAAAGTGATGTACCTTCAGAGGACATGGAAGTATATGGTCATTTCTTCATATCTTGTCATATTCTTCTCTTCCATCTGACTGTTCTTAAGTTATATCCTTCAATACCACTCTAATAATTTGATAAGCAAGATGCATCTCTGAGTCTGTGAATCACATCATTAAATCAATTAAACCCAAGGATTGGGTTGCAGAAGCTTCTGATCTGTAGCCCACAATAGAAACAGAGTAGAGAACCAGTAGCTGAGACTTACATCTGAAGCAGATAGGACAGTCTTTGGGGACTAAACCCTTTATCTATAGAATCTTATGCTACTTATGTGTAAATAGTGTCAGAATTTAATTGAACTGTAGGACACTCATCCGGTATCTGAAAAGTATTAGTTTTATGAGGAAATCTCCAATTTTACTCATAATTTATAACTGGGTGAAGGATTCACAATGAAATACAAAATAATGATAATTTTAACCATTTCAATTGTACAGTTGTGTAGTGTTAAGGACATTCACTTTTGTCTGTATTCAATCTCCTGCATTTTTTTTTTATAATTATGTTGTAGTTAGTTTGTTTTACAAATTGAACTCTTATGTGTAGTTACCCATATGTGCTGTATACCCATTCTTCAGATACATGTGAATATACCCTGCCCTCCACCAAATCACCAAATGTTTTTCCTCATTGTCCAGTGGGCTGTGTCACCACTTCCCCCTTCCCCTTTTCCATTCCCTATTGAGAACCTTAGTTCTCTTGAAAGTGTCTGTTGGTTTTATTTAATCTGTTCCTTTTTTTTTCTAGTCACATTACAACTATGAGTGAGATTATTTGGTATCTATATTTATACTTTTGACTTATTTTACATAGTCTAATTCCTTCTAGATTAATCAAAGTTGATTCAAATGACAGAATTTCATCTCTTTTAAGAGGTGTATAGTATTCCAATGTCTATATATGTCATCTCTTTATCCATTAATCTGACATTGGGCTCTAGGTAGTTTTTAGTTCTTGACTATTGTGAATAGGACTGCAATAAACATGGGGGTGCATAAATCTATACAAATTAATGTTTTTGTTTTTGTTTTTTTTTATCTTTTGGGTGCATATTCAGAAGTGGGATGACAGAATCACAGGAGATTTTCATCTTCAACTTTTTTGAGGAATCCCCATACTGTTTGCAACAGAGGTTGCACCAATTTGAACTCCCACAAACAGTATAGACATGTTCCCTTTTCTTCATATCCTTGCCATCAATTGTTGTTTTCAAACTTGTGTATAACATTCAATCTCTTAGGTTTAAGGTGATATCTCATTGATTTGATTTGCATTTCCCTGATACCCAGCAAGTGGGAACATCTTTTCATGTGCCTGTTCACCACCTATATATCCTCTTCAGAAAAAGTCTAACTCCTCATTCCATTTTTTTATTGTTTCTGAATTTCTGTTATTTAGTTTTATGAGTTCTCTATACAGTTCAGATATTAAATTTGTCTGAAATATGGAACACAAATATCTTCTCCAAGCTAGTAGGTGCTCCTTTTGTTTTAGTGATATTTCTTTTTGTTGTGAAAAAAGTTTTTAGTTTGATGTAGTCCCAGTTGTTTATTTTTCTTTTTGTTTCCCTTAATGCTGGATTTGAATCCCCAATGGACTCTCTAAGGGTCATGGAATGGAATGTCTTTTCTATGTTGTCTTCTAAGAATTTCTGGTATTAAGTCCAAGTCTTTAGTCCATTTTTATTTAATCTTTGTGAATTATATTAGAGAACTCTCAGGCTTCATTCTTTGAATGTGGCTGTCCAGATTTCCCGACACCATTTATTGAAGATAATTTCCTTTCTCCATGTTATGTTTTGACTCCTTTATTATATGTGTGTGAGTCAGTTACTAGTGATTCAGTTCTATTTCAATTCTCTGTGCCTCACTATTCTAGTACCATACTCTTTTGATCACTATTGCTTTGTATTATAGCTCAGTGTCTGGTAATGCAAAAACTCAAGATTTATTCATTTTTCTCATAATTATTTTGGCTATATGTGGTCTTTTTTGTTCCACAGAAATGTAAGATTTCCTTAGACAAGCCTGTGGGATTGTAATGGAAATTGTATTAAATCTGTATATTGCTTTAGGTAAGATGATCAGTTTTAACAATATTGATTCTTTCCATTTCTTTGTATCCTCTTCTATTTCTTTTTTTCCCCTAAAGAATAAGAACAGTTAGAATAAAGTAGAGTAGGCAAGCAGACAGGAAGGGGGGCACATTTTTATTCTATTTTTTATTTAGCTGTTCCCACTACTAACCACCCCTGGGCACTGAACTCAAAACCAATGGTGTGTGGCTTGCCCCTTAGGAGATGATTAAACTAACCACTACTCAACCAGTGCATACTTTCCTGAGTTTTAAAAAGGACATGTATTTTTAATTGTACAGGGTTTACACCTTCCTTGCTAAGTATATTCCAAGGTATTTGATTTTTTTTTTAACTTCTATTTTAAACAGCATGGTCTTCTTGATTTCATTTTCTCCAATGTGTTGTTTGCATACAAAATTCAGTGAATTACTATATATTGATTTAAACATCTGCCACTTTGCTCTATTTATTGGTTAGTTCTAGTAGCTTTTGACAGATATTTCAGGGTATTCCATATATACAATTGTGTTATCTGCAATAATGATAGTAATGATAGCGTTACTTCCTCTTTTGCAATTAGAATTCATTTTATTTATTTTTCTTGTTTAATTGCTCTGGCTATGATCTCCAATGCAATGCTAAATAACAGTAGTGAGAGTGGACAGTGTTTCCTTATTCTTGACCTTAGAGGAAATGTTTTTAACTTTTTGCCATTGCTGTTGGCTGTGATTTTATCATATATGGTATTTAATCTTTCTATCTCCATTTTATGCAGGATATTTATAATTAATTGGTGTTGGATATTGTCAAAAGTTTCCTCTGTGTTTGTTAATATGATCTTGTGATTTTTCTCTTTGCTCCTGTTGATACAGTATATTGCATTAGTAGACTTACATATGATGAATTCTCCTTGCATCCCTGGGATGAATCCCAATTTGTCATGATGAACAATATTTTCAATGCCTTGTTAGATTTGGTTTGCAAATGTTTTGTTGAGAATTTTTGCATCTATATTCATTAGCGATACTGGTGTGTAATTTTATTTCTTGGTGACATCTCTATCAGCTTTTGGTATCAGGGTGATGTTAGCCTCATAGAAGCTATTTGGCAGTGTTCTCTGTTTAGTACTTTGGAAGAGTTCGAGAAGAATAGGTATCAGTTTTTCTTGAAGGTTTTGTAAAAATCATTATAAAAGGCCATCTGGTCCTGTGTATAAAAGGCCATCTGGTCCTGTGCTTATTTTTAGGGAGACTTGATTATCTCTTCAATTTATTTGCTTGTGATTATTCTGTCCTAGTATTCTAATTCTTCCAGGTTCACTCTTGGTAGACTGTAGTTTTTCTAAAAATGGGTCATATCCCCAAGTTTGTCCATGCTGTTGGCATTGAGCTGTTCAGAGTAGTCTCTTATTATGCTGGATATTTCCGTGGCATCTGCTGCAATTCCACCTCTTTCATTTCTGATTCTAGTTATGAGAGTTTTCTTTCTTTTTTTTTTCTCTGTGAATTCAGCCAATGGATGGTCAATTTTTTATATATTTTCAAAGAATTAACTAGCTATCTGGATTATCTTTTTGTTTTCTATTTCATTTATTTCTACTGGAATTTTTATTATTTCCTAACTTTTAATAATCTTTAACTTTAATTGTTCTTTTTCTAGGTGTTTTAAGTGTAGGGTTAGATTGTTTATTTGTGATTTTTCTTGTTTCTTAAGGAAGGCCTGGTTTGAAATAAACTGTCCTCTTAGTACCGCTTTGCTGTATCCCATAGATTTTGGTAGCTCATGTCTTCATTCTCATTTGTCTATAAGTATTTTTAAGTTCCTTTTTGATTATCTCTTTTATCCAAGAGTCAATGAGAAATATATTGGGGTCTTCTAGCTTTATTTTCATGGTTGATTTCTAGTTGCAATTCATTGGTCAGAGAAGATGCTTGTGTGATTTCATTCTTTGTATACTTATTGAGATATGTTTTGCCTTCCACATATAATCTGTCTTTGAGAATGTTTCATGTGCACTTAAGAAGAAAGTGAACTCAGTAGTTATTGAATGAAGTTTTTGATATATATGTATATTAGACTTAACTGTTCCAAATGTTCATTTAAAGTTGCTGTTTTCCTGTTAATTTTCTAGGTGGTTGATCTGCTCATTATTGGAAGTGGGTTTTTGAAATCTGTTATTATTATGTTGCTGTTGCATATAATTTCTAGTAATATTTGATTAATATATTTTAATGCTCCATCATTTGGTGAATACATGTTAATAAGCACTATGTCTTCTTGTTGGATTGACCCCTTATCATTAATATATAATAGTCCATCTCTTCCTTTCACTATATATTTTTTTATCTGGAAGTATGTTTTATCTGATTTGAAAATGGTTCCTCCTGCTCTATTTGGATTCCCATTAGACTGTAGGTCTTTCACCATTAACTTTGGGCTTTTGTTTATCTTATGAAGCTGGTGAATTACCTGCATGCAGCAGAAGACTGGGTTATGCCTTTTAATCCATTTGACCAATTAGTGTCATTTTATTGAGAGTTAATCCATTAACATTCAGGGTGGTTACTTATATGTAGCTGTTAATTTCCATATTGTAATTTTTCTTAGTGTATTGTTTTAGATAGTACCCTTTTTTCTTCTCTTTCTCTTCTTAGATTGGTTGGGTGTAGTTAATTTTTAATTGTTTTCCCTTTTTGCTCTCTTGTTTACTTTTTCACTGGAGATGCGCTTCACAGCAATAATCTTTAAGAAAAGTAGTTAAATGCCAAAACAAAATTTACCTTCATAGAACAAAACAATATGCCATAATCAACTTATGTATCTTTTTTTTACTAGAGATCAATATAGTTTAGAAACTGTTCAAAATATTTATCTTGATTTTTTTGGAAAAAAGTTTGAGATCATATAAAAATGAAATCATTAGCAAAAATATAAGTTAAATTAGAAATTTTTGAAAGAAAATTGATCAGTGCTTGAAAACTACCAAATACATCACCCATTAAAAGATTGGTAGAAAATAAAATGAACATACATAATTAAATAGGGAAAGTATGCCTGCAAAGCCTAATTAAATTTTAAGTAAGATTTTAGTTTTTATGTTTTATAAAAAGCAGAAAAATATTTCATATATTAATTTTAGAATGTTTACATATGCAGTAGTTGTTCCTACTTCTACTTGCTTTTATTAAAGTGAATTTCAATATGTTTAAGACTTGAAGTTATAAAGTTGCATGGATTTTGCCAGATTGTTGATTTAACCAACTGTAAAGTTATCTGATTGAATCAGACATCTATCTTTTAGACAGCAGAATAATGATATAATGGAAATGGAGAGAAGGCCAGGTCAAAATATTAAACTGAAGAACTTTCCCATTTGTGAGATGCCCATGTTTTTTTTAAGCATCCCCTACATCCCTTTATATTGTGAGAAGAGGATTTACTACTTTTCTTGTAAATTATATTTTCAAGTATCTTTGTATACCTAAATTCTTAGAAATGTTGGAGTTTCCCTTTATAAAAATATAACAGGTTCCTTTACTGTTCAAGAAACATAGTGTCTCCCTTTAGTTTAAAAGTCAATCATACACATGAATCATATTCTGTTATAAGAGATACTGCTTCTTGTGCTTAAAGTCCTTCACATAAAAGACATAGTATGCAGGCATAATACTTTCCTCTTCATGGTGTCTTGTGGGAAATTGAGGGTCTAATTCTTGTAAAAACATTGACACCGGTGACCAATATTGTCATAGATTAGTTGTAAAGCACTTTGCTTTTATCCAGATTCCTGTCGCTTTGTCAATGTCCATGAAACTGTTGCAGGCTAATTTCACATAGTTTGAGAGCCAAAGTTAATTTTAATTGCAAAATTTGAAAGCATGAGAAGAATAATACAGAAATACTGACAATTATGCTGCATTTCTGGGATCAGGCTACCTTGAACAGGGTAAAATCACATAAAGGGAAACATTTTGATGAATTATAAATGAAACCCACCCTCATAATTAGGCTAAGAATAAAAATAAAAATATAAGTCATACATCTCAGTTGTAGTTGAAAAATTTTAGAGATTCATAAGGGAGCTAATTTCCATAACTGAAAACTACATATAGTAGAACTTTTTGACTACATTTCCCAAATTTGCTACTGCAAATGTACTTTGATCTAAAAGATAGTATTTTTGCAGACAAAACATTTTTGATAAAAAATCTCAATAAAGAGAATTAAAAATTAGAAATTGAAGAAATAGATGGTGTTAAATGGAAGAGCAAGGGACACTAAAATTTTATATTATTTATTTGAGAAAACATTTATTTCATTTTGGTAGCATCAAATCAAAAGTGGTTAGGGTTATTCCACCAAAAGAACTTTGGATGACTGTCTTTCATATAGAAGATTTAGACGGAAAGCAAAGGCATAATTTGAGTGACTATAACTGATGTGGTTACTTTAATTAGGAAAGCCTAGTTAGAAATTTATGACTGATTTTTCTTTAGTTTCACTTTCTCTGCTTTAGATGTATTGAATATAACTTACGTTTAAATTTCTTTAGGCAGGTTACTAAGATAAAGTATAGACCTTCTAAGGTTTAATTTCTAATTAGTCAAAATAATTTAAAGATCAATCAAGAAATAAAAGATAATTATCATACATCTATCATCTGTTTATCATATACTACTAAAGTGATAAAGTGATTTTGACAACTATTAAGAATGAAGTGAATGGAGGTATTCTCAGAATATTCTTTATATTTCACTTTCTCATCTTTGTCTCCACATACTACAATGTAAAACTTTGATTTTTATAATCTAAAGTTAGAGAGAATACCTAAATGAAAAAACAATTCTATGATGTTCATAGATACATTGAACTATTCTGAAGAGCCTGCTGTAAAATAATTATTATTAATAGTGATTTTTTATTATTAAAGAAATTAGCCATTTTGACTTTATTCAATAAAAGACTAAGAAAACTGAAAACAAACAAACAAACAAAAAAAAAAACAGAGACTTCCAAAATTTTGAATCCAATAATATTTTAAATGTGATCTGAAAGGAAAACAAGCAGGACAAAAACTATAAAGCATTCAAAATTCAATGAAAGAAAAATAATTCTTCAAATACACATTTTAAAACAATCAACTGCTAGGAGAACAGTATTGTATTGTGACTTCTAATAGATAGATACTTTAAGAAAAGATAAAGATGTTCTAAAATAAAAATGATAATCAATTCAATAAAAAATGAATACATTTACCCTGGAGCTAAGCAGGAGAAATCAGTGATACAAATTCATCCCAGTATGAAAGGCATTGCTCCCTTAGTGTGTGTCCACAAACATAAGAATTAACCCTGGAATATGTATAACCTTGTTTGGAATTTTTTTTTTTTCCTTTGGAGAACAATAGGAATACAGAGAACAAAGAATAAGAGGCAGAGATCAAGGGGAGTCAATTAATAAAGTATGCACAGACCTGGTTATAGCATATTCATTTTTGAACCAAAAGCTTTATCATGGGAAATAAGAAAGAGGGATAGCTTCCTGGTAAAATGAGATGACCCTGCGAACACTCTTCTGTGGTCACCTATTATTTAGAGGAGCAAATACACTAAGCTCCCATATTACAGAAAGTTCCTGAGGATGAAACACTGCCCCTCCATCTTTAATACACTTGTGACACCGGGCAGTTGTACTTTCAGCTAAAGTTATTTGTGTTTCAGCAGCAGATAACCTTCTAGATGGAGGCAGGCCACTGAGTCTCCAACTTTAGTGTAGAGAGATGAGCAATTTCATGCAACAAGGGTTCCATAGTTCTCTCAGAGAAGTTCACTAGCAATATTGCAGCAAAATGTCACTTTTGTGTCCACTTGGAGCTACTGCTAAATAATTTTGAATACCTGCCTGTTTCTTGATACAACTCCCCTCCTCAAGCCCCATGGATTGTAGTATACCTCTCCCTGATGGGACTACTGTCCAACTAGAAAGAAGACTGAGTGACTTTTGCATGGTGTGCATTGCTTCAGCAAGCTCCTGAGAGTTGGGTAACTCATGAGACATCTAAATCGCTGTCACGAGTGGCCTCTCTTATAGTCTGTTTATGACTTGAATCTCCTCCTTCTTGGTCTCTCCCTTTGGACGTGCTAGTTGTGCCTACAGCCCTAGGAGAAACCTCTAATTCTTTGATCCAACTCTATTCCTGAACACTGGACATTCAGCCTCAACATAGTTCTAGCTCTGGAGTTGCAAACATTCTGAATGTTGAAGAAAATATACAAAAATTAGAGTCCAGCATTTGGAACCAACAACTCAGGTCTTCTACAACCTGATATACTAACACAAGGTTATTATATCCAGGCAGGTAAGGAAAGATATTTGGCCTAATTCATAGAAATGAACACATAGCAGCCAACAGATAGATATATGTACACACACCATATTATTGAAAATAGCAGTGCCAGATAATATCAGATTGCAACAGAATAAAGTAAATTACCAGGAAAAAATTTTGAAGAAACAGCTTTAATGATTTTCACCAAAATCAGGAGTAGAGAAACAAGAAGAGAATGATCACAACCATGGAAGAACAAGAAAACAACAAAAATAGAGAATTTATGAGGCAGTTCCAAGTGTAATTTATAGAGCTAAAGAAAATAATAGTTGAACCAAAGAATACAGTAGAGTGTCTCAACAGTAGACTAAAAGAAGTCTCCAATTAAATCTGTATGCTAGAAGATAGGGCAGTAATGCACTATCATCAAGAAATAAAGAATAAATAAAAGACACACATGAGATGTGCAGGAAAATATCAAAAGCAATAACATTCACATTCTAGGAGTCCCAGAAGGAGATGAGGGAGAGAGAAAAAGGAGTAAATATTATTTGAATTAATAATAACTGAGGACATTCCTAACTTGGGAAAAGAAACAGATGTCTAGGTCCAGGAAGCAATGAGTTTTAAATAAAGTAATTCTGAACACACACACACACACACACACACACACCAAGACATCGTGTAATTGAAATGACAAAAATTCAGTTTAAAGAGGAAATCTTAAAAAAGAGTTAGAAAAAGGCAAGTCAACTCAAAGGAGCCCCCAAACAATTATCTGCATAATTCTCAGCAGAAAGATTACAAGCAAAAATAAGTGGCATGACATATTCAATGTACTGGAAAATAAGTATTTCCAACCAGTAATACCCTACAATGCTAAGTTATAACATGGAATTCAAGAGCTTTAGAGACAAAGGTAGATTCATTGTATCTAACTAGTCATAAGAAATGCTAAAATAATTTCTACAAAATGAAAATAAATTTTACTGCAAAGCAGAAATATATAGAAACATACAAAATATATTGAAGTGAAAAATAAAAATGGTGGCATAGAATGAGTTCATGACTAAACTTTCAATTTAAAATAGTTTATAAGCATAGAAAAATAGGTACAAACCCCAAGATAATTTCAAAACAAAACCATTGAAAAGACAAATAAAAAGGAAAACAAAAAAAAGCTTAATTTTTTCAAAACACAAGAGAAAATAGTATTTATTTCACTAATCAACAAGTGTAGAATGCATAAATAGCCTAAAAAATAAAACCCAACTTTCTGCTGCAATCTAATTTCAAAGACAATTAAACGTTTAAAATTAAAGTTTGGAAGACAATCCTACAATCAAATGATAGCCTACAAAAATCAGGGGCAGCCTGACTTACATATATTTTATATATATTCATTTATATTTTATATATATTTATATATTTATTTAATATATATTTTATTCTATTTTATTTTACTTATATATTTTATATTTTATATATTTATATATTATTTATATATATGTTAAATATATATATGACAAAATAGAGTCCCAACTAAAGAAGGTAACAAAAGACAATTGATGAACATTTCATAAAGATTAAGAGTTTAATTCAGCAAGAATATGTAACACCTATCAATTAATAAGCAAATGAGGGAGCATTAAAATGCATAAATCAATCGATAACGTAACTAAAGACAGATATTCATAGCACTTCAAGAATACTTTGAAAATATAACACACCTCTTACAAAAAGGGGCAGATCAACCAGACAAAAATTTACCAAGGAAACAATAAACTTAAATGAAAAGTTTGAACAGATAAAGTTCAAAGGACATTTACATAACACTTCGCTGATTCATTGTGTAATTCACATTTTTTCTTAAGTACTCACGCAGTAATCTCAGGAATGGACAATATGAAAGAAACAATAAAAATGTGAACATATTTACAAATGTTGAAATCATACTAAGGGTCTTCCATAATCACAATAACATAAAACTAGAAATCCCTGTAAAAAGAAAGAAATTTCCAAAATAAGTGGAGGCTAAGCATCATTCTTCTGAAAGACTACTGGGTGAAAGAGAAAATCATATTAGAACTCAAAAAAGCAAACAAACCAAAAAACAAACAAACAAACAAACCTTGAGATAAATTAGAATTAAGACACGAGCTATCAGAGCATATGAAATATAGAGAAAGTAGTACTAATAAGAGTTTTTAGCGATTCAAGAATGCCTGAAGAGATAAGAGATCAACAATCTCAAGTAAGCAATCAAGCCATAGACCTAAAGCATCTAGAAAGAAAAACTAATTCCAGAATATTTTAGAATAAAATAAATACCACAATTACCAGCAGAAATAAAAAAATATATATATGTTACAATAATCAATTCAGAAGATCAATTAAAAACAAAAGATTATTCACTGAAAAAATGGAAGATGTTTGTCTACACTCATAATGAATAAAAAAGAAAACTAATAAGTAGAAACAGGAATAAAAGAGAAGTTACAACAGATAACTCAGAAATACAAAGCTATAAAAGAATGCTATGAGTAGTTATCTGCCAATAAATTGGAAACCATAGGACAGAAAAATATCATAAAACTTACATACAAGGACTAAATCAATAAGAAACAGAAAACCTGAAGAGAACTATTGCAAGTAGGGAAATTGAAGAAGTAATAAAAAACTCCCCAAATAGAAGCTCAGGAACAGACAGCTTTGCTAGTGAGTTTTACTAAACCCTCAAAGAACTAATACAACACTTCTCAAACTCATCCCAAAAGTTGAAGGAGAAGGAGCACTTCCAAACACTTTTCTATGGATAAAATCACATTGATACAAAAAGTGGACAAGGACATCACATACACAAAAAATATAGATGATTATCTCTAATGAAGATAGATACTAAAATACTGAAAAAAAATATTAGCAAACACAATTCAAGAAAGAAAAAGGATAGTTCATCACGACCAAGCATGATTTATTCTGGCTAACAAAGATGGTTTAGCACAAGCAAATATAATGCAATACACACAGTCAATAAAATTAATGAAAAATAATTTGATTATATCAGTCGATGCAGAGAAAACATTCGACAAGTTTCAACAGCCATTTATGATGAATATCTTCACAAAATAGTGACAGAAGAAATATATCTCACTAAAATCAAGGCCATATATGATAAACCCAGAGCTAACTTCATACTCCATGATGAAAAACAGAAAGTGCTATATTTAAGATCAGAAACAAGAAGAGTATCCACTGTTTCCACTGCTATTCAACATTGCATTGGAGTTCCTAGCTAGAAAAATTAGGCTAGAAGAACTAAAGACATTCAAATAGAAAAAAATCAAAGTATCACTATTTGTAGAGGGTGATAATATAAACAGAAAAATCTAACGATTGCATTGAAATTTATAAGAACCAAGTAATGAGCACAATAAAGTGACAGGCTAAAATGTTAATATAAAAACATCTGTTGTATCGCTATATGTAAACATTATAGAAGGGAAAGAAATTAAGAAAACAAGTACATTATGATAAAAGGTGAATGTTTTAAATACCTTAGAATAAAAAAAACAAAAGAGGTGTAATCTCTTACAACAAAAATTATGAGATGTTAAAATAAATAGTAGATACGAAGATTTGGAAATATTTTTCACGCTTATAACTGGGAAGAGTTAACATTATTAAAATGGTCCTCCTACTAAAGCAATATATAAATGGAATGAAAACCCCACAAATATTCCATTAGTATATTTAAAGCAAATAGAGTAAAAAAACCATAGAAAACCCCAGTTAACCAAAGCAATCATGAGTTAAAAGGACAAAAGTGAAAGTATCCCACTCTCAGATTTTAAGTTGTACATCTTTGAAAGTAGTAATCAAAACAATATGGTACTAGAAAAAACAATGTACACACAGGTCAGTGGATAGAATTGAATCTCAAGAAACAAATTCACTTACATATGGTCAGTTAGTTGACCATAAAAATATCAAAGAGCTTGTGAAAGAGAAAGAAAATTTAAATTGTGTTGAAATTACTAGACAATCATATGCCAAAAATTGCACTCAGATCACCCTTTATCACGTTATGGAGAAATTTATTCAAAATGGAAGAGACTTGCATTTGAAATTTCAAACCAAATATACATAGAATAAAATATAAGCAATACCTGTCATAATATCAACTTTAGGGAGGTCTTTGGAGACCAACCCCAGCAACCAGGGAAATAAAAATAAAATTCAGTCTACATCAGACTAAAAAACATCTGCACAGTGAAACTCATTACAAATGAAAAATCGTCCTATTGAATGGGAGAAGATATTTGCACATCATACATTCAACATGGATTTATTATCCAAAATATATCAAGAATTCACAAAACTCAAGAACATAAAAACAAACCAATTAAAAATAGGCAGATGATCTAAATAGACATTTCTCAAAAAACCTCCTACAGATGACTAACTAAAAAGATGTTTTTCATCTCTTTTATTAAGGAAATACAAATCAAAACAAAAAATGGTGTATTAACTCACACCTATGAGAATGACTAATATCCAAAGGACCATAAATATCAATAAGCATTGGTAAGGATGTATAGATAAGGGAAACCTTTTACACTGCTAGTGGGGGTCTAAATTGTAACCATCATGGAGAGCAGTATAGTGATTCCCCCCCCACAAAAAAAAACAACAAAAAGAATACAAATTCCACATGATCATGTTATGCCTCTTATGGATAGTTTCCAAAAAAAAAAAGAAAAAGAACTACAAAAACACTAATTTGAAGAGAGATATAGTGATGCTGCCTTTATTAAAGCATTTTTTACAATAGGCAAGAAATGGAAACAACCTACTTGTTCTTTCACAAATGGATGGATATGCAAGACATATATATACATAATGGAATACTATAAGGACTTTAAAAACAATGAAACACTGTCTTTTGTATCAAATAGAGGGGATTACATTAAGTGAAATAAGTCAGTAGGAGAAAAGCAAATACCAAGTAATCGCTCTTATGTGTGAAATATAAAGAAATTAAGCAACAAAGAAATAAAAGTAATCTCAAAACTAGGTAGCAGTAGAGAGGTTACCAGAGGGTAGGATGCGCAGCACGGGAGCAAGGGGCATTGTGGGCTAAATGAACCATGGTGAACTATAAGAAAATTGGTGGTGGGAGTGGTATGTTATATATTTGATGAACCATTAAACTGCATATGAAAACATTATTTTGTAAAAGAAATTTACCTCAATTTATAAAAATTATTTGATGTAACAGAATTTATTTGGTCACTCTAAAATATTAGGAAATTATTCTAGCCCAGGAGTCAAAATGTAAGGATTTGAATTGTATTTTCTTTAATAACTGCATATTATTTTAGGAAATTAATTTTCACTTGTAAATAGAAATTATTATAATTATAATAATCTTATGGTTTATCTTAGTGTTATAATGATTGGAAAATAGAGATTTAAGTGACTTTCTATTAATGAAAGAGAATACCTATGCTAGTTCATTAACAGAAAAATGTCCATAGTTCAGGCAAAAAAAATACAAGGTCTTAATGATATCAATATTTAATGTGTATTTACATTAAATATATCCATATATGTATATAATGTAATCCATAGCTTACATCTACATATACACACATCTGTATAGTTCTGGTTTGCATACTTTTAGATCATATGTAAGAAAATGACTAATTATGCATTTAAATTCAGTCAAAACTTTTATATTGTATGTTATTAATTGGTTTGGCTGATATAGCAAAGTAGCTTAGACCGGGTGGTTTGTAAACAAAAAATCTTTATTTCTCTTTGCTCTGGAGGTCCAATATTTGGATACGCATTGTTGAGTTCTAAATTCTAGTAAGGAACCTCTTCCCATTTGCAGACAGCCATCTTCTCGTCTTTTCATGTGGCTTGCTCTCTGAACTTTTCTCATGAGACCATTAATTTGCCAGGGTTCTACCCTGATGGCTAACCATTTCCCAAAGACCTTACCTTCTAATAATAGCACATTGAGGATTAGATTTTGATATTCTGATGTTCACAAAATACAATCCTTTTGTTCTTATCACAACTCCACTACTATAAAATTTACCTACTCTGCTCAAAAGAATTAAATGAGTTTGATTTAATTTGCCTCAAGAGTTGAAGGTGAAACTTACAAAAATAATTACTGTGATGTCCTCAAATACATTTGAGTTTGGTAGGAAGGGATATATACTAATGAAAAATGAATGTTGCATGAGTAAATTTAATGCCTGTTATAACTGTATTAGGAGTTCAAGGTGAACAAAGTATGCTTCCTAATTGTATAGACTTTTTATGAGTATATATAAGATATTATCATATATATATATTTTTTTTAACTTTGAATACATATACAAAGTCAATGACCTAAACTGCATGAACTGGGTAAATGAGTGCCTGGCTGAATGGGTTACTTAAGGATTATAGGCACATTATCTATAAACTATATGCCTGTTTTTAGTACATGGATCTATATCATTTTATGAAATATTACCCAATGATTATAAGATTATTACCATGTTGAAGCAGATTAGAAGACAAATAAATTAGAAGGATGAAAAGAAAAAAAATAATGTCTGGGTAAATAGGTCAGTATTGAAATATGAGTAGAAGGAAGCAGTGTCATATGAAGAGGGGAGGTGTAGTGCTCTCCTCTAAGTAAAACACGAAGAGGATGCATTGTTTTATAGAAAACTTAGAAACAAAATGCATTTTAGTGCCACCTGTAAGGGCAGGGCAGCCATGTGTCACTTGGCATGGAGTCAGTTCAATAAAGAATTCAAGGAAAAAACTTAACAGCAGCACCCGGTACAAATTATTAAGAGAAGTACAGAGCAACAGAGAGGAAAAACTTCCTTTCTGCCAATAAACCCTGTTTTAGGGCCAGTGAGTATGGTAGTTTTATAGATTTGTGGCAGAAATTTTTCATTGTGTGACCTTCCTGGGAGGTTCTAAGAGTTGGCACCAGTTGCTAGGTTTGCAGCCCCATCCTACCCAATATACTTGAGGAAGTTCCTGAAGGGTGATTAGGGTCAAAACATCTTGTTACAAGTTATTTAAGGATTATTTATAGACTAATTTCTTAAGAATTTTTGAGACTGAAAGTTAACTTCAAAGAGTCAAGTAGATCATTGCTTTCTATTATTAAACACTATATACTTTGTTAAACACTGACTTTTAACAGATTAATCTGATTCCTGTATTTTACTGTAGGGAAGTTTATTGCAATAATTTAGCTATTTGCTAGCTTCTTCATTTTTAAGCTCCTTGCATTCTGTTCCTTAATACCCTCCCTGGTCTGTCCCTCATTATAAATATAATTTATTGATTTTTTATTACATCGCATGGTGGGAATTCTTAACAATATATCCCTTTGGTTAATCACTGAAGGGAAAATTCTATATTGTTCTTCAGATTTGGAGATTTTTGTCTTTGTTTTGATCTACAGCACTCAGCTAACACTATAGTCCCTCTGGGATGGTATGCCTCCCAGAGTTTAAGAACCATGAATCCTGCTGAATTTGATCCCTAAGTAGTTTACTGGGTAGGGAAAAAACTCCTTAGCACCCCCAGAAGCATTATGAATTTAATTAACGAGGTTCATTCTTCCAAATATTTAAATGAAAAACAAAAAGGGGCAATTTAAGACTATGACTGTATCAATTACATTGCCACAGATTATTGAATAAAAAGCGATTTCACCAGCTGTTATAAGCTGTCCTTGATCTTGGCAAAGACTTGTTGTTACTGGTGGAATTGAGATAGGAAGGATTCACAAGCAGTGGGCTCCATTGTTATTGCAGAGCTTCCAGACAGCAAGAAGACTGAGAGCCAGCATTCAAGTAGAGAAAAGCACTTTATTGTACCGGTACTGGCCCAGGAGTATTGTTAGCCAAAGCTGAGCAATGGGGGGGTTAGGGGAGCAACTTTTATACTCTGAGGTAGAAATCCACTTCCTTGACTCGTGTGGTTTCTACTGGCAACTCTTATCCGTTATGTACAGCTATAAAGTAAAGAGGATGCTTACGCGTCCTTGGACATATAGCTTCATCCTTGGTAGTACTGTGGGAAATTCCTGGCAGACTAACTTTTACATTGGGGTCAGAGAAAAGGTCTTCTACCACACCATAACTTACTAATGGAAAGTTAAGACTGGCAAGCTTCAGTTTCTGCTGATTGATGGTAAAATTTTTCACCTTCCCCTGTTCTTTCCTAAACCTTGTCTATCCCTGTGTGGAAGGAAAATGTAGGGCCTAAATACAGAATTCTCTAGTTATTGTTTTGTTTTGCTTTGTTTAGTTTGTTTGTTTGTTTTTGGAGCAATGCCTTCCATGGCAACAGAGGTCAGAGAGTCCTGGAATACTCTGAGCCACATCTCACAGGCAAGTACCCAAGTGCTTGAGGCTGAAGCTCACATCCTTATCCTCTGGAAAGAGTCATGTACTCTTTCTCTTTCACTTTCTCTAACAAACATAAATCTTTACCTAGTTTTGTTTCAAGAATTCTTTCTTAAACAGTTTGTCACCAAATTCCAAGAAACCCCAGAAGCCTTGCATCAAGTGCACCAGCATAAGGACCAAACGAGATGTTGCTTCAACATTCAAAGCTTAATATTGATTATTTCTTGCCAAGAACCCTTTGGAATATCTAGAAACTACTCAGTGAATTTTTTAAATTTTGTTGTCAAGAGTTCCTAGTTTGATTATTGACCACCATTTTTGAATGGGAAGGGACATGGTGAATAATCTGCATTTTCTTTGGTATTCCTGGAACATGGGAAGAAGGCCTGGAAATGACTGACAGCTCTGACACCTTTCACCCCATTGAAATTATTTTGCTACTTGGACCATGAGGATTAAAAAATATAGAACCCTACGCACCATCAAGGCAGCTGGAAGTCTTGTCCTCCATATGGAAACCCATATGCATAAACTTTAGTCTCTCTTCAAACCTTAGAGTGAGTGACAGCCTGGAGTTCTGTCATACTGGGTATCATCATGTACACATAATAAACTTTGAGGTGCTGTGGGACTCTTAGTAAATTTCTGTTTTGCCTGGAGTCCAAGGACTCACAGAGGTCTTAGGGGTTTTCAGGAGTCCCTGGGGTCTGTAACAGAAAAATGAAAGAGTACAACATGACTAAAGAAAATAGTACTTCCTTCTCAACTCATGAAAATCTCTATGAGATTTGTTAATAATTTACCTACTTTAAATATTTGGGAGGATTCATTAACAAGAGTTTGTGGCATGAGACTGTCCATATCCTGTGGGAAATTCCACATAGTCAAACCATTCTCTTTCAGAGGGTAAAATAAAAACAACTCCTGTTTTATAAATTTAGAAATTTTACAATATGGCTCCTTCCTCTCTCCAGATCTGCCTAGAGCATTCCTTAGTTCATATAAGCACATGCATATTTAAAGATATTTAATTTTTATTTCTCATTCTCCTCTTGGTTCTTGTTCTTTTGTTTGTATTTTACTATCCATAGAAAAGCTCCAAAGCTGTTTTAACCCTAAGGCACAGTAAGCCTGATGACCTGGAATCTCTTTAGTTTAACAGATCTGCTTTCCAAATGTTTTTCCCTTTCCTTCAAATGCCTGTGCAAGAAAATGACTCAATAGATTCCTGAACTAAAACTGCTACTGACATATTTTTCAATCTTCAACTCTCAGGGACTCCGTATAAACCTGTATGTACTTGAATGCGTGGTACTATGGAAAGTGTGTCTTTGATGCTTATGAATTTTTCATGTTTTCAGTGTTGGCAGAAGAAACAGTCCTTTCTTGTACATCCTTTATTATATAGAAAGGGATATGATGCTAGCTTTTTTCTTATGTTATTTATTTATTTTTTGAGGCAGAATCTTTCATGATTATAAATTGGCCATATTTTTCCTCTTTGCTCCTTGTTAATGACTTTTTAATATTTTCTCTGTTTAGAGGCATATAAATTAAGGATTTTGATCTTTAATTATTGGAGAACCAGTGTTTTGCTGCCGTTCACTTCTGCTTCTAAAGGAGTATTTTATTTCACAATCACTGAAAGGAGGAAACACTTTCCTTTCTTATTATCGACTCCTCATTCTAGACTTCATTCACTCCAAAAACTCCATGATAGTACACTGCTAGCTTCTCTTCATGCTGCTTTGCTATTGCTAATAAATATTTATTTGTATTCTCCAGTGTCCAAGAACAGATTCATTATGTTTGCTAGATCTCTCTAGATTAATTAACCTCAATCTCTAAATGACCCAGCTCATTTTCATTATAACCCTGTGTCATCTGCTCATCACCACTAGATCCTTGAATAATGGTTTTAGCTATTAGTGGACACAGATAGGCAAAGACACCATTATTAAATGCAACATTATTAAAAGTTCGCAAGAGGGCTTTATGTTTACAATGTGATGTTTGCTTGTTTTTCTGTTTAATTTACAGACCTGGGAGCTTTTTGCTTTACAATTTCTCATTCTTTCCTGCCTAAAGCAATTTAAATTTCAGTAAGACAGTCATTTGAAACTAAATGATACATATTTTCCTCTCTTAGATAATTCTGTTTTCCACTAACCAAGGTTCACCCAGAGTCCACAGGTCTCTGTAGTAGTTGTTCAGTTATTCACAACCTTAATTATTAGTTTGATACCTTAATTATAACAACAACAGCAACAAAACAAACAAAAAACAAGAAAGACACAGAAAATAACAAATATTTCCCAGCTGGAAATGTTAGAAATATCAAGCATAATTTTGCTGGCATGTTTCTGTTAGCTGGTAGTTCAGAAAGTTTCTGTCTATTTTAGCCAAGTAGTGAGAAATAATTTGAATTTGATACAGATGGATTCTAAACTATTAGTATTGCATAAGTATATAAGCTAGCAGATAAGCTTATGAATGCCTCAAAAGATTATTTTAATTAAGACTTTCTGAAATATTCTTTATAATGGACTATTCAGCTAGTATGTTTTTATTTTGCTTTGTTTTGAGTTACACTATTAACAAATCTTAGCTATCACTTAATGAAAATATCTTGAGAAATTAAGACAGAATGGAATTTTTTTTAATTATGAGAACAAAGACTTCTCAAATATTGGAGAAGGACACTCCTTCATTGCTTTTGTTTCTTCCATCATCTCTTACTACTAGCTTTCTTCTTACTTTGTTCTCTTGGCTACTTTTCTTTCATGCTTTTATGTCACCACTATCGAAAAACAAAGGTACTAAACTCACTCATAAAACTGCATCCCTGGTCTTTTGTCCCACAGTACATTGTACATGCATGGATCTCAGCATAACTTACATTTAATTTAAATCTTAATTATAAATGAAGAAGGAATTAAAAGATACTTCAGAAACTTGAGTTTCTTTACATCATTTTTATACTTCCTTAAACAATAAAAATCTCTTGAGTTTTCTTTTTTCTGCATCTGTATTCCTAAACCTAACTACTTTCCTCTCATGTGGTAGAAGTTCAAAGAGTGTTCAATGAATAAGAGCCCTATGGTTTTAGTGTTAAGAACATCAGAAGCATCAATATCTGGTAGTAATCTGAGCAATGGGTAATAAACTAGCTACTGATGCAGGGACATCATAGCTTGAAATCTACAAGGCAGTATGCAGATTTATGAATTTATGAACAGTTATCTGGCAAAACCTGAAAGAGCCCCTAGGGGGAATCTCAGTTTAGCAACTTGCTTCTAAGACACACCCTGAGGTAGACATGCCATTTTTCGCCAGGTAACATGGACATGCCCAAAGTCCCTAACCCTCAAATATATATATATATATATACATATATATATATGTATATATATATATGTGTGTATATATATATATGTATATATATATGTGTATATATATGCATTCTTGTCAAGTGCGAGAGGCAGACAGCTTTGGTCCCACAAAAGGAAATATGTGTATTCTCTTGATGTAACCTTTCTAGCCCCACAGGGCATCTCAACTAGTTATTTCTGCTTTTACTAAATTTGCTGTGTGTTCCTGGTCAAAGACTCTCTCCATGAATGAATTCATTCTGGAGGAGCCCAGTATCTCATCAGCGTGTCTCATTTCCCTCCCCTCCATCAGATACAACTTTCGAGATTCCTTTTTCTACAAACTTTAAAATTTTCTTGCTGATTTATATATATTTATATTTATATATTTATATATTTATTTATATATTTATATATATCATGCAAGAGCTGAAAACATTAATTCTGTATTCTAATGTAACATAGACATATGCATTTTAAATAAAACATGAAAATACATTGCTTTCATGAATTTGTTTTCTTAACTTTTGTACTGTAATTAAAAAAGAAAACAAAAGCAAGTACACTTACAATAGTTTTGAAATTTGCTTTTTAAGGGCCATTTAAATATGTGTATTTTATACTTAATTGAAATCATTATATTTCAATATATTTTTTCTATACTAAATTTTACTTTAAATACCTAAATATAGAGAAAAGTTTAACCATTAACCCATAGTAGTAAGACTATTAAGGAGCGACAGGGACAGAGGAAAGTATACAAACCTGAAGAAGAGGAGTATTGACTATCATAGACCTACCTACTTAAAAAAGCAATATCTTCTGGGGAGGGGAAGCCCTAAGTGGAGAAACTAACCTCTATAAAGTTCTCAGTATTAATTTAATAATTATGTTTGACTCTGCACGCTGTGGACTACTATAGCTAATCTTGGGACAAGTTTTTACTTCCCTAATAGACGCTACTCACTGGCCGTATATTTGGGTGTCCTTTTTTTCCGTTCTCTATCTTAAGTCTGATTTTACTAAGGTTTACGTTATAACATTTAAAACACGAGGATACATGTAGAGTTAAGCTGAAATTTGATCTATTGAATTATAAAAATTCTAAAGGATCAAAAATATGTAAATAAGCGCAATGCTGACCAAAGTTTGAATTAAGAATATATTTTAATACATAACATACTATCACTTAAATTACTGAGAGTATATTTTAAAATTCATTATTAAATGCCAATATTTAATTTTAACATTAAATACATAATAATATTTAGCAAATTAAGCATATGAAATAAATAGTCAAACTCTCAAAGCAAATATACTGAAACTATGCTAAAAATATCCAAAAATTTCATTTATGATTTCATAAATCATATACATAGGATATGTTAAACCATTGACCCAACATTGAGTGATCCATTATTATATTATTAGCTCTCTCAATTTGCCCACTTTTATTCGGACTTTCCCTAGCTTCCTAATCCATACATGTCTTGGTCATGTTTCTTCAGGATATAAAATCCTACTATGACTTAACTCACACGCATGCACGCACGTGCACACACACACACACACACACACACACACAGAAAGTGGCACTTTGAACCTTATCAAGCAAACTGAGTAGATTACTCTGATATTTCTAAGCCTTTCTTTTGAAATTCTTTCAGATCAGCTATAACCATTTTTTCTTTTGTTTCCTTATTGATTTTTTATTTTCTTCTAGATTTTCCCATTCTTAATTAAAAATTCCATCTCTCCATAATCTCTTGCTTTCAGGTTTCCTTTGGGTGAGTGATTTCATCCAGTCTCTGAGATTATATGTCTCTTCTTCAGTCTGATTTTCATAGGCCCTTATTGTTTTCTGGTTTAGTAACATTTGAAACAGCTCTTTGTTTCCTTTTTTAAAAATAGTGTAATTCAGCTGCATTTTATTTTTCCTTTTATATATAACTTTCACGACTAAAAGTCTCATTACTTTATTTAAGAAGATTATCTCCTCTAAGATCTAATCATCAACAGGAGAAAAGCTTAATATCATCTCTTCTAGTTTAAGAACTAATCACGAACACAAGAAAAGCTTAGTATCTTTTCTTCTAGTTTAATTGGTCTCCCATTATAAATGTGGTCTTTGTTCAATGGCTGGCTGTGTTATCAACCTATGCCATGCTCTCCTTAGATTCCTAGAAACTCTGATTCCTAAAGACAAATATTACAAACAAAGATTCTTAAATTAACAAAAACAGAAGAAAATGCAGGGATTCCATTTGCTCTGCTTTTCTAGGCCTGGCACAAATATTTAAAAGGTCACAGACTTATCCTTTGTACCTCACAGGGGACTTACTTACCTTTTAAAATTTAGACATGGATAGAAAAACAGTACAAGCAGAAAACTAATTCCGCTGCCCTTTCATGTCAAATGCACTATATATAGAACATTTTCTTCCCTCTATAGTTGAATCATTTCCACTTGCAGGGAAAGTGGCACCTGAATGTTTTCAGGACTCACCAAGTTCCATGCAGCTGGTGTGTGCTGAGTTGCTCACAGTTGCCTTAGGCACAAGGAGCCCAAATGTCTATATTTAAGCCTAGATGGCCCAGACATTTGCTGAAAGAAGTTTCTGTAAACTGCAATCTCAAGCTGAGATCAAAATACTCTTAGCCTAAGGCTTAATGCCTCAGCTACACTGTAGCAAAAACTAGCTAGTCAATTATACCAGCTTCAATTATAATAACATGCTATCAAATCTCCCTGCCCCCGATAAAAGATTATGTTCTTCAAATTTCATTCCTTGTCTATCAATCTATATCTTCAGCCTAAATAAACAGAAATGGGGTTTTATTTTATCCAGTAAAAAAACATATTCCTCGTTTTCCTGGCTATGATCCAAACAAATAAAATATTTAGAGCGTTAAATTTCAACAGATAAAAGTCAAATGACACTTTATTACTGACAAATCCTAGCTTTTTGAGAATGTGGCTTTAAGTCTAACAGCTCAGCGATGCTAACATTGTGAACCAGAATTAACTGAGGCACCTTCTCAGGCCAGAAAGTGATGGGGAAAATTACTACATTTCCATAGGGCCTGCTTCCACAAAGTTTGAACAGGCATTTTATGGGCAAAAATTCCTTAAAGATAAAGAGGAAAAGGATTAAGCAATGCATACAATTCTTCTGGAATTACTGGTAACATTTGCTACTTTTTCTTTGCTGCTGAGAGTAAGGAAGGAATCTGAGAAGGGTTAGAACTTTAACTGAGTTGACAGCTCCTTCTCCTCAACAATCAGGGAATGGCAACTATTTCTGGGAGGTATGTACATCCAGAATACATTGTTTCCTTCCCAAGATGACTAGTCTGAAATCTCTCATGTCTGCCTTTAATGACAATAGAGAATCCTATTCTAATGTACCCAAATGTCATATCTGTAAAAACATTTTCTTCAGAGATATTCTGGAACAAGAGAAAACTATCTGTGACACTTTTGGTTTTGTTCAAAAAAACACTGATATACTCAGAAGCAATCCTGCATTTGTTACAAATTCTATATATGATATATATGTGTATGCATACACACACATGCACACACGCACACACACAGTCTGCAGAGACATTCCCAACTTAAGCATTACAAACTAAATCTGTTTGGCACTGGACTATGCTGTTAGATCTGTTAGATTGTCATGTAAAATTTATGAAAACCTAGATTTCTGATAATAGCAATAAGGTGAGACAAATTGACTTCTAGAAACAAGATTGTCTCCTTTTCCTTTTTACAAGTTGAACTTTTACCTTTGGGTCTCACTTTAGATAGCACTTGCTGCCAGAAGCTTTTATTTTCATGATTTATAAAACAGAGATGCTGACCTAGAAAATGACTTCGTATAAATCATTTCAAGGAGTAGATTTTATGTCATTCATTAAGCAGGTACTAGACACTTTATTGTTCCTTATTTCATAATAATTACATAAAGAAAGGAAAGACAATTGGGAGAAAGTGACAGTGAATTAAATAAAATGGAATAGGTAGAAAAAACACATATAAGGTAAAAGGAAAGAAAAGTATGGTAGAGTGTGAAAGATGAACAGAGAAAATAAGAAGCCATTAGAAGCAGGAATACGGGGAGAGAGAGAATGAAATACATCTTCAATATTAATATTCTATTAAAAGAAAGAACAATTTTACTTCTTTCCCATAACTATAGGTGGCAGATCTAATTAGAAATAATTAAAAGGGGGGATATTTACATTCCTTTAAAGCTCTATTGTAGCTCAAGGAATTTACGAAGATTTAAAAAAAAAACTTTTAGTTCTTGATTATGGATAATTGAACCAATAATTAGGCTATTGGCATATGGGGCATGGACATTTATAATATATTTGCTTTTCATTTATAAAGAGATACAAGTTAAGTTCCTTACAATTAATTTGTATTTAGTTTAACTTTTTTGATTATTTTAATTTAAATTAAGACTCTATCCACTTTTCCAGATAACTTCTGTGCTCTTCTCACACTATGCAACAGCCCAAATAAACTTCTTTTACTGTCAAATGTGTTAGTTTTTCTTTGTGCTTCTAGAAACTTCTTGTAGGGGAAAGATAGATCCTTCTTCCAGCAACATGATTAGTTTCTTTTCCTGTTTGTGAATGTAACTGTTACTTTGGATTTTAGCTTAGATAACACTTGCTATTGGAATCTTCCATTATTTCTGATCTCCTGCATCTTGGTTCTCCGGAATTTCTAGCATTTCTAGCAATTTATAGAAATTAGATTTTTCTTTTCAACTAGAAAACAAACAATGAGGATAATTAATATCCTTTGCTTGGATTCCTTTTAATTCTGTTAATTAATAATATTTATGAAGCATGTGTAAATCAGCATGTTGTTCTTTGAGTGATCATACTTAATAGCATACTGCAACATTTTGTCTTCTAATACTTACATGTTATATATACATATTTTACAAAAAATTAGTTTTTAAATTTCATTCAGACCTAATACGGTAGCAAAATTACATATGATGTATTTACATATTCTCTCTTCAAATAAATTGGTAGACTATGTATGTCATTTAAGGTTCATATACATTGATTATTAAATATTATGGAGTGTGTGTTGTGTGACAGACTTAGTAAAGCACTCTCCATCACTAGTTCAAAGTTACTGAAAACAAATTAAAGTTGGGTTATAATTAAATGTAGAACAGGTTATAAAAATTATGATTAGAAATGATTATATAGGTGAATTATTTTTATCTGTATTGAGTCACGTGATTAATGTCTTTTGCTGGATACAGTATCTTTATTTTAGATTATATTTAATATAAATTAGTCTCATGAGTAGTCATCAAAATGAACTTTTTATTTACCTTTAGATTCAAGTTGAATTATTTTGGAATATGCTAAATTTAGTCTCTGATAACAAAATTATACAAAGAATTATGAATTAAATTTTGCTAGAATATAAACATAAATGAGTGAGCATTTTTTTGAGAATGGACACGTTTCTCTACTTATGATTCATTATAGCATGCAACTGACATATTATGAAATAATTTAATACATATGAAGGAGTAAGAAATGAAGATCCATTGGAAAATAATGACAGCAAGTCAGTCTTTTAATAAAGGAAGTTTAATATGTTGAATGTCAAATTTTCTAAAGGCATATTAAGATGCAGAGATATTAATGTTAAAAATACTTTCAAAATATTTCTCTATATTTGTGTACAAAAGATTTCTAATTTGTTTTATTTTTCAAGACAGTCTTCGCTATGACTTTTTTCCTTTTGCTGGTTACATATGAGCCTAAAATTCTAAGAGTTTTTCAAAATATTGCTATAATACCCACATTTTAGATTCTTAAATATTTGACAAGTAATTTCAGTCATGAGAAATTATGCTTAAGATGTTTTAAGCTCAATATCATACATGCAACTTGTAAATAAAAGCAAAGAAGTTAAGAAATGTTGAAAATAAAAATGTAATTAGTTTTTTCCTTCTAAATTGTGTTTTAAACTCACCTTAGGTAGTAACCACTTCTCAGTTTATTTTTAAAGACATAAGGAGAACAAATATCCCCTAAAAATGTAATTAATGTTTTATTATATTGAAATGGTTATAAATAAATTATTAGCTTTATTTCAATGTGGTGTAAAAATGTTAGGTGTTTATTAATTGATTCCCCTGAAGAAAAAAGAAAAATTTGAAAGATAATAGTTTAAGTAACGTACTTGCCGTACCTAAAATGTTATTTTCAAACTATATTACTTCATATTGCATAAGAATGAAATTTTAATTGAAGATAATCAAGTATTTGTCAGACTAAACAGATTATAGATTTTTGTGTTAAACTTCAAAAAATCATGTTGTCAGTCATATATTTATTTACAGACATTTTTTGGAAGGAAATTGTATGTCATGATTAGAGAAATGTGTAATGAGTATCTATGAAACATTAATCAAAGCAAAACAAAATTATAATTCCTATACTTTTCTTTATTCCCAATTTATTTGAACCTCATTCTTGTTGATTTAAACTTAGTTGTGGTTCTATTTTGGGATCATCTAACTCCACCTGTTTGCCAGCATATGCCACGATACACTGTTACCATTTATGTTTTGCTAATTCAGTAATAAATAGTCCAGTTATATGATACTTATTCTCTCTTACGTAGTTAACTTTAGGGTCTTGTCTCATTCACTGCTTTCAAACTAAGGTCCAGCATTCCCAAAGTTCACCCATTCTTAGATATAGCCCCTGAAAGTGAAATGATGAAATGATTTCACTTGGACCTAATATTGTCTTCATAGATTACTTTTAAATGAAAATAAGATGTGTTTAAATCAGTATGCATGAAACATTATCTGGAAGACCTGATAATGTGATTTTTCTTTATATTTTATTAGATTGAATAGATGATTTAATGTTTGTTAGATGATGGTTTGATTATTGATTTTGATCATTCATTGATTGGGTGACTGCAGAAGATCTACCATCTCTAAGCCTCACTTCTCATCCATATAATAAGTTTGATTTACATTTTTCAGCACACTGTCTATCACACAATTTTACCCAAGAATCTCTAGAATAAATGAACAAGTGGAATATTTACCTCTCAACCAGTAAAATACATATAATACAATTTATGTGATATATTAAAACATTATGCAAAATATAAAAAAAACACATTGCATTGTATTTTATGGAGGAACAAATATAAAT